>JAPVLO010000173.1:3600000-4200000 GCA_027257055.1 Cephalopachus bancanus | reverse complement strand
AAATACACTCAACATACAAATCATGTGACATTAAATAAAAGGTCCCAGGGTTCTTCCTTCTCTGTCTTTTCAAAACATAAATGAACTCTGATTTCTCTAACAATATGGTATGTGCAAAAGGCAGCAGTCCTGAGGGGGAAACTCTCCTCTCCCCTTCCTAGCTAATAGTAATTCTTATGAAAGAAATCTGGGCCAGGTGTGCTGGCTCAGCCTGTAATCCCAAGACTTTGGGTGGCTGAGGTGAGAGGATTGCCTGAGGCTGGGAGTTCGAGACCAGCCTGGGCAAATGGTGAGACCTCGTCTCTACAATAAATCAAAAAAAAAAAAGTTGGGTGTGGTAGCACGGGCCTGTAGTTCCAGTTACTTGGAAGGTTGAGGTGCAAGGTTCGCCTGAACCCAGCTGGTCCAGGCTGTGATGCCATTGCACTCCAACCTGGCCTACAGAGTGAGACTCCAACTTAAAAAAAAAAAAAATAGATATCTGAAAGGTTGTTTTCTTTATTCCTTAAAAACTCATTACCTGGACATGAAGGACTTGAAGGAAAGGAGACCTGCACTATTCCCTCTTCAGGGGAAAGAAAGTAGTAAAGATCAAGGAATTACTGGCAAGGATTTCCTTCTTCATGGAAAACATAGTTTTTGTATACTATTTTTGGGAGGATGCCACAAATGCAGATTTTAAGAATATATACTAGTTGTAAGAGCTAATTAATCATCCTTTTAAATGTGTATTTGTAAAAATTGCTAAGTTTGTACCTTAATGTGGGCAAATCTGTTTTAAAACAATGAAAATCATTTTTTAATTAGGGAAACATTTTTCAAAAAATAATTATATGCCGGACATATTGGCTCTTACCTGTAACCCCACACTTCAGGAGGTGGAGGTGAGAGAATTGCCTGAGTCCAGGGGTTAGAGACCAGCCTGGGCAACATGGCAAGACTTCGTCTCTGTAATAAAACAAAAAATTAGCCAGGTGTGGTGGTGCATGCCTGTAGTTCCAGCTATTTGGAAGGCTGAAGCTAAAAGATCTCCTGAACCTAGGAGGTTGAGGCTGCAGTGGCCATGAGCATGCCACTGCACTCCAGCTTGGGTGACAGAGTGAGACTCATATTCAAAAAACAAACAAAAATCCCAATTATTTGCATTGATTCCTCTGATATTTTTATACCTTTCAGAGATGTTTGCCAATTTTCATATACTTCCATGGTTACACAACAAAATAAGTCAAGGTAAGATCATTACCCCCTTAATTCAACTATAAGTTTAATAATTCAGTTATAAAATAGTATGTTACATTTTTATTTTTATGTTTATTAAGTTCTCTTAAACTCAGCCTAAATTATCATTCTTGTTTTGAGATTGATCAGTATTGGCTATTCTTTGTCCTCTCATATATTCTACATATTAAAACCTAAAATGTTATACAAAATATAACTGTGTTTTTTTACTGTGTTCTTCCCCCCACAAGAGTACTGTTTTTGAAATTTGTAACAAAATTTTCATAATAATTTTAAATCATTTTACAATAAAAATATGAAGTTCTATTAAAAACATTTTAGTTTTCCTATAATTTACCAGAATTCAAGGACAAACTATTATTCTTTAGTCTTGACTCAGTATCAGAAACATATTAGTCTCCCAATAAGTGTTTTGATGATAAAAATATAAAAGAATAAATGAACAAATTTTAGTTAATTCCAGTTGGATAGTCCTCCCAAATTGTATTTATCCTTCCATTTTGAATTACTCAGCAGGGCTATTCATTTTTGCCAGATCTACATTTTCACAGTAAAACTGAATTTGAGGTTAAAAGATAATTTCTCTTCATTGATAATATTTAGTTTCTTATGACATTGCTTTACTATGAAGGTAGAGTAACACAAACTTGGTAAGTAATATTTTACCTTTTTAATTATTATTCATCTTAAGTCAAAATATCCAGTCAATATAGTGCTTTGTGGTAAATTTTCATACACTAAAAAAGGGAAAAGAAAAAGACTTTTTCAATATTTTAGTTTAAGGATAATGAACTTATAGTCTACAGTTTACGTAGAAACTTCAGAAGAATCTACACTGGCTATAAAATTGTACAAACATTGCAGCATTCATTATCTGAGTTGAGTCCATTGATCTCCCAAATTTGTCATAAAAATCTCTTACCAAGAGAGTTTAGAACTCCTATTTGAAAATATTATGGCATGTATCTAAATGAACATATTCCAATACATATGAACAATCTGAAAATATTAAAAATATTTTGGTTTGATTATTAAACATTAAACATTAAAAAATGAATGTTAAGGCAATATCTCTGAATGATTCAAGCCTAAAATTTTAAAACCCACATTCTGATTTAAAAAAAAGAATGAAGAAATTTAGAACTCAAATTGTCTTGATGAGTTTCCTCTTAGTTCAGTTTTACTGCATAAAACTCAACTCTGAGTTTCATTTCTTCTGTGATAAGACTGAGGCATCCCAATGCTTGCACTTTCTCCACTTGCTAAATTGTTAAAAATATATCATAACCTATTCAGTTTGAATTTTCCCCTTTTTTTCCCTCCAAGTCTCACAGCCTAATTCTTTCTTGTTTCATTTGAATACCAGGAAGAATTACAAGAAATCCTTCATTTTGCTCTGGAATACGGTAAGCAAACAAAAACCAAAGAATAATACAAGAAACATGTGTATTAACATCAGCTTTGTCAAATATTATTTTGCCAGAGTTGATTGGCATATTATTTAATGAAATAAAACATAACTGCATACCCCTTTCTAATCCTGTTTCTTATCCCATTTCTCAGTGAATATTATGCCTTTCTTGTTTTTTAATTTTATTACATACTCATAAACAAAAGCAATTATTTTTTATCCTTTAAAATTTTATATGAATGCTGTCTTCTTCAGGTTTCCTAAAATAGTTTATTCCTTTGTTATTTTTTCTCAATAATATGCGAGGATTCAATATGTTCATTTTCAATGCTACATCAAATATTATTGAATGCATCTACCACTTATTGACAACTGAAATAATCTGCATTGCTTTTTAATTATAAGTAGGGAGAGCATTTCCAATTTTAAAATAAACAGCATGTTTACATTTATACTCAAGGAAAGCTACAAATACAAAAAGCTATTATTTACAAAAAAGGGAACTGTTTCCCTAATATACATAATTTTTAAAGGGTATCATATTTGTTGCAATAACCCAAAATATTGCTGTACATTAAAATAGCCTGGGGAGTTTTTTTTTTTTTTTTTAAATCCAATGCCTAGATCACACCCAACAATAATTAAATCAGAATGTCTGGAAGTAAGAGTTAGACATTAGTATTTTTAAAAGATTCCCAGGCAATTGCAAATTACAGCAAAGTTGACAACCACTGAGTTATGTTGAGCCATTTTTAATTTAAATTATTGAGACTTCAATATCTCCCTTATTGTGGCAGGCACACTGATTTAATTCACATGATCTCCCTCTAGAAAGTTCTCCATGACAAAATGTTGGTAATTTTTCTTTTTCTTTTTTTGTGGGGAGGAGGGTCTCAATTTTCATATACATATTAACCCTAAACTAATTGCACTAGTCCCTTGAGTGATTTAACTTGCCCTGCTCTCCAGTTTGCTTTCTGTTGTATTTTAAGTTTTTTTAAAATATGTGGTTTTTTTTTGGTATCAAGCTTATATTCAAGGTTCTAAGGATTTGGAAACAGGTTAGTTAATTCCCTCTCTGTCCCTCATAAACCGCTACATGCAGAAATACAAATCATGCTTTTTCTGTTCATGATATCTTGTGCAGAATAAAAATTTAACTTCCTGAAATCTGGTACCAATCTCTTATATCATACATAATACCTGAGCTATTTTATTCCAGACTTTATTTTAATTCAACCTTACATATTACATGTAGTTATTTTAATATTTTTCTGCTTAACTTATATCAGATCATAATATTACTCTTATTTACCTAAATATAATCAGACCTAAATTAAATGGGAACTATATAATATTTTAATTTAGAAACAATAATCTGTGGTCTGAAAAATACTTTATTTTTTTAACAGGGAATTATCTCTAGGACAAATTGAACAACTTTAGGAAGCCACAGCATATCTAACTAAAGTAAAGTATCAAGAAAATGCATCAACTTTTTCTGTTTTCTACACTTTGCTGATTTCTATTGCTTTCTTCACATTATCAATCTTTCTCTCTCTATGCCTTCCACAGATAATATAAAGTGTTTAACTCATCCATACCCAATTTAATTGAAAGTGTGGAAGAAAGCAATCAGTTTACATACCTCACTAGTACAATAAAATAGCACCGTGTTTCTATATAAAATTGAATTCAAACAGTTTGTGTTACTACATAGAACACAAGTGGTGACATGCATAGAATACAAATTTGTTGTGACCTTACCAAATTTTTCCCATGAGAAAACACACTGTAAGATTGTTGTCATGAAGTAGATCTAACTGCTTGGCTTAAAAATTAAATAACTCTAATTCAAATTATGCCAACTATACATTGCTGTATTAAACTTCTTCCCGAAGATGACAATCTGCAGGGGGTAGTAATGTTTATGTAACTGAAAAATCCAAAGTTAGTGACTAAGTGACCATGGGGTCACTTAATGGGGGAGTGCTTTAACTCCAAAAGGACCAAAATATGATGCTTTTTGTTTTTTGAAAATAGAAATGGTACTTCATTGTTGTCTGTTTACAGTTGAAACTTCAGGGCAAACTCCCTTCAGGGGACTGAAGTGTCAGATGGAAGATATTAAGCTGGTTCTAAGTTATTATCCTGTGGGAGAGGTTGACCCTTGGGGGAAAAAATCCTACCAGCTGAGTCACAAAAACATGTATATTCATGGGTTCTGCTTCAGGGTTGTTTAGAGTGTTGGAAGAAGGTTCAGTTCTTAATCATGCCTGTTGCTTAATGCAATAGTGCAGAGGAATGTAGTACTGTCAGCATTTATGACATTTGCTAAGTTCTTGGGTGAAAAATAGATGTTCCCATCTTCCTCCCAAGTGGAAGCCAACGGTTACAATAACATGAGGTTTGCTTATGAATTTTGTTATAAAGTTATGCTTTTAAAATTTATTTTTCAGTTTGAATGAATGTATTAAAGGCATATTCATTGAAGTAATTTCTAGAGTGCTTAAAAGTGTAAAACCATAAAATAGAAGACAACTAGAAAAATTTAAGAAAAAAAAAGAGAAAGTTTGTTCTTAGAAGAAGACTAGAGAGTCAGTTTGAAGACTGCCACTTCAGCATTCAGCTGCTTTGGAGCCAGTTTATTTCAATTTCCTAATAAACATGAAGACAAAATGTATTAGCATGCTTAAAGCTATGCATTAATGTTTGATGTTTTTGCATCAAATAAATATCTGCATATCATATCAGATTCTAAATTCAATACAGTTCGCTCTGGGCTTGCTTTTGAATCCTCTAATGCTTATACAGATTATGCAAATCATATACAGCCCCCCAAAATATGGTGAGGAGGTATGCAACTGGTTTGTGTGTGTGTGTGTGTGTGTGTGTGTGTGTGTGTGTGTGTGTATCATTGTCTAAACCCAAACCCCAATTTATAGCTACAGTGTGTTTATTAATGGAGCATCTGTGTTTTGGGCAAAGGGAGTGAGCAGCAACAAGAAAATGACATGAAATCGGTGCTGTATCATTTGAAAAAATCAATAATGTCATGTTCATATCATTATCTTATATCATTTAATTTTTACAGGCTTTGTGAAGGTAATGACTTCCAGCCAGAGATATAAAATATAAACATGTGTATATTGTTTAAAATATACAATGTTAATTAGAATGACAGAAAACCAATGGTACTATCAAGTAAAACTGTACTAAATTATAAAAGTATATAATAAAAGAGATAAGAAAAATAGAGAAAAACAATTTTATTTAGATGTCTAAGTGTACAACTATTCCCTTTTCTAATCTGTAGGGTTTTATCAGATTGAAGCTACTTTAACAAGAAATGGAATATCATGGGAGGATGAACTCCATACCTGCCCCATATGCCTTACTGAACATGAATTTTCTACATGGTGACATTGGAATATCAATAATTGTGGAGAAAAATGAATACACTGCTCTGCCAAGTGAGGTGAAATTCAAATTTTAAAAGTAGAAACAGGACTCACAGATAAGAACAATTTATAAAAAGCAGATCTTTTTCTCACAGGGACTGCAAAGCATTGAGTGGTGTTGTACCAATGCTAATGTAAGACAGTGACATATAAACCATCTTCCTGTTTTAAAGGTATCAGAATAAAGACGCCTGGAGTTTTAAGTGACTTTTTCCAAGGTCACATAGATGAGTCAGTGGGAGAGACAAGTATAGCTATTGAGTGACAGAGATAAAGGCACTGTAGAATCTTCCATCATACCACACCTGCAGAGCTGCCTAAACTCCAGCATGTAAACCCTTCACTGGTGACACCCATCCTAATCATTACAGAATCTCGACAGAGGTGACAATACTGTGAGCTTCAACCTACACTCTGGTCATTTATTCATTGTTAAAAATAATACCAATAAGATTGTTAACATTTATGAGAAGAACACAGCAAGAGAAACTGGCCAAGGGCTTTTGATATCTGTTCAGGTATTATTAGATGCTAAAAGACAAAGGTTAATGATGGCGAAAAGGTTAGACTGTCCACATCCTTCTCCCTTCTATTCCTAAGTATAGCCCCGAGAAACTATCTTCAAAATGCTAAAATAGATTAATCAGGAATTAGCCCCTACAATATCACTAGCAGATTAAACCTTCTTAAAAGACTATGCCTATCTCATATACTTCTTTAGTTATTCATTCATGTGGAATTTAAGACTACAAATCACACTTGCTACATTTTAGAAAATTCTATTTGCATAGTTTAGTTATAGCAAAATTAAATAAATTATCTTTAGTCAAAAAACAAATTTAATCTTCACATTTCTCTGGGATACTGTACATTTCTAAGTCTTCTCAAACTTTACTGAATTCAAATTAATGTTTTGTATTGAACGCAGAAAAACATTTAGATATAATATTGATCTTGAAAAAATGGGTCAGCAGCATAATGGCTATAACTAACTTACATTTTTTAAGGCATATATCTTTTCATCCATTAAAAAACTGAAGTGCCCATATATCCAACTCTGAAGAAAAAAAAATCATGCCTTTCATAGTTTGTGATATTGTTTCATTTGCAGGAAATATCATAACATGAAAGCAATGTAAGAGAAAAGAAATGTGAAACCTGGTGAAGATCAGGGATGAGAAAATATTAAAAAGTGTGAAACCTATGAATTTTAAGGTTTACTGGTTTATGTGTATGTGTAGTCTTTTAGTTTTTCTGAGAAATGTCTCTCAGTGCCTTGAGAATTAACAAATAGCTATTTTAACTACAATGTCAATTGCACTATACAACATGTAATTGCCAAGTAAATTGTGAAGAAAAATAGGATAGCACCAAATGTTAATTCTTCTTTAGTTATTGAATAATAACTATATTGGGTTATCAAGTAGAACAACTTACCATATAACTATAAGAATGTTAATGTCAAAACATATACATAATCAGAAGCCTGACCATGGTATTTCTTGTTCAGTGATCCTATCTAATAATTCGTAGGCCTTGCTGGGTGGCTCAGCCTGTAATCCCAGCACTTTGGGAGGCTGAGGCGAGTGGATTGCCTGAGCCCACGGGTTCTAGACCAGCCCAGGCAAATTGGCAAGACCTCTGTCTCTACAATTAAAAAAAAAAAAAAACTGAGCTGGGCGTGGTTGCGCTTGCCTATAGTTCCTGCTACTTGGAAGGCTGAGGTGGAAGGACCGCCAGAGCCCAGCAGGTCGACCCTGGAGTGGCCGTGAATGTGCCACTGCACTCCAGCCTGGGTGATGGAGTGAGACTCTGACTCAATAATAATAGTAATAATAATAATTTGTATACACTGAGTATTGTTGCAGTGTTGTACTGGAGCCAGCTCTTAACAGCTTACAAAAGTTGACTGCTAAATATTTACAGATTTTGCAGGCAATTGTTATTGGGAAATCAGCCATGATGGGAGTATTTACACCATGGAAGTTGGCAATAGTACAAACCTACCTCCATCCTGCCCCTTTACCAATACATGACTAATATGTAGAAAAATTGCACAGAACAGTGCAAGTAGCAAACAATACTTACTAAGACCCAACCCTAGTTCTTAACATATTTATTTAAAAGCAGTGAGTTTGGAGAGATAAATATAAAGCTTTAAAACTAAAAAGAGGAACAGTTAAAGCTAATTTTGACAGTTAAAACCTTTATGGTTTTAAGAATGGAGGTGCTGTTATCAAATAATAAGGAAGTCAAGAAGGGATATCCATTTGGGAAGTTCTGTTGGAACATGAGTTGTTTGCCTAAGGATAATTCAGTAGAAAGATCAGTGGTGCTAAATACCAGAGTTCAAATCACACATGATCACATCTCTCCCAACACAATGGTTGCCCAAACTGCACCTTAGAATCAGCTGGGGAACCTCAAAAAATATTAATGTCTCTGGCTCAGCCCTAGAGATTGGGACGTAATTGGTCGGGAATATGGTCTGTGTTTGAAATATTTAAAAGATCCCTAGGTGATTCTAATGTGCAGACTAGCTTGGGAAACACTGGTCTATGATTCAAACATTTTGAATCTTTTAATGCTTAAATTCCTGAAACAGAGGGAAACGGATACATCACAAGCTATAGGGCCTTGCAGGTCAGTCCTCAAAGCATGCTCATTATTCGCCATTACTCAGAGCTGAAGGAGAAAGTCACTTCTATTCCTACTACAAAAGAGGAGTTCAGTAAAATAAATTCAGTTGCTTTCCACTATGCAAAGAGTATAACAACTGATAGAGAACTGTGAGGAAAAAATACTGATTGTTCTTCGTACAAATTGAAATGCTGAAATGTGATGTCACCCCTTGCACAAGGAATTCATGCTTTATACATTGCAAGGTGCAGATCTAGCCCATCAAAAGTATTCTCTCTTTCGTTTTCTCTCTCTGTCTCTGTGTGTCTGTGTGTGTGTAATATATTTTATATGCTTATATAATGTGTACGTTTCAGACTCATGTTTGTAATTGTGGTGGAAAGAGTAGCTTAATCACCTCCTAAGTGATAATTTGTAAAGAAGAGAGCTACCTCCTTAGGTATATGCTATCCTCTTGGGAGAATTCAGTGAGATTATAAACAATACAGAAGGCTTTCTCTGGAAAGTTAAAGGTCTGCCTTTCTTTCTCTAAATGTAAGGTCAAATTCCAGATTGTTGTTCAGGAAAATACAATGGCTTAGACCGTGTTATATAAAATTTGACTGATGAACTTTCTCAGCTGTGTTCTGCTACATATATTTGTGCAAACAACAAAACAAGAAGTGGTGGGGGGGAAGGAAGCAGGTGCCAAATAGGGCTTGACAGTATTTATTACATTTAAAATGCATATTCTGACTCAATAGGTCTGGACTGTGGCCTGGGATTCTGCATTTCATCAAGCTCCTTGATAAAGCTGCTGCTTTGTAGTCCACTGGTTTATGGACCACATTTTACTTAAAATGAAAAGTTTGTTGATCTATTTAGTTCACTACTTTTACATCTTTATAGGTTCCATGGAATATCACACTCAGAAACAGATATACCATATACTCAGCAGGTGAGCGTATCTTCTCCCTCCCAAACTCATCATGCTAACTTCAAAAGTACACTTAGCTATTATTCTGCATTGGCTTAAGCAAGCCATGAACTCACACAGGATTCTGTATCATTCATTAATAAATAAGTATATGTCTGGAGAAAAAAAAAAGAAAAAAATCCTTCAACATTAAGAATTTAGATTTAACTGATGCCAGAATTACAGAGTATGTCTATTTTACACTATAAACACCAAGGGGATCAGTGGCATCATTTCTGATTAAATATTTATTCTGTAATATGTAATCAAAATATTGGAATCTCCTCCCATTTGCGTATTTGAACAGATCAGTAAGCAGATCAATGCAAATCAGTATACAATGCAAATCAGCCCATTAAGACAAAAACAGTCACTGTCCTATAAAGCAAAGTAAATGATTAAAAAAAAAGAAGTGCTCCTGCAGCAGCATCATGGAGCGATCAATGGCATTCACCTTCCCCTCTCAGTGTAACTGGAATGTCTATCAAAACCTGAAAACGGAAGGCTTCAGAAGCATTATGTAGCTAAAAAAGGAGACTATTTTACCCATTAGTAATAAATGTACCTGCTGAGCAGAACACAGCTATATCTGAAAAGGTTCCACAATTCTCTTTTGCTTAGCTCTCCCTGCTATGAGAGAACCAGTGTGCTAAAGAGCATTTTGTAAAAGCAAAAGAGTTTATATAATTGACTTTACTGGAATTAGAAGACAGAGTACGGTGTGCTCAACCTGAAGCAGCCCAACTCTATGATGAAGGAAAATTGCACAATTTAATAGCCAGATATAGGGACTGTGAAGTAATAGAAGTAATCAAAGGCTTGGACATGCTTAAAGGAACAAATCTGTTACTTTTCCATTTGCTCCAGAGAGGGGACTGCAAGTGGACTATTTGCAGAAAAGCGCTAAAGCCCAGCTTCCCACATTTGGGTAGTACTTTTAGGAAAGGGAGAATTTAGAAAGAGGTAAGTATATATATCTTAATGCTGAAGAGGGTTTTGGAAACTTGGTTCTTGTGTTCAAAGTTCCTAATTCCTATTTCACGTGAAATCATTAAAAGGATATATCTAATATATTGCAGTTAATTTTTCATCCTTGTCTCCTAGACCAGAGCAAACTTCACCTTCATTAAGGCTACCTTCTTGTTATATTGAGCACATATTTTCTATAGAAAGGGAACAACTAAGCCATATTTAGGGTGAAAACATATTAGCCTTTCTTGAACATCTGGTAGAAAGTGAAGTTTCAGCAGTAGCAATTTATACATCTGCACCATCTTGGGGGAAATGTGACTTGAATGATTTAATAGCAATAAGGAACACTGATTTACACTGCAGCATCAACAGAACAACAGCCTGTGAAGATCAAAAGTATTAGGATCATAACCTTGAATGATCTTCATAAAATCTTGATATTACCAGGATTCCAGTGATGAAAAACAGTTTATAGGAGACCAAAATATTTTTAATAAATCTAGACATTTCAACATATAAACTGTGTTGGTAGAAAAAAAATACATTAGAAACTATTTTATTCTTGTCATAACCTGAATCTAACAGTATTTATAATGATTCCGACTAAGTAGTTGAGATTTGAATTACAACTAAATTGCCAGTTAAACACATATAAAGTTAATTTCAGTAAAATGTAAGTGTATGTAACAGTTCCATTAATATAATTCATAAACTTCAAAATAATTATATTATTAAGGTAGACAGTATACATCTAGTTTTATTCATATCAACAAAAACTTTCTAACCAAAATTAACTAACCAAAATTAACTAACCAAAGCATTTGAGAAGAATGGACAATGAACTAGGCTCTTCCACTAACTATTGGAAGTGTTGTTTTAATTTCATTATGCCTCAGATTTCTCATTGTGAAATTACTATTATTAAAAGTATCTCGCTGGGCTCGGTGGCTCAGCTTGTAATCTCGCACTTTGGGAGGCTGAGGTGAGTGGATTGCCTGAGCCCGTGGGTTCGAGACCTGCCTGGGCAACTTGGCAAGACCTCATCTCTACAATAAATAAAAAAAAATTAGCCAGGCGTGGTAGCGCGTGCCTGTAGTTCCAGCTACTTGGAAGACTGAGGCAGAAGGATCGCCGGAGCCCAGCAGGTCGAGGCTGCACTCTAGTCTGGGTGACAGAGTGAGACTCCAACTCAAAAAAAAAAAAAAGTATGAATTTTTTAGATTACATAATCTCATATAAATTAAATGCCTGCCTTTACTTTTATAAAGTAAACATATAAGTTTCTAGGTGAAATCTCTTCTATATCATTCAACAAAATGTTTTATTAAAATATGGTAATATGGTAAATTCAATAGGCTCTTAAGTTAAAAGAAATCATATTATTAGACTGATGCAATGTCCTTAAAATTTGGGAAGTAAGAATGGTTGCCTTAAATCCAATGTTATTATTCCCTGTATGTTCTTCCAGAAGCACCAGTTTCACCAGAAAAAATAAAGAATTCTCACAATAAAAAATACAAAACCTTGGTTCTAAAGTTACTTTTTCCCCAAACATGGATAGATTCTTCTTCTTTTACAGAAATTTAATTATATCCCATGACACAATTTAAAATTAGTTCAGTTCCATAAAACTAAATTTCATTTGTCCTTTCTTTCTTTCTATCTCTCTCTCTACCTTCCTCCTTCAGTCCTTCTTCCTCCCCTCCACCTCCTCACCTCCTTTCACTTCATACTTCTAAAAAGTATCTTGAACAAGCAAGAATGAAAAACATTCAAGTTATAAATATTTATCTTGTTTTGTCCACTGATGTACTCCTATTTCTAATTCAACTCGTTCATTTCTGATTTCTAATTTTCCCACTTCCCACCTCTCCCATCTCACTGATAACCCTACTTTTTGTCATGAGTTTCTTATCGTGATTCATGGTATAAGCATTTCCTCAAAGCAGTAAATAAGGAGACTCTTTAAGTCTTCAAGTCCTTCATCTTCCAAGTAAGTATCATTGACCCTCCATGTCCTGCAGAGTCTGAGTCTCTACGGATTTCTCAGGCAGTCCCTGTGCTTTCTATTTCATACCTCTTGTTTGGTTCCAAGATCCCACACTAAGAAACACACTGCTGCTTCTAAAAAGTATCATTGAGTGAGCTTGTTTTTCTTGCTACTCCAAAGATAATCTCTATAAAAATATATCTGGTCATTACTTGATTAAAATGACAACCTATTACTTAAAATGTAGTTTTCCAATGTTGGTATTGGAGGAGATAATGTTTTAATAAACCTGGAGTGGCAGGAAACTGTGTTTTTTGTTGTTGTTGTTGTTGTTGTTTTTTGAGTTGGAGTCTCACTCTGTCCACCTCAGCCTTCCCAGTAGTTGGAATTACAGGCATGCGCTACCACACCCAGCTGATTTTTTGATTTATTGTAGAGATGAGGTCTTGCTGCCCAGGTGGGTCTCGAACCTGCGGGCTCAGGCAATCCACTCACCTCAGCCTCCCTAAGGCGCGGGATTACAGGCTAAGCCACCAAGCCCGGCTGAAACTGTGTTTTAATATGTATCTCAGGTGACTTGAATATAGGTGAATGGAAAACTTTAGAAAAATTTTTATATGCAAAGGTTCAGCATATGGGTAGAAGTTCTTGCAATTTTCACTATTTTGTTTAAATTTAAATACCATTGAGGTGATTTTAAAAAGCACTACATTCCACAAACGATCTTCCTTACTACTTGCTTTGACTCTATTTCAGGTATTGCAGAGGGCTGGTGGCAAAAAAAAAAAAAAAAAAAAAAGTTTAGCAAAAGATTCTCCCTAACCTGGAAAAAGTCCTAATACAGTGAAGAAGTAGATTTTTTTAAAAAGAAATTTGTATAAAATATGATGATATAAGGAAGAATCAACAAAGTTAATTGCATCTAAGAAATACAGCAAAACACTTCACAAAGATTTACATATAGTTTGTACATACACCTGAAAACAATTTAAACAACGCAAATTCAACGGTATGAAAAATCAATTACTCCTCAACCTGTCTGGTTCTTTGTAAAGACAACCACTGTTCCTGGTTTCCTATGGATTCTTGTAGAAACTCTCCATGCATGGTCAAGTACTCAAAAATCTACTCTTAGAAATAGTCTATCGTCTCTCTTTTCAAATGTCCAACACCTTATTTCCCACCTTTAATCTTAAATGAGGACTTTGCTTCTCTGAAAAACACCCCGAATCTACCAGCCAACAGGCTTTTATTCTATTTCTAAGGTCATGCTCTAGATACCATCCCCTATTACTAAGTTTAGAATGTTGCACCAACAATTATTCCTGTTTTCTTTTGTATGAATCTTATCAATCAGAAAAAAATAAAACAAACACAAACAAAAAATCTATCTTGACCTTTAATCTCATTCTAATCATTTATTTCTCTGTTCTTATTTGTAGCAATTTTTTAAAAAAGTTTATTATAGCCGGGCTCGGTGGCTCAGCCTGTAATCCCGCGTCTTTGGGAGGCTGAGGTGAGTGGATTGCCTGAACCCGAGGGTTCGAGACCCGCCTGGGCAGTGAGACCTCATCTCTACAATAAATCAAAAAATCAGCCGGGCGTGGTAGCGCATGCCTGTAATTCCAGCTATTCAGAAGGCTGAGGCGGAAGGATTGCCGGAGCCCAGCAGGCGAGGCTGCGGTGGCTGGGAGCGGCCACTGCACTCCAGTCTGGGCGACCAAGTGAGACTCCAACTCAAAAAAAAACAAAAAAAGTTTATTATACTTGTTTCTCCAATTTTCCTCTTTCTAGTCTCTTGTGAACTTACTCCTGTAAGGTTTCCTGCTCACTTCTCGTCAGTGAAACCTCTCTTATCCAAGTCAATAATGATCTTTCTGTTACTAAATCCAATAGTCAATTCAGAGGTTTAATCACACTTTCTGATCTCCCATTTTTAGCTGATATCTCCTAAAGTTGTATTACTGCCTTACCTCCCTTGATCTGTTGATCTAACTCCCGGCTCCAAACTCCAATTTGAAGTCATATAGCTTCTTAAATTTAAAATGTGCAAAAGTGTCCTATTGCCTTCTTCTTTAAGCACCATTCTGTCCACTCTGTCGTGTCCACTCAGAAGCAAAGGCCAAAAACCTTCAATGTGTGACTTTTTTTTTCTTTCTCTCACATATTACCTCCAATCTGTCAACTAACGGTTACCTACCTTAAAATTGGTTGAGAAAAGGTTCTCTCCTCACTACCTATACGGTCACCATTCTGTCTCCAATGACCTAATCTATTCTCAACCCAGAATCCAAAGTGAAGCTTTTAGAATATAAGGTAGATAACTGCCATTGCCCTGACTCACCTAGTAATGAAAACTTTAGCATAGCCCAATTTTTATTAACCCACTCTCATGGTTTAATTTCCTGAAAAGAAGATTCACCATGCCTTATACTTTATGACAGTACATATGTTTCTTGCAGACAGTGGTGATGGCAATATTATCTGTTAAATGTCTTCCAAATGCAAAGCACACTACGAGTCATGTACATTTTTTACTAACGTCCTCGTTTATTTATGGCTAAGACATGGATGATAACATAATCTTCTGATCGATGGCTTGAACACCTCAAATTAGAGTGGTAGCAATTGGGATACATACAGTATCTATATCTACAAATATCATGTTGGTAATGAGTTGAACAGAGCTGTGAGTATATCCCTGCTACAGAATAATTTTCTAGACATTCTTCTATGTACTGCCTGAAGGCTTACAAACTTGAAGTTACAACAATGTCCACCAAGATCTGATCACTCTGCAGTTAGCACAATGGGATTAAGGAATAAAACTGGCCAAAATATATGCAAAAGTATTATTCTGGAAGCATACTGTAAGTAGGGATGTGCTCTAAAGGACTCATTTACAATGTTGCACATGTCTGTGTTTTTGCGTTTGTGTGAGTGTATATATTTTGAGTTAAAAATGCTTTTGTTGCCAGGTTAATGTGTTTCTCATTTCTATTATCATTCTGAAAATACACTGTATCAATTTTAAGTCCAATTATAATTTTTTTCATATTGTTTCCAAGCTACTTATAAATTAAATAATTAGGTAAGTAGTTACAGTTGACAGTTTAATTTGTTTTAATGAGGATAATAACATATCTGTTTGCACAGAAAGAAATATTGTGCTATGACAAAGCCACATTATGTTGTCTTATCAGATACCTTTAAGATCCTTTAAATATATAATATATCAGCATTAATTTATAGAAGCAATAATTGTAGAAAGATGGAAAGAAGGAAGGAGGGGAGAAGGAAGGGAGGGAGGGAGGGAGGAAAGCAGGGAGGAAGGGAGGAACTATCAAACTGTAACCAAATACTTTAAACTGGATTTATATCTTACAAGCTATCTGTGACCAAATAGATATTGCTATTATTCCTTCTACGTCACTGAGAATTTTTGTTATATTTTATTTTTTATAGTAAAAAATATTCCTTCAGGGTATGATTGCAGTGCACTGAAAATATGAAAATTCTGGTATCTCCAGTATCCTGTTATTTGTACACAGAGTTATGCATTCCTGCTTTCTGCAGGCTTCTCAAGTCCCTTCTCTCTCTCTCTCTCTCTCTCTCTCTCTCTCTCTCTCTCTCTCTCTCTCTCTCTTTAATTTCACCCCTTCTCCCTTTCTCTTTTAACCTTCTACCGTGGTCATTTTACCTGCTATGTCTGTAACTGATAAAGAAAGTCACAGCATTTCATGGACAGGGCCACTTAAATCATCCTTCAAAGCTAATGGCAAAGTGGTGATACTGTGAGTTACACCGTTTGCCTGTCTTTCTAGACTTTATCCACTTTCTACAGTGATCTCTGCTAAATTCCTGAACCAGAACACCAGCTCCACTCTTCTCTTCCTTTTCTTTCTGTTGTTTTTGTTGTTGCTGCTGTTTGTTTGCTGCATAGGAATAATTTTGTTCTTAAGGGATTATGAAAGTACTGATAGATGCTACTTTTATATTAGTTGAATCATTTCTATAATTAATATGGCATGACCTTCCTTTGCTAGTTTTAATTGTGACATCTGTAGGTATGTATATGAACATAGATGAGAAATAGAAAATAAGAAGAAAAAATTCAAAAACAAACAGTATGACTTAATTGTACTTTTGTACTCAGCAGAGACAGATAGATGAGATAGATAGATAGATAGATAATAGATAGGTGAGTAGACTGATGATAGATAGACAGATAGATAGACAACCTTCTGTTGAATACCTATCAAATACTTGTCCTATTTATCTAGCATCTACTCCCTAAAATATAGACACTTTTTAAAGATGCATTAACTCAACTCCCTAAGTACATTGACATTATTCATTAAAATACTCTGGAAATCCAAAAGTGTTAATGCATCTTTGAAAAGTGCAATATTCCTAAAGAGTATTGGTGACTTACAAGAATCTGGTTCAGTTTCACTGTGAACAAAAGCACACCTGAACAGGGTCTCATGAATGGCATATGCAAACACTTCTCTATTCCCTATATTGAAGGAAAAACAAAAAACCCTAAAACTATGAAATGTTGTGAATAAGGAAAAGCCAAGAGGGAATGTATGAGCATCGTACAGACACAAGCATTGAAATCCAAAATGATTTTTGGAAATTCATGGAGGAATTGCCATTAAGGACTGTTTATACACCTGACAGAGACCAAATTCTACCTATGAGACTTCTCGCTGAGCTAACTTGAACAAGTGTTTCATCTCTCTGAATCTAAACTTTCTAAAATGGAGACATGTAGTATCTGACATGTAGTTGCTTTGGAAGGATTTTTTAAAACAAAAACATTTAGGTGTGTAACACACTGGATACTAATTATCAAGTGCTCAATAAAAAATAGCTTTTATTAATGTTTGTATAATTGTTCATATCTGATAGGAAGAAAGTATAGTACTTCTACTAAGCATATGAGGGAAATAATTCCTTATCTTGTAAACCAGATCACCATAGAACCCTAGCCTAGAGCTTTACAAAATTGCTACTGTCACATAAAATCAATCTGTGTTTTCTACCTCATATTTTTAGCTACAGTTTTAAAAGAACTGGTACATGTCAGTTGGTACATGCCTTTTTTCAAGGAGGAGAGAAGCAGTGAGAAGAGGTGATTGTTAAGTCGTTACCTTGACAACAAAGAGAACCAATGGTGAAATAAGCAAAAACACATTCTCAGCAGCTCCTCAGCTCCTATGAGTTTATCTAAAACAGTCAATTCTATTTAATTGATCTTATAGAGCTACCTTTTTTTAAAAAAACAAAGATTACTGCTGCACAGATTTACTAAAAAAAATCTGCAAAATTAAAAGATTGGGCATGATTTTAATCCCATTTTAAGGGATCTCAATTTCATCCACTTGAAAAGGGGCAATTCTTTGATATGACTGAAACATTGTCTTATTTTTACTTTATATTATAATACCCAACACATGTATCAATTCTATTTGCCAGACACTATGTAAAGTAGATTACTTTTGATTACTGCATTTAATCTTCCTAACAACCTTATGAAGAAGTCATATTATTGTTTTCTCACAGTTGAGAAAACTGAGACAATCAAGGACAGGTAGCTTGCCCAAATTTCCATAGCAACTAAGTAACCGAGTTCGAGATTGAACCCTGGTAGTCTAGCTCCAGAGTGTATCTTCATAACCATCCTGCTAGTATCAGAGAAATAAGTAAAATAACAGAAGGGAAAATGTGTTGAGTAAAGTTCTAGGTTATTTGCTGACTTCCCAAAATTATATTTCTGCATGTAATTTTTTTTTACTCATTTAAAATAGAAATGTAGTTCACCTTTGTCAGAAGGAAATACACATAACAATTTTGTTCTGTGTATTGTTCTACTTGAAGTTAATAACTTTGGGCATTAGTGACTATATCTTAATATTAAAAATGATTCCAGATCTCTCATCTGGAAATGTCCTTTCTGTATGGGTGTGTGAGTAAAGAAACTTTTAAATATTGTTTTATTGTTTAAGCATCCAAGCCTGTCTTTATTTTAGAATCTTCTGAAACTTAAAAAGCACTGCATGAGAGGAAAGGATATGAAAGCCAAGCATTTATACACGCTATATTTTAAAATTATTATTCTAAGTGTTGTAAATTCAATGAAGTACTGAATCATTTTCTAAAAAATAAGATTATTGTTTATTGATTTGATACTTTATTATTTCTAGTTATATTTATTCAATTTAAACACTAGTATGTAATTACTAACATACAAAACCATCTTATATACATTTTAGATTTCTTAATTCATTGATTTGCAATGGATGATTCATCTTTTTTCCATTTAAATTGTGTCACATATAATTTAAGATATTAAATAATGGCAGTTTATTTAAACTTTTTTAGCTTCACAGAGATGCTAAATCTTAGAGAAGAAAGAACATATTTTATAATTACTACCTATATGATGATTTTGAAGGTGATTTTGGTCATAATTTTAATAAAAAGCCAAAGCAGGAACATAGAAAAAGTTGAAAAAACATTAGTAGGCAATGGGAATTGAAGTATTAACATGCGCTAATCTTACTTTCAACAATCTAATATGATTATAAATTATAAACTAATAGCAATAAAAGTATATGTTCTTTTTCATGTTCATTGGCATGGAATGCATATATTTCACTGGCATGTGTAAATATATATACACAATCCATTTAGTAACCCAAGTTAGAATTATCGCAATGAATACCACTAACAGATGCATACTGAAACTAAACTTGAATATCTACATCCAAATTCTATCAATAACTCCTGAATAATGCATTTATTTTGACTCTGGTTACAATGTAACTAGTAATTTACTGCATACAATGTGATAAATGGCAAAAGATGAGCCCTTCAAAACCATTTTGTATGTGTCATTAGCAATTCACTTCACATTCTTACCTATACAAAATATCTTAAACCACTTAACAGCTTTTTAAAAATTGCCATAGCTCCAGTTATTAATATCTTTATTTAAATGCTGATCTTGACTCTTCCTTAGGGACTAGTAAAGCTTCTTGCATAATGCTGCAAAGAAAAAAGCAAATTTTGAATCTCCAAATATCCACAAAAGAAACATCTCGCTCTGTCTTTCCTGTGGATATGCAGGTCTCCATATGTTTGCATAAGTTCACCACTATCAAATATTACCATTAATAGCTGTCTTAATCAAAGATGTAAAAAATCCTTATTTCTTTAGTTTTGATATGTTACATATCAAAATATGTAACATAAACTTTTAATGCCAGTCAAAAACTTTTAATGCCAGTCAAAAACTTCAAAAATTAAAAAGTTTGCATTCATTTAGCATTTCTTCAACCTCAGCATTTAAGAAAATTGAATGTGGTAGCAAATGTATTCAACATACTAATATAAATCTGGACATACATAACCTATGAATACTTTTACCATAATGACTGTAGTTAATAAACCTACAAGTTTACATCCATATGTCATTTATCTAACTATCTACATGGGCACATCACAGTGTGAATCTAAAAACACAACTCCATGGCACAAAGAACATAAAGACTACCCGATGAATAAGATGGTTTTTATTTCTCTGGATTTATACAGATGCTATCTGTTTTGGAGGCAGAATTTCAGTGAATAAAATGAAGACAGCACAGAAAAACTGATAGACTCACCTCGTCTATCTGTTCTATTTATCTATACAATAGATAAATCTGTAAATAACACTACAAGGTATAGTCGTTAATCAATAGATATTTGATGAATGAAATTTTTCAAGTTGCATATAGGCAATATTAAAAAAAGCTTTTACTCTTCATACAAGATAATATTAATAGAACCAAAAATTATAAAAATTATGATGTAGAATATATAATACAAACATATTAATAAAGGTTAATTAGTAGAATCTTTATTTTGTTTATTATAATTTTAAAATTTCAAAAATAAACTTACTATTTAACATGCATATATTTTACTTTAATAAAATTATTAAAGTGGCTGCAGTTGACAGATAAATGGGGTTGATAAGTCATGGCTCTTATCACTGTGTATCACTGAATCACCATGTGCTGCCTAGACTAGAATTTACCACAACCTATCCTCAATTCTTTTCATACAAACTTGAAATTATAGAGTTCTTAAATTTTAGTCCCTACAGTTTCTGTTCTTAGTACTAATGAATTCTGAGGTGGAGCAGAAACCATTACCTAGTGTCTCCTTGAATGAGTTTCATTGTCATGCTAAGAATAATTGAGACTGTGTCTACAGCTACAATTTTCTCTATGGGTTAATATTACCTTGGGACATCATGTCACAACAGATATGTAAAAAATATAACCAGTCAAATTAGATGATGTGTGATGACTTCCAGGCTGGTAGAAGAGATGAGTTATAAGAAATTTCTACGGAAAAGAAATTACTGAATATAATGAACTGCTTTTTTTATTTCAAGTGCTATATGCTTACAGCACAAAAAAAAGCATTTGTTGTTGGTTGTAGAGACAGTCTAGATACAAGATTAGCAAATATCTGCCAGTTCTGCTAAAAGAGACCATATGCATGAAGCACACTTGCTGGCACACAGTAGATGCACAAAATATGTTAATTCCCCTCTTATACCCCTGCTGTCACTGTAACATAAAGATAGCTTTGCAGAAAAATATGTTTCCTTATAAGGATTTTTATCATGATGTCTTGCTACATACTATTCAATTCATAAACAATAACTTGAGACTTCTGTATTCCCATGTGCACGTTGCTACATTATCTTACGTAAGAGTTCATCTATTCTGAGACCAACTGTTTGGAACTAGCATATATTTCTTTGCAGCTTTTCAATTTTTCATTCACAAATATATTATATTTTCCCATTTGTCTTCCACCTCTTCCCTTTTACTATATTTTTCATCTTTATTTTTCCTCTGTTCCTACAAAGTAGAGGAAAGAAAATGCAATACACATCCATTTGATATGAATTCTATTTAGTACTCTCCCCTCAAAATGAGTCAACAATGACCAATGATCAACTTATGCCCAGAAAGGGAGGTATAAGATCTACTTTCCCCTGATGAATTGTAAACATTTGTTTGACTTGAATATTGTCACAAAGCATTCACAACCAGATTGTCATTCACCATCTTTTTTCTGTCCCTAAATTCCCCGGCAATCACCTCCAAGTCCCTTCCCTAACTGAGCCCCATCTCCTGACTTTTTCTTCAACTTTTCCTTTAATTATTCTTCAAGTTAATCCTGTTTAACCACCATTTTAGATTTCATGTTGTTTCGTCCCCTTTCAGCCTTCTGCCCTCTCTATTGTGTACCTTCTTTGCTGAGAACTGGCTTTTTTTTTAAAATGATCTTCTCAAAACTTAAGACAAATCTCCTAGAATTATACCTAACTTCCCCATATCCTTATAAAGTCCAGAAATCAGTTTATTGTTCGAGTTTTCCTGATGTATCCTAGCAGTTTGCTTTGTTTCTGTTTATTGTCAGGTAGAAATAGAAAATATTATCTCTACTTAAGGTTCCTTTTCTCAACAGGATGATTACATTTTTCAAAAAAATAATCACTAAAATATTATATGGCATTAAACAAATTAAGCTTTATTACATAGAGATAAAGGATTATTTCCTTATAAAGATAATTGTTAGTAGAATTACTTTTATATGTGAGATATTTCATTCTTCTTATTCTATCTGATGATTTGCAATCCTAATTGTAACTATATTAAACTATCAGATTAGCTAAAACATTAATATAAATTTAAGTAAATGAGAGCAATGACTATAAATTCCTAATAATGGAGATAGGTTATATTTCCAACGTTTTAAAAGATTTCCATAATATCTCTGTTGCAAAGTGAACATAAAATACAAGTCTCACATGTCAATGTTTTAAAGTCCAGCAAATTGGATGCTTATCTCTCTTCCACATCACCTAAGAAGGCAAAGATCCTTGTATGAGTTGGTGACATTGTTTTAATATCACAAAACCCAGAGTGTCATTAAGAGACTAATACCCAAAAATATTGTTAGAAAGGAAAATAAAATATTAAGTTGATACTGTTGTTACTTTAACCCTCCATTTGTCAAATAAATAACTCTGCATAAACATTACTTCTTAAAATGTAAAGATACTCTTATAATACTATTATGGATAATTCATTTTTATTAACTTTCTTAAGAATTATTGCTCAGTAATATGAATTATAAAGTGAGTAATCCAACAGTCATTTCTCTTGAACAATTAAATAAATCTATTTTACTTATTTTAGTATCTGAGAGGAATGCAGAGTAGAAATTTTGACATAAGGAGAGAAAGCAGTTTAGTGTGTGTGTGTGTGTGTGTGTGTGTGTGTAGACAATATGTGAAACCACAGTTTTTTAGGAAAGTTTTGTTAACAGCATGTATTCTGTAGTCAGACATGCCTAAAAGTTCTAGAAGTCATAAGCAATATGACTTGGGCAACTTATTTTATGAATCTCAGTTTGCTCACCTATAAAAGTGAATAATAGTAATATCTAATTAAGAGGGTTACTGTGAGAAGTAAAAGGAATCATACACATTCAATCACTTAACAGCATGTATTTGATAAACATAAATCTCATTATTAGCTATGATTATAGTCTGACTTTCATAGGGATTTATGCTTACCTAAATTATATGAGACTAGACATGAACGATGAACAAGTTGCAGATATCCAGGGAAAGCAGTCTAACAGACATCTTGGGTTTAAATTGTTTCCAGCTTACTAGCTATATATTACTAGACAAATTGCTTTGCCTCTCTGTGTCTTTATCCCTGTATTTAAAATAGCAGAGATAATAATATCTATTTCTGAGGGTGTTTGTGAAGATTAAAAGACTCAATAAGTAAGACATTTACAGTGCCTGGCATATTATGTTTTCTATTAAAAATTTATTATCATTATTATCAATATAAATCATATGCAAATCATACTTGAACCTACACGCTATGGGGATTTACTTCAAGAAAAGATAAGCTGATTAAGAAATATTATCTTTCATCCTTCCTCTTAGATTGTTCAAATGTGGCTCAATTTGCATGAACCCAAGATTCTCTCCAGAATGGTCTCACATAATCATGAAATTCTGCAAAACATTTATTATGATACAGGCACACCTCTCTTTATTGCATTTCCCCTTTTTGTGCTTCACAGATTCTGAATTTTTTACAGATTTAAGGTTTGCAGCAACCCTGCACCAAGCAAGTCAATATTGGCACCATTATTAGAGCAGCATATGCTCACTTCTGTCTCTGTGTCACATTGTGGTAATTCTTGCAATATTTCAAACGTTTTCATTGTTATTCTCTCTGTTATGGTAATCTGCGATCAATGATCTTTGATGTTATTCCTGTAACTGTTTGGGGGCATCACAACTGAGCACAGATAAGATGATAAGACAGTGAACTTACTAAATGTTGTGTGTTCTGGCTGCTCCACCATGCATCTTACCCCCAATCTCCTTCCCTCTCCTCAGGCCTCTGTTTCCTGAGACACAACGTTGACATTCGACAAATTAATAGCCCTACGATGGCCTCTAGGCATTTAAGTAAAAGGAAGAGTCATGCGTCTCTCACTTCAAATAAAAAGCTAAAGATGACTATGCTTCGTGAGGCAGGCATGTAGAAAGCTGAGGCAGACCAAGGGCTGGGCCTCTTGCACCAAACAGTTAGCAAGGTGTGAGCGCAAAGAAAATGTCCTTGTAGGAAACTAAAGTACTATTCCATTGGCCATATACATGATAAGACAAGTGAGACAGTCCTATTACTCATACAGAGAAAGTTTTAGTGGTCTGGATAAAAGATCAAACCAGCCACAATATTCCCTTCAGTCAAAGATTAACCAGAGCAAGGTCCTAACTCTCAATTCTTTGAAGACTGAGAAGGTGAGGAAGCTGCGGAATAAATGTTTGAAGCTTGCAAAGAATTGTTTATGAAGTTTAAGGAAAGAAGTCATCTTTACAACATAAAATACAAAGGACTGATTTAAAAACTGAAGCAAGTTATCCAGAAGATCGAGCTAAAATCATTAATGAAAGTGCTACACTAAACCAATTTTCAATGTAGATGAAACAGCCTTATAGTGGAAGATGTCATCTAGCACTTTTATAGGTAGAGGAGAAGTCAATGCCTGGCTTCCTGTAATCCCAGCACTTTGGGAGGCCGAGGTGAGAAGATTGCTTGAGCCTGTGGGTTCGAGATCAGCCTGGGAAACATGGTGAGACCTCATCTCTACAATTAAAAAAAAAAAAAAGCTAAAAATTAGCTGGGCGTGGTAGCGCACACTTGTAGTTCCGGTTACTTGGAAGGCTGAGGTGGAAGGATCGCCGTGGCCCAGCAGGTCGATGCTGAGGTGACCGTGAGCATGCCACTGCGCTCCAGCCTTGGTGACAAAGTAAGACTCCAACTCAAAAATAAAAAATAAAAAATAGAAAATGCCTGACTTCAAAACTTCCAAGGACAGACTCTCTTGTTAAGGGCTAATTCAGCAGGTGAATTGGAGTTGAGGCCAAATCTTAAGGCCATTCAGAATGATGCTAAATCTACTCTTCCTATGCTCTGTAAATGGGGGGGGGGGAGCCACCATTGAGACCTACTTACTCAGAAAAAAGTAATTCTTTTCAAAATATTGCTGCTTATTGATAATGTGCCTGTTCATCCAAGAGCTCTGACTGGGATATACAAGGGGGTTAATGTTTCCATGACTGTAACACAATATCCATCCTGCAGCCCGTGGATCAAGGAGGGAAACTGACTTTCAGGTTTTATTATTTAAGAAACACAGTGAATTAGACTAGCACTGCCACAGATAGGGGCACCTCTAATGGATCTGAACAAAGTGAACTAAAAACCTTCTAGAAAGGATTCACCACTCTAGATGCCACTAAGAACATTTGTGATTCATGGGAGGCGGTCAGACTATTAACAATAACAGGAGTTTGTAAGAAGTTGGTTCTAATTCTCATAGATGACTTTGAGGGGTTCAGGATGTCAGTGGAGGATGTAACTACAGATGTGGCAGAAAATGCAGAAGAACTAGAAACAGAAGTGACTGAAGATGTGACTGAATTGCTGCCAATCTCTTGATAAAACTTGAACAGACTAGGAATTGCTTTTTATGGATGATCAAAGAAAGTAGTTTCTTGAGGTGAAATCTATTTCTGGTGAAGACCCTGAGAACATTGTTGAAATGACAACAACATTTTGGAATAGCATTAATACATAAACTTTGTGGAAAAAGCAGCTGCAGGTTTTGAGAATTTTGATTTCGACTGTGAAAGGAGTTCTACTGTGGGTAAAATTTTGTCAAACAGCCTCACATGCTACAGAGAAATCCCTCTTGAAAGATATAAACAATCAACACAACAAACTTCCTTATTATATTGTAAGAAATTGCCATAGCCACCCAAACCTTCAACAGCCACCACCCAGTTCATTCAGCAGCCATCAACATTGAGACAGTACTTCTATCTGCAAATAGATTACAATTTGCTGCCAGGGGCAGCGGCTCCAGCCTGTAATCCCAGCATTTTGGGAGGCCGAGGGGAGAGGATTGCTTGAGTCCAGGGGTTCAAGATCAGCCTGGGAAACTTGGTGAGACCTTGTCTCTACAATATATCAAAAATTTAGCCGGGCATGGTGGTGAGAACCTGTAGTTCCAGATACTTAGAAGGCTGAGGCAGAAGGATTGCCTGAGCCCAGCAGGCTGAGACTGTGGGGGCCAGGAGCATGCCACTGCACTCCAGCCTGGGCCACAGAGTGAGACTCTGACTCAAAAAAAAAAAAATTACAACTTGCTGAAGGCTCACACGATTGTTAGCATTTTCTAACAATAAGTTATTTTTTAATTCTGATATGCACATTTTTGGGGGCAAAATGCTATTGTACACTAGTAGACTATAGTACCGTGTATATGTCAATATAACCTTTATGCGCACTGGAAACCAACAAAATTGTGTGGCTTGCCTTATTGTGATATTTGCTTTATTGCGGTAGTCTGAAACTAAACCTGAAATATCTCCAAGGTGCGCCTGTAACTATAAATTGGCATTTAAAACATCTGTGTTGCTAAATTCATTTAAACAGCACAGCACAATGTTGAATTATTCAAAGTTAATTAAAGAACTAATTATAAATGTTCTGTCTCTGAAAAAGTAATTGACAATCATAATCTAGCTCAACCCAATCTCTTAAATTAAGCAAAATTTAAAATGTTCACTTCTTTAAGAGGTTTGAAAGATATCCAAAGCAAAAGTCATTAACAACGACACTTCAGGAAATACTGAATAAAAACCACGAGTCAATGCACACATACACACATGCAAAATCAATAGTGAAAAATAAAACAAAAATATAAATTTCTTAAATTAACTAACCCAAAATATAAACTCTGTTAACCAAAAACTATAAACTCTGTTGATGGGCACCTTTTGCCCATTTGCAGATAAAAGGATGAGTTTATTAGCTGGAATGTTCTCAGGGGCACACAACAGTAAGAGACAGCAAAATTGCAACTGTAGCTTAAGCATTCAAGACATTAATATCCCATGTAGCAAGATGGCTAGAGATACGCAAAACAGCAATGGAGCTGGGTCCCTATGATATCCACAGTGACTTGTGCCTTTCTCTTTTTTTTTTCCTGCCATGTTTGTCAGTTGACCTTTTAATCTAATGGTTGTCAGTCTTCCAGTATGGCTATCGAAGTTCCAGGAGTAATACCTGAAGGCAGCCTTATCCAGTGTTGTCTGTGGACCAGGAAAACACGCTTTCCCAGAGACACAGGTTGCCTCTTCCAGAGACTTCTCATTTTTCACCATCAGAAGTCGCTCATGCCTTTAGCTGCAGGAAGGCTGAGAAACAAAGTGGTTGGTGAAGTAGAATCAAGTTTTCATAATGGGCTTAGACAAATCGGAATTTATCACATGATGCTGGACATACCTCCACCTCAAACACAGTCAGGTTCAGAAGCAAGGAGGGGAGGCAGGTCACAGTGTTGATATTGGTTGGACAACTCTAAGAATCTACAATGAGTAGCTCTTTCCTTAGCATTAGCTGTATTTTTATTACTTTGGCATGATTTAATTCTTTTTCTTTTTTTACTTTTAATCTCCTCATATTAGATTCATGATGAGCATTCTCTACTACTTCTGGGCTAAACATAATTCTCACTTTTAACAAATTCAATCTGATAATTCATCCTGCGTCACTGAGATAAACAGTGTGAAATAAGGTTAAAACTTGGTTTCATGATGTTGGCAGAATGACTGGTTCAGTGATAACATTTTCCAAGGGACTTCCGGTCCTCTCGTTTCTCCTGGCCCTTGGTTCCCCCCACACATATTAACCCCACAGGGCTTTGATCTGGAATTCATGGACACTGCAGAGTTTTTGCTTTGGGAAGAATATAAACCACATGATTGATGCTAGAAAAAATGTTCTTTGTGACTCATATCCTAAAAAGTCTACCATCTATTTTGGAAATTGTTAATTTGTCTGAACTGCACAGAAGAGATGTGCAGTTATATCTGTATGATTGTCTTGAAAGTGTTTATTAGTTTCCCTAATTAGAGGAACTAACAGAATTCTCTCTTTCTGCATTCTGTGTACTTTTGTGTTACAGGAAACAAGTATATAACAAACCAGGAATTGTAGATCTGTGTATTAAGCCAGAGAAGGGATTATTTTTACCAGTACCTTTATTTAAAGGAACAATTGGAGTAGGAAAACCAGAGTCAAATTTATCACAACCACATCTTAACCAATACAAGAGTCTTCTGAGAAATATGAAGGAAGCTCCTGTCATGTCACCATTAACTTAGAAAAGACAAGAAGTTAGTGTGAAACATGGGGAAATTATCATCAGTGTAGACTCTCATGTGTTCATACACACAAACACATAAAAAATTATTATTTTAGTCTAAAAAAAATCTTATGTTCCAAAAGTCTCTTTGCTATCTTTTTTGCAACAGGAAATGGCAACACATGGTGCTAGTGTTTTTTTTTACCCAGTGTTCTACTCATAATGTACCCTAAACTAGAGATGAAAGAGTAAATTCTAGAAGAACGTACTTCCAGGCTGTCTTAAATAGGTGACGATTAAATTATAGTTACTTCCTAGCTTTTTTTGCCATTGATATTGGGAAATTCTAATGCAGACCCCTGTATGGGATAGTTATTCAGTGTCAAGAAGGTCTTATGGCCACACAAACACACAGGTACAATGCAAGAACCCTAGTGTCATATGGGAATGATGGGCAATATGAATTTTGATGTGGCTTTGGACTCCAACTCCACCCCTGGGAATATCACTTAACTCCTCTGAGACATTGTTTTCTTATCTACAGAAAAAAGATAATTATATGAATATCTCATTCGCTTGTTGTAAAAATCAAATAGAATAAAACATGTACTAGGGCTTTGTAAAATGAAGCAAGCTCTACAAATATTTGTTATGTATTGGATAAAGGATGTATAGATATACACAGGTACCCTTTAAAGTTCTGCTCTAGTATTAAAAATAAAATGTACCTGCAATTTTGGTTATTTATGTGTTCACAAAATCAATTTTAAAACACTGATATCTGTCATTTTTTTTATTCCATTTTGCAAGAAAGTGAAATAGAAAGGCAGATGATAAATTCTAAGGTGTTCATTCCTGACAGTTAAATAGTATTCTTGAAAACTTGAAGCATAGCTTGGGGAAAATTTAAAACTACTTTTGTTTTCTATTTGTTTCTTTAAAGAACAGAGTGTTATGCCATGGAAACATGTCTAAAGTTGATGGAATAACCTCATTCAGGCTAATTTTCTATGCATTTTTTTCATGACTGTATCTATAAAAATCTATACAGGTATACATTATGTTCTAATATTTATAATTATTCATGTACAATAATGACTTATTTTGAGATTATGGAACATTAAAGTTTATTAAATAATATACTGAACCCTTTAAAGAAAGTTAATACATCCTTTTCCTTCAGCAAACATTCCTTGTATATACATAAATGAGCCGGTTAGATCTGAATTTAGAATTAACAGTATTAAATAACACTTAGTCTTTGCATTCAGGAGTTCACATATTTGAGAGAGCAATGGGGAGAAGCCAGAAATACATGCATGTGTGTGTATGTATGTATATGAAAAAATCATACACATACAATACGTATGTGTTACAGAAAATGTCTTATGGCAACTCAGAAAGGGAGTACAAGAAATTTATTTAAACTGATGAAAACGGCATTCTTCAAGTCTTTTATTTTAAAAACAGCATAATATATTTAAATATGTCATTATATACAGTATGCATGACATAAATCAAGTCCAACTTTTAAGTAATACCCAAATTTCTCAACTAATGAATATTATTAAGAGAGAACAAAAGATTTTCAATTGAATTTCAGTATTTACTTGAGACTAGATACATGATATTTATGCTTTCATTAATTTAATAATTGCCTATTTTTAATGTTGCTAATTTAGCAATAACCACACTAAATGTTCTATTGTTTGTTCTAAATATTAACCTGACAACCTGTCAACAGGTTTATATCAATTAGATAACATTGACCCTGGCAAAAATATATGTATAGTCAAAGCTCTTAATGCACCATTAGAACTGTAGCAAGTAGTGCAGTTTCTGAAGTGTTCTAGAGAGCACACATGCCATTAATGACACTACAATAAAAGAGTTTTATGGAACCATTAATTATTTGCATGTGCATAATATTTTTTCACAAGAATAGTGGATTTAGCAATTAATTACATTTAATATATTTGCCTTATATATTTTAAAGAATTATTTAACATATTACCATATGTTCTTTTACAGTAATATATCAAGTTCACACTAAATAAATACATTTGCAAGAGGTTTAACAATTATTCTTGGCTAGGTGCGGTGGCTCAAGCCTGTAATCCCAGTACTTTGGGAGACCAAGGCAAGAGGATTGCCTGAGCCCAGGGGTTCAAGACCAGCCTAGGCAACTTGGCGAGACATCATCTCTACAATAAATGAAAAAAAAAATTAGTTGGGAGTGGTAGCGTGTGCCTGTAGTTCTGGCTGCTTGGAAGGCTGAGGTGGAAGGATGCCTGAGCCCAGCAGATAGTTGCTGGGGTGGCCATGAGTGTGCCACTGCACTCCAGCCTGGATGACAGAGTGAGACTCCGAGTCAAAAACATACAAAAAAACAATTATTCTCTTGTTTTGCCAGGATGCAGTGCTGCAGATTTCCTGGATCAAGTTATACTTTGAATATGTAGTGAATAGTTACAGGTACTCAATATATATGAATTAAGCATATAATTGATATTATTCCATAATCTACAGTATACAAAAATATATATGCAATATGCAATAATTTTTCAAAACATTTTCTAAGTCTTTACACATATTCTCTAAAAAACAAAAAATTCCATTTATATAGAGGCTTAATTTATAGTTACTGACTTACTAAAGCTAATAGATATTATGTCTATCTTTAAATGTCTTCCTTATATATTTTTATTGGGGGCCAGACACGGTAGTTGATGCCTATAATCCCAGCACTTTGGGAGGCCGAGGTGAGAGGATTGCCTGAGTCCACAGGTTCAAGTCCCGGGCAACTTGATAAGACCTCATTCTACAATAAATAAAGCAATTAGCTGAGTACGGTGGTGGGTGCCTGTAGTTTCAACTACTTGGAAGGCTGAGGCTGAAGGATCACCTGAGTCCAGCAGGTCAAGGCTGCGGTGGCCGTGAATGTGCCACTGCACTCCAGTCTGGGCAACACAGTAAGATTCCAACTCAAAAAAAAAAAAAGTATTATAGTAATCATGTCTATAAATTTAATATTACTCTGCATGTTTATAGGTTTGATATCATAACATGCTCTTAAATCATTTGCCAAACTTACTTTGTCAATGTCCAAATCATAAAATGTTAAGGAAGACATGTATAGACAATGAAATGATTTGTTGTGTGAATAATAAAATATATTCTATCCCTGCGAAAAAATGAGCTACCACTTCAAATCCACACCAATTACAGTTTTATTGGGTAAATTCTAGAAACACACCTGAAAAAGCTTCCCCTCACCCTCTCTTGCCAACTCCAGTTTTTGCATTTCTGAGTTAAACTGATGGATAATTCAGCTAGATGCAACGAGGACTCAGGATCTTATGGGATGAACTGGACTGGGTGAGCTGTAGACCAGGATCAGGGAAGCACTTGGTGGGAGCCAGAAAATACACCACCACTCCAGGAAGCTCATGGCTTGCAGAAGTCTATGTTGCATGACTCCAATATCACAGCTGTGCCCTCAGATGAATGAAACACATAGTGGGGAGCCATAGCATCTCTGGTGCAGAACCACACACAGCATTCAATATTTTCAAGCTAAAAACTGGCCTTTGCTTTAAAATCATTGAGATTTTAGAGAGTATTTATGTGGCCACCAAACTGCTGACACCAGAGAACTCCAACAACCATTCCTGAACTAGAAAGAGCCAACAATGGGCAATAAAAATCAAGCTAACATAGCCCAATAATGGAGAAAGATAAGTTCAGCGAAATACAGAAGAGACCCAGCGATGACCTATAGAGACTCAAATGCAGCACTGAGAAGAATTCGGGTGCTAGCAAGCCCGATTTCCTAATTAAACATTCAGTGTGTGAATTGATAAAGGGATGGGCTACAATGCAGGACCAAATGAGTTCCCTAATAAGTCAAATGCAAGAGATATCACAAAGCACAGGGGAAAAAAAACACATTATTTTTAAAAAGTGACAAATCATGAGAAAAAGATCTGGCACAAATGTAAAAACCTAGCAGTTTATATGGAAAAATAAACATCCAAGAACACAAAAAAAGTAAGAGAAAGGAAGACATATGCAAAAATTGTATAAGAATTATTGTAATGAAATAATATGGTATTATTAGAGGAATAATTTACATAAATAAAATAGAGAAATATACACATCCACACAGATGAGAATTGATGCATGCGTGAGAATTTAATATATTGACACTGGTGATAGTTTAATTCTATGTGAGGAGGATCAATCATTTAATAAAAGTTGCTGGCATAAAAAGTGCTAGTAATCCACCTCGAGGAAAATAAAATTGAATCCCTATATTGTATTACATAAAAAATGCATTTCAGAGGTATTAAGACAAACAAACCAATAAAATGGCTTTTATTAATTAGTTTCCACAGGCAAGTACACTAAAATATACAAACTATAAAATGTATAAACTGAAATATGTGTGTACATATGTACAAACAGTTGCATTGCAAATTCTTTGCTATTTGGTAAGTAGTATTATTATTTTAACAACTTGAACACTTTTTAATCTATAGAATCATCCATCACATAGGTAGATACTTTTCAAACTAAATATAAATGGTGTTTAACTTTAATTTATTTTCTGCTCTTTTGAATTAGTCATAATGTTTCTTTCCTATTTTGGCATGATTGACAGCTAATGCTGTATATCATATATCACTGTGTTAATGCACTGAAAAACTATAATCTATCTACTCACCAAACCGACTTTCCACAGCCTGGAGTTTTTGCCACTTGTTCTTACTAAAAAACCCTCCAGCAGATTTTCAAAATTAATGTACAATTATATGTTCCCTGTCTATTTATCTACCTCCTCCATGCAAATTCTATGAAGAAATTTCCATCTTTGTATGCCCAGTGTGTGTAACATGATTTTGTTGCTAGCACTAAACACATACATCAGGAGAAAATCAGTGAAGGACCTCATCAATTTCCATACTGACGTTCTTTCTAGCTTGTAGTATAACCAGTTTCTGTTGATAAAGAGAGTTAGGCATAGTCTTAAAATGGTCAGACCTCATTGTCTACAAACAGAAACTACTCCAACTGCAGATCTCTCAGCAACAAAGCTAATGATTTCCTGATTCCTCTTTATTTCCCTAAATACAATAATTCAAGCTCTGGATGGGAATATTTCTAACTCTTGTATCTTCCCTACTTCTTATGGAGACTATGCTGTATATAATAGATAACCCAGGTCATCATTAGGGTTAGAAATCCATAGGCTTAAATCCATCAATGCCATTTAGTCTTCCTGAGTTCTTTAGAGTTTTTGCCTTTTACCAAAAACCTAAGAGGTAATTTTTCCATTAAGCTTGTGTGAATGCTTTCTCGGGAGATTTACTAGGACCTGATCACTGTCATGCTGGTTGGCTTTATTTGGTGCCGTTTTCTGTGTGAAAGCCTCTAGCTATCCATCACTCCTCACAATTTGGTCCTTTAATCATCTGTGGACTTTAACACCAGTTAACTAAGCTGGCAAGAATATGAGAGGAATTTTTTGTGAGTGTAGTTAGTGAGATTTAGCACAAGAGTTATATATTTTTTTACATCTATTATCTTTATTTTGGTAACTTATGTTTTCTTTTATGGGGTTTTTTATTGTTTTTTGGCGAGGTTAACTTGTGATGTTTTTAATAAATGAGGTGGTGGTCTATCAACGAGAGTTGTCAACATTTTAAATCTATAACTCACTTAACTCTTTCTGGATAGATTAAACAAAGCACATAAAATTAGAAAAAAATGTTCTGACGCAAAAAAACCTATGAACAAAACTAGATCAATTGTCTTCCCAGAATCTGATCGAAGTAGGCTTTTTCTCATAGGTAAAAGTTAAATCTGAAAAATATATACTTTTTCAGTTAGAGCCTTCCATGACTTTTCCGTGTCCCTGAATCAGACTACCCTGTGGATAGCAACAGCTTAGGTTAGCTAATTAAGTCCCCAGTTCATAGGAATTGGATACTCTTTTACTTATAGATACTAGTTTTACAGGATTCTTAGCTTCTCCTCAACATCTGTTTTAAACTAAAGCTAAACTTCACTAAAGTCTTCCAGTGCCTATTACAAAACAGACACTTTCTTTGCCCTTTGTTAAGGATCACTTGGCTTAAAACACAATAGGAAAATTTAATGAGGACCTGGCTTTATTTAAGTCATCAGGTATATCTCGCTGCCTAGAACTAAACAGGTTTTGACCAAAGAAGTGGTGTGTGTGTGTGTGTGTGTGTGTGTGTGTGTGTGTGTGTGTGTGTGTGAAAGAGAGAGAGAGAGATTGTGGTCAATCAGTGAATATTTGGAATACATCTACAGTGCAGTAATCCAGTAGAGAGTACAGATATGCCATGCTAGTGAATTGTGACATGATGGTTTCCAAGTTAAACACTGGAGAGCTGATTATCTCCTCTTTAGTTGCTGTACTTTCCATGAAGTAAGCTCCCACAAGGAATCTGGTTTCCTCTTGAGGGATTGACATTTTTTAAGAAAAATTGGGGATTAATAGTTAAATTTCTGAAGGATTGACTCTATCCAGTATCATGTAAATGCAATTCATTTTCTCCCATTACCATTTCTTGGTTAATTTTAGCATGACATTTATGTTTGCTTTATGATGGTATTTTTTTCTCATTAATGAAGTTAAGTTTTTATTGCTTTTTGTCAACAATTGTGGATTACTGGCCAGTGTTCATTTCCCTCTATCACCTTTCCACAGACTTTCTGTTCTACTATTCACACCTTCTCTCTGTAACTCATGAGCTTCGGGTTAAGCTTCATGGTCTGTGATACTGATGGTTCCCAAGTCCTACTGTATTCATTTTGTGTCAAAGTGATTGATCCAGGCAACTCAGACCTAAGTCGTATATGCAGGGCATTCTCCTGGGTCACAAAGATTGGTTCTCAATGGGTCAATTAAATGAGAGAAAATATTTATGCTCAGGGCTTCTGGGAAATAAACTTCATTAAGACAGATCCTAGAAAGACACTACAAAAGAGACAATTGTTCTCTGTCCTCTAGCATGGTATCACTTTTTCACACTATTATGCATAGCTGCCTTGCATAGTCATTTGCTTTCATGATCATGGTCCTTGGGTCTAAAGGCCTTGTCTTACATATCCACGTATCTCTGTACCATTAAACTTTTCTACAATCAATAAAAAGAACATAAAGCTAAAGCTTTCTGAAAGTAGGGAGGTATCTTGTGATTCTATCCTTAACATTAAGTAGTGTGTGTGTGTGTGTGTGTGTGTGTGTGTGTGTGTGTGTGTGAATGTGTGTGTGTGTGCGTATGTGTGTGTGTGTGTGTGTGTGTGAATGTGTTGAATAAAAGAATGATGAATAGATGGGTGGATGTTTTGCAAGTAGCGTTAGAGAAAAACATGATGCTGGGTTAGTAACACAGCAAGCTGTCAGAAAAGATAGATGGCTTTGCTGGCCATGCTATAAATAACCACCAGGTGCCACTCAGAGCTGGGGGAAGCCTCATTCTGCATGACAGTCATTGATTTGCTGCACAACTAAGATGCAACCTTTTGTGACACCACTTGAGGAGAAAAGGTTATGTTTCACATTTAAGCCTTGAATAATAAGGTCATGATCAAATTAAATGAATTTCTCCGGTGAATACATGAAATATACACAAATTAATACAACAAATTAGATACATTGTTACAAAGAAAAGGTGAGCAGGCTAGAGCTAAGTGTGATCCTGAAATTCAGTCCTTCTGAATGTTTATTGATGAAGTAAAAATCCTGCCTTATTAAAAATATCCTGAGTGAGTTCTCACCAGTGATAGGAAGATCCTAAGCGGCACTCTAGACTAGAACACTACGGAATAAATACAATAATAAAGATGCTTCCTAAGTGATTATAAACCAATAGAGGTAAGTAAAATATTCAGAGGAAAACCAGATAGAGGTATTCTTACATTTACTTCTTGTTTGTAGACTTAAAGTAAATCTGATTTTTGTTATTTGGAGGAAAATTCAGTTGTATTTTATGTTAGAATGGTCAATATATTCTTGTGAGGTTTGAATAGTAACTTACAAGTCTTCCTTTATAAGACAAACAAATTATGTCGCTAACTTGAACCTCCAACCTACTATAGATAGTTCTCATGGTTTTCTTCCTAATGTTCAAATCTTCTATTGTGATGTTCTTCCTAATATTCAAATCTTCTATTGTGTGAGTTATTTTAGTAATTTAATGCATGTCTAAACATTATTTGACATACTTAATAAATTATAATAACCTAAGTGTCTTATGCAATATTGGTAATTTGACTAGCATAAAAAGTATTTTAAGCCCTTAAGTGTGATTGGTCAAAAAAGGCAGTTTAAATGCAAATAGCCAAAGTATATGTCAATACCAAGTGTACTAATTTGTTTGTGTTGCTATAATGAAATGTTGAGGCTCGGTAGTCTATGAAGGAAAGAGGTTTATTTAGCTGATGGCTCTGTGGGCTATGCAGGAAGCATGGGGCCAGTATCTGCTTCTGGCGAGGGCCTCAGGAAGCTTCCAACCACAGCAGAAAGTAGAGAGGAGCAGGCTTGTCCTGTGGTGAGGGAGGAGCAAAAAAGGCGAGGGAGGGGCCAGAGCCTTTTAAACAACCAAATTTCCCTAGTAAACAATAGAGCAAGAATTCACTCATCACACCAGAAAGGCACAAAGACATTGGTGAAGGTTCCGCCCCCAGGACCCAAACACATCCCAACTGGCACCACCTGCAGCACTGGGGTCAGATTTCAACATGAGATTTGGAAGGGACACACACCCAAACCTACATCACCAAGGAACTGCCATAAGCAAGAAAAACACCATCGTATGCCTTTAACCCATTGTTTCATCATCAAAACTATGCACTCATTCATTCAACAAATATTTATTAGTTTTCTACTCTGTTCTAGGCACTAATGTAGGCAAAGTTTGAATGATTAACTGATTTATAAAAACAGCTCACCTTGTCCATACATCTGTGTTCATGTGTGTTCACACTATGGTGTGAATAGTCCATACACTCAATTCTCAATGCTTATGATGCCATATGCATGATATGCTTAATAATGATTGTGGGGCAACCCCCTCAGGTCCCCTCCCACTGTGGAAGCTTTTCTGTCCTCTCAATAAATCCTGTTTTAAAAAAATAACAATAATGATTGCGATACTTAGGTTTAATAACATTTTTCAAAATAATAGTAAAATAATTATGATATTATGTGCCACTAATAAATAACAATGGCGATGATGATTATTAGTCTGAATTACTGGTTTAGAAACATTTTTGAGACTTATGAATTAAAAATGTTTTGTTGTTGGGTGCAGTGACTCAAGCCTGTAATCTCAGCACTTTGGGAGACCGAGGTGAGAGGATTGCCTGAGCCCACGGGTTCAAGAACAGCCTGGGCAACTTGGCAAGACCTCATCTCTACAATAAATCAAAAAAATTAGCTGGGTGTGGTAGCTGTAGTTCTGGCTACTTGGAAGGCTGAGGCAGAAGGATCGCCTGAGCCCAGCAGGTCAACACTGGGGTGACCATGAGCGTGCCACTGCATTCCAGCCTGGGCGACTGAAGTGAGACTCCAATTCAATAAATAAATAAATAAATAGATAATGTTTTGTTAGTTATCAATGAGGGACAAGATTATAATAATTGAAATAAAACAATGCAAATACTATGTCTCTGAGACTGCAGAGATGTAGAATATTCCTAGAAAGTGAATCTGGTTGTCTAAAGAATAAGGTCAACAAAGATACTTATCAAAAGAATTTTCTATTTAGAGACTTGCATGCTTTTAAGATGGCAGGGTTTCAGAAAACAGTATGCTCTCAGTTTGCAAGACTTGAAATTGTTTTAACAGCTAATAATTGGCAAGATACTGAGACTATTCCAGCAGAGCACAACAAGCTAGAAATAGACAATGCTTACATGGACAACAAGCCACCATGCCTGACACACAATGAAATATAAATCTTGTGGAGGTAGTTTTTGATTTTCAAAATAAACTATTAAATAATTGAAATAGTTGTCTGGAATTTGCCACAAGTCTGAAGAGATAATATATCCTGAGTGAACCTCAGAATTACCTCAGTTGATTTACATGTGTTCTTGTTCTGTCTCTTGTTCTCTTGTTCTCTCTCCACACCCCATGATTCTACCTCTGCCAGTAATTGGACTAGAGTTCAAAAACTCTAGAGTTTGCAGCTTTTAAGAGCTGTAATATGTTAAATCTTTACAAAAATTACCTAGAAATTTCCAAGTAATTTCTTTTCTTTTTGAGTTGGGTCTCACTCTGTAGATCAAGCTGGGGTGCAGTGGTACGATCACAGCTCACCAGAGCCTCTAACTCCTGGGCTCAGATGATCCTTCCATATTAGCCTCACAAGTAGCTGGGACTACAGGCACATGCCACCCGACTAATTGTTTGATATTTTGCAGAGATGAGGTCTATCTATGTTGCTCAGGCTGGTTCGAGCAATCCTCCCATCTCAGTCTCCCAAAGTGCAGGTATTATAGGTATAAACCACCATGCCCAACCTATAATTTTTAAAATGTAAATCATATCCAGATTGTGGGACATTCTACAAGAGAACTTGACCTTGCTGCATCAAAATACCCATTACAAGAAATATTTATTTTAGATTAAAGAGATGTATTACATATTACAACCAAAGGAAATATCTGAATTTTGTTTGGTTCTTGGTGTGAAAAAAAAAACTGTATAAATACTCTTTTTTGAGATGATTGTGGAAACTTGAATATGAATGATAATAAAGAATGATTAATTTTATTAATTGTGATAATATAAATGGGTTATATATAAGGCAAGGGGAAGAAGGGAGGGAGGGAAAAATATGAAAAGAATAAGATTTTTAAATAATTGTTGTCTTTAGTAGATGAGTATACAAAGGTTCATGGCTCAATTCTCTCTATGCTTATGAACAAAAATTTTCATAATTAAAAGTAAGCAAAAACGGCTCACACCTGTAATCCCAGCACTTTGGGAGGCAGAGGTGAGAGGATTGCCTGAAACCAGCCTGGACAATTTGACGAGACCGCATCTCTACAACACATCAAAAAATTAGCCATGGTCGGGCTCGGTGGCTCAGCCTGTAATCCCAGTACTTTGGGAGGCCGAGGCGAGTGGATTGCCTGAGTCCACTGGTTCGAGACGGGCCCGGGCAACTCAGCTAGACCTCGTCTCTACAATAAATAAAAATTTATCCAGGTGTGGTAGTGCGCGCCTGTAGTTCCAGCTTCGTGGAAGGCTGAGGTGGTAGGATCACCTGAGCCCAACAGGTCGACCCTGGGGTGCCCGTGAACGTGCCACTGCACTCCAGCTTGGGAGACGGAGTGAGACTCCAACTAAAAAAAAAAATTAACCAGACGTGGTGGCGTAGGCCTGTAGTTCCAGCTACTTGGAAGGCTGAAACAGAAAAATCGCCTGAGCCCAACAGAACGAGGGTGTGGTGGCTGTGATTGTGCCATTGCATTCCAGTCTGGGCAACAGTGAGACTGTGACTCAAAAAAAAAAAAAAAAAAAAAATTAAGTGAAAAAATAAAAAGTATACAATTAGAGATTCTTGTATATTTGTATATTTCCTGTTAGGATGTCTAATTCTAATTTGGGTCCAGGAACCTATATTTTAAAAATAATCCAGGTACTTATTATGCAGGTATTATGCAGATGACATTTTGGGAAACACTAAAGAAAATTATATTTGATCACCTTGGAATAAATTATCTGCACATGATAAGCTGCTTAGTACATTCAGGTGTGACTCTATTCAATGATGCCTCCTTTAAAGCCAGAGTGGGATTGAGAGGGAGTTAACCTCAGTCAAGTTAGTGTTAAGGTGATGCTTCAGGAATGGGTATGGTAGCTCACTCTGGTCACCTCAGTGATTTGGGAGGCTGAGGTGAGAGGATCACTTGAGGGCAGGAGTTCAAGACCATCCTGAGCAACATAAGAAACCCAGTCTCCACAAAAACTTTAAGAAGAAAAAAAGAGTGATGCCTCTGATTCATTGTAGTGCTTTGAAAACAGGAGGTATTCAATTAATGCTTACTTGCAAATAAATAAATGAATATCTCAGGGTGATTGGTCTAAAATTTTCTTTCTTGAATAGAGCGTTATAAAAAGACAGTTGTTTAATTTGACTCTGGATAGAGATCACACTAGTGACTCTGTCCTCTACTGACTGCATTTGTGCCTCCCAGCACCCAACTACATGGCACTCAAGGTTCAACCCTTGATCTCTTCAGGAGGCAGGACACACTAGTTCTTGCTACTAGTGAAGAGCACAGACCCTGTGGTCTGATAGTGTTCAGATCCTAGCTCTGGCACATGCTGTGTGTTCTTGGGCAAATTATCTTACTCATCATCTTTGTGACTCAATTTCTTCTTCTGTAAAACAGGGGTAGTAATAATATCTGCCCATATCGACTTGCTGAGGAAAGTATATGCTGTATATGTTTAAACTGTTTACAATAGTGCCTGACCCACAGCAGATACGCGTAAAAGTTTGGCATTTATTATCATTGTATTTATTCCTTACACTGTTAACACTCAGTTGTCTAGCTCCAATTGTGCCTTCATTCATTTCCTCCTGACTAGGGAAAATGTTAGCTTGGTTGACTCATACTGAATATATTCAAAATATAACTCTTCTTCTGCTACTAAAACTAGATCACGCTTTTGAAAAATTAACATTTGTCTAGCAAACTAAGTGAAGACTTAAGTCTCTTTTAATCCATTTCAGTCTTTGTCCATTATATCCAAATTATCCCCATGTCTCCAGTATTGTTTACCTGAGATCATTTTTTCATTTTTAGTTCCCAAATCCCCAAGTACATTTCCTTGTAGATACTGATTGTCCTAACATTCCATTCTTTCATTTTTTATGCTTCTTGCACTGGTACACTTGTTTCTATCTCTCAATGCTAAAGCCAAACCCCAGTACAGACTATTACTTCAAATATGACATGTATTTATAACCCTCTCAGTGCCATAAACTTAAAGATAATCATGGTTGAACAAATAAATATTCTCTATGTCAGTCATATATTATAAACATCTGTCTTTTAACGGTTTATACAGATTAATACAAGTTCGTTACTATGAAAACAACATGGAGCATAATGTCAATAGCTCCTCAGTGAGCAACAATTACATATTGTACTAACAATTAGCTACTTGTCCCTTATTTAATAGTGAACATGGCCTCATATCACAAACAATTAAGCTTTTAATAGTGCAATTAGTAGGAAGTCCAAATGCAAGCCAAAAAAGAAAAGAATTATTTAAAAATTAAAATCCCAAGGCAGTGTGGGATAATTTATCTATGGTATTCTTTAAAGGCTCATATATTCATGGCACTACTGACTGTGATTAGTTGCTTGTTTTATAAGGACTTATAATTTATGTATTATCTTTTATTTTCATCTTGACACTGAAAACTTTTGTGTCAAGAATTTTATGTTTGTAATGGGTTTCTGCTTATTTTGAATAAGTATATTTATATTTATTTTAAATAAGTATATTTAATTTAAATAAGTATATTTTAAATAAGTATGTTTAATTTAAATAAGTCTATTTAAATAAGTCTATCTGCTTATTTTAAGTAAGTATATTAGGACAATATCAAGAATTGAGTGACACTTATAAATCATCTATATTTCATAGGTTATGCTTTCTTTTGCATTCTGCCAAATTCCACTTATTTTTGCTTAGCTGAGTATAAAACTTCAGTTGAATTCTTAATTTGCCCAAAAGTCACACAGTCAATATAAATTTGAATTTATGCTAAAAACTCAACCATGTCTCTTGCTTTCTTTCTCAGGCTGTCATGTTTATAGGTGAGAGGGATGCTGGAGATCACATTTCAAATGTCACATATTAACATTTAGTAACTTGGAGCAAAAGAAATTAGGAAATATGTTTAGCACTAGTAGGTGGTTAAAAGGGGTTGATAATCCAGATTCTCAGGTTTATAGGAAGGTGTTCATACACAGAAGCAATTTGCTTCCATGAAATTACAACAGCCAAGAAAGTGTCCAAATGGAGTGGAAAAACACTGCCATATGCACTCTTTGTACTGTTTTTGACACTTTTCTACCCCTCGAGAATATATGTAAGAACATAGAGGAAAATTCTTGCATTGACTACTATTCTACTCATTTCCTCAACATCCCTGTGATGTGAAAGGAATTTGCAATTTTTTGGAAATTGTCATCTATATATAATAATATTATGTAAAATTTCTAATAACATAAATATTCAGATTTTCAAATACAGCATTCCATAATTTAATCTAAGAGATAATTCCACAATATTATAAATGTTCTAATAATAAGACCCTGGAAACACTTTTTTATTGTAATGTTAGTATCTTATTCCATAGCATGTGGAAATAGATACAAACTAGAAGAACAGAGAAGTGTTTGTCACCTTGTCTTTGGAAAATTAGTTGAGTTGTGCCTTGAGTTTGTCTCTCAAGTTCATTGGCAGCTATACCACAAGATGCTTTTCATCAATAGAATCAAAATACAAGACCAGAGCAATTTTCAGATTTAAACATGTAGGATGTCATTTTCAAATGTCACATGGCAATAGTTCACTTAAAGAACAGCAAACAGAATGAAGTGTTGAAGGAACATTTTACTTTTCATCATTGTTTACTTACATTCTGATGGATATGTCAGACCTGAATTCCTAAAAGCAAATGTGAATGGGAGAGACAAAATAAAAGCTTATGGGCTCAGGAACTAGAAAAATCTCCATACTGCATGATGACTTAGTATTCCATTTAAAACATAATGCTACTACAAACTAAGTTTTTAAAAAGATGACATTTAAGTGGGAAAAAAGTAATGTTAAAATAATTTCTTTCATTAATTTTTTTCTTTGATATTAAGTATTTAAAGCATTTTTTTAAATTGCAAGAACTATGAACAAAACAAATCAATTTCTAAGATATATATATTTGGACATTAATGAATAAATATAATATGCATAATTCCTTTTTTGAAATATGTCCAAAACAGTATGGCAAGATGTAATGAACACCATTGGTCTGATTAACTGACTTTGTGAGTTGAATACCTTTTGACAACACTAAAACTCATGATTCTCAAGATGGTGGTGATGAAGAGAGCATTGTTGGAGATGTATATTAAAAATCTTCCCCAGACCCCTTTAAACCACACAGTTCTGGGGAGTGGGTGGTGGCTTCGAATGATTGTTAATCATTTCCTATGAAACTTACTGAGTGCAACAGTACTGATGAGAATATGTTATCTACGTGAATAACATAGTGACCAGTAAAAGGTAGTGAACCCACTAAGATCTCCTCTTCTAATCCTATTAGATTATACAGGACTAATAAATCATTAAGCATATGACATAAAATAATGTAATTACCTTATAACTATACTCGTTATTTCTGATGGTAATTCCTGTGCATATCCCAGGATTTCTATCATATGATCCAACAATTGCACTTCAGGGTATGCATTTTCAGATAATGTAATCAGTATGTCAAAGAGATATCTGTGTTTCCTTGTTTATTGTCACATTATTTGCAATAGTCATAAAAAGGAATGAAATCTTGTCATTTGCAACAACAAGGATGAAACTAGGGGACATTTATAAAGGGATTTATTTTTCTTTCCTTTTTTCTAAATATAAAAAAATTGGAAAAGTGAAATTTTTTAACAGAGTAAGTTTATAGTGAGATAATGTAAGTAAAACATTTAGCAGAATAATTGGCCTACAGGAAGTGTTAAGAAAATGCTGACTGTTATTATTTTTATTGGTATTACTCAAAACCTGAAATGACAAGATTTTCACATCATGAAAATTACAACTTCAACACATTTTAATGCTTATCAGTTTCCAAAAAAGCATTAATTTACTTACAAAAAAGATATATGTTATTCTTGGTGTCTTACTTTTCCTATGTTTCCTACTCTTTCTATCTTATTTTTGTAGTCTACATTTCATTGATATTCTAGTATCACCATTAATATTCTACTAACACCAATTCCATTACAAATGAGATATACTCTGTGTATGCTAAGGCAATTACTTGCTCTTTTTTTCCTATTTCCACATAGCATTTTTTAAAATTTAGATGAGATTAACAATAACAAAAAATACTTGAAAATGCTCACACCTGAAATACAGTAATTCGCATTTCTAAGGATTTTATTAGGCTGACCTATATTTCTAATTGCTGAGTTAATTGATTAATGGTAACATTTATATAGAAAAAGAATTATCAGTAACTGAAATTTCATGCAAAACATAAGAAACTTCAAAAAAAACCAAGAAGCCAAAACCTAAGAACTGAAAAGGATAAAATTTATTTTAATTTAAAATGAGAAGATGTACTTTTTTATGGGTATTCTGGTTGAAATTAATGGAATTTGAAATTAATACTTATTAAGTTACTTGTCAGATTTCTGTTCTGCTTTCCTAGTGAGGACTTTCTCCTTGATTGTGAGACTCAGAAACTGAAATGTTTTACATATCGTTTCTCCATCAAAGGTGAAGCAAGTCTGAGACTTTAGAGTATTTCATCATGTTGTGAATCATCACTAAGTATTTTGCTCACTCTCAAATGTCAAATATTATATTGGGTTGTAAAGAGTTTCATTAAACAGCACAGGGGGAATAGCAGTGTGATTTTAGGAAATTTTGCCTTCTATTCATTATGAGCTTTTTAATTCATTTCCCATCCTATTTTCTCCCATCAACTATGAGTGATCTTTTCCTCATCCAAATGCTTCTATCACAATTACAGGCTTATATGTGTAACCAAAATTTACCTAGTATGGAAAAGTAACTTTCTCAGTACCAGCAATAATTTTACCAGTAAATTCTACAGTCATAATAGAAAATTAAGATAAATGAGAAATAATCATTGTAGTAATATGCATTCTCAACAGCTGAAAAATCAACTGACCAAAAAACAAAATTTCCCCTCACTTTTGAGGACCCTTTTAAATGAAGTGTGCGCATTTTGCTTAGACTGAGGCCTCAAGTTCTCTGGGAAGAATTAAGAAATTTGCACCAACGTTTGTTTTTCAGACAAAGCACTGTAACAAACAGAAGAGGATAGATATATAAGGAAATTCATGAAATCAGATAAACTTAAAGTGCTTTTCTGGTTTGGAGTTAGTGTGTTAAGCATTCAGAAGGTGATGTAAAGGCTTAATGCACACATGCATGAGAAATTGTGACACTTTTTCAATTTTGCCAATGGTCAGCTTTGACATTCTATCTGTGCTATCCATTATGGTAGCTGATTCTTACATGTGGTTATGAAGCATTTGAAAAGAACTTAGGGGCTCTATTTAATTAATTGAAATTTAAAGCTTAAAACTAAAGTGAAGTAAAATATTTTCCTGTCATACTTCATTATTTTAGTACAACTTCATTTTGTGTTAACTATTATATTGTAGCATGTGTACTTTTTACTTTTTAAAAACATGGCTACAAGAAAAATTTTAAATACATATTTGAATCACATACTCCTTTTGGACAGAGTTGCTCTACGTAATGGGTGACATAAAATTATGGCCTACTTTTTATGATCAAAATAATTTTCTTATAGTCTGTTTTATTAGAATTAAAGACATACCAGATTTACTGTTTGGTAATAAGTAAAACTATATAAATATACATTAAGAAAAAATAATCTTTTTTAAGGAAAAAAAGCAATTTTATCTTCCAAAACTTTTGTAAAATTGGGGTTTTTTGGTACATATTGTAAAAAGATGTGAATAATGTGGAAGGACATGCTTCTGAGGAATGTCTAGAAAGTGAAAGGAGAGTTAATGAAGAAAACTTTAAATAAAATAAAATAGAAGAAAGTGCTCATGGTGATATGTTGAAAAGTTAGTAAGGTAAAAATCTCACTATCATACTGTTCTTTTTTTGTTAAGTCCTTTAAGGTTTTATTTGTTTTGTCAATTAGGACTACAAAGTTTATTAAGTCTACACTCTGCTAGGCACTGTGAATGCTAAGCACTGTGCTAGTTATCACTTTTACAGAGAAAAACAATATAGGCATGGTCATGTCCACAATTTTTGTAAAATGTTTTTTAAGGAATCAGTCAGCACTGGTTCACTCCCGGGCTTCAGCACCAAAAACAAAAAAAAAGAATCAGTCAGGCTTAGGGTGGTGGCACACGCCTATAATCCCTGCAATTTGGGAGGCCGAGGTGAGAGGATTGCCTGACCCCACAGGTTCAAAACCAGACTGGGCAACTTGGCCAGACCTCATCTCTACAATAAATAAAAAATTAGCCTGGGTGGTGGTGCATGCCTGTAGTTCCAACTAATTAGAAGGCTGAAACAGAAGGATCACCTGAGCCCAGCAGGTTGAGGCTGTGGTGGCTGTGACCCTGCCACTGCACTCAAGCCTGGGTGACAGAATGAGACTCCAACTCAAAAAAAAGAAGAATCAATATCTTCCACAAAGATTATTTGCGATTTGAAATTGCACTGAGTCTTGCTTTTAATTTATCTTCATACATGTGTGCTTAATCTTCAACATCACATCATTCTTAAGCAATGGAATAAATGTTTGCTAAAAATTTTTCCAGTAAATGTACTTATTCTGGCAAGAAGCAGTAAGACATTTTTTGTCAAAATAAATCAGTGTTGGGGGTGGTTAAAATACATATTTCCATAATATACACTGGGGACACTAATAAGAGGAGGTAACAAGAAGGGGATTAGGGTTTAGAAATTAGCTATGTGTTCATCAAGAATATTGGCCTGTAGTTCTTTTTCTTTGTTGTATCTGTACCTGATTTGGGTATCAATGTGATGTTAGTTTCATAAAATGTTTTGGGGAGAGTTTCATCTTTCTCATTTGCTTGGAATACTTTCAATAAGATTAGTATTAGCTCCTCCTTGTATGTTTTGTAGAATTCTGTTGGAAAGCTATCTGGTCCAGGGCTTTTTTTTTGTAGGTAGTTTTCTTATGACATTGCTGATTTCTTGAGATGCTATTGGTCTATTTAGGGTTTCAATTTCTTCTTGTTTCAACTTGGGCAGGTTGTATAGTGTCAGAAAGTCCTCCATTGCACCTAGGTTTTCAAGCTTGTTTCCATACAAGTGTACATAGTAATCTCTGATAATCTTTTGTATTTCTTCAGGATCATTTGTGACTTGATCTTTTGCATTTCTGATTGTGTCTATATGGACTTTTTCTCTCTTTTCCTTTATCAGTCTAGTTAGGGGTTCATCAATCTTATTTATTCTTTCAAAGAACCAGCTTTTTGTTTTGTTGATTTTTTGAATTATATTTTTGTCTTCTATGTCCCAAATTTGGCTATTTTTTGGTGACCTGGATACATGATAATATAATTAGATGTGGAAAAAGTTTTCTGTAAAATCCAGCACCCCTCCTTGATTAAAACCCTCAAAAATCTAGACATAGATGAAACATAGCTCAAAATAGTAAGAGCCATCCATGAGAAACCCACAGCCAACATACTGCTAAACAAACAGAAATTGGAACCATTTCCCCCTGAAAACTGGAACAAGACAAGGATGTCCACTCCCACCCCTCCTGTTCAACATAGTATTGGAAGTCTTAGCTAGAGCAAACAGACTAGAGAAGAAATCAGGGATATCCAAATAGGAAAAGAGGAAGTTAAGTTAATCCTGTTTGCAGACAACATGATTCTATACCTCAAAAACCCAAGAGAATCTTTCAAAAACCTCCTTGCACTGATAAAAGACTTTGGCAAAGTCTCAGGGTATCAAATAAATTTGCAAAAGACAATCACATTCCTATATACCAATAATAAACAAACAGAAACCCAAATAAAAAGCACAATCCCATTCACAATAGCTACACACACAAAAAATGAAATACCTTGGCATATTCCTAACCAGAGAAGTCAAAGACTTTTACAACAAAAACTATAGAACATTGCTTGAAGAAATCAAATGACAAAAGCAAATAGAAAAACATTCCATGCTCATGGATTGGAATAATCTACATTATTAAGATGCCCATCCTAACCAAGGCAATCTACAGATTTAACACAATACCCATTAAATTACCAGCAGCATTCTTCTCAGACCAGGAAACGACAATACAGGAATTAATATGGAAACATAAACGACCACGAATAACCAAAACAATCCTCAGCAAAAAAACAAAACAAAAACAAAAACAAAAAACAAACAAACAAAGTGGGAGGTATCACACTCCTAGACTTTAAACTTTATTATAAAGCTACAATAATCACAACAGTCTGGTATTGGTACTAGCACCGGCACATAGACCAAAGGAACAGTACAGAGATTCAAGAAGCAAAACCTCGATTTCTCAAACAACTCATCTTCAACAAAGCCTCCACCATCAACCACTGGGGAGAGGGGAACCTATTCAATAAAGGTGCTGGAAAAACTGGCTGACCACATGCAGAAGATTAAAACAAGACCCCTACCTATCACCATACACAAAAATCAATTCTAAATGTATCAAAGACCTAAACGTGAAACCTCAAACTATAAGAACCTTAGAAAATGCAGGAGACATTCTTATTGAAATTGGAACTGATAATCAATTTCTGATCAAAACCCCAAGTGCCCATGCCATAAGAGATAAGATAGAAAAATAGAACCTCATCAAACTGACAAGCTTCTGCAAAGCCAAAGAAATCATCGAGAGAGCAGGGAGACACCCCACAGACTGGGAAAAAAACATTTGCCAACTGTATATCTGACAAAGACCTAACACCTAGGATCTTCAAGGAACTCAAATGTGCTGAATAGAAAAAACAAACAACCCCATTACAAAGTGGACAAAAGATATGAATAAACACTTCTGAAAAGAAGACATACAAGCAGATACATGAAAAAATGCTCAGCCTCACTTGTCATCAAAGAAATGCAAATTAAAACCTCACTGAGATAGCACCTAACTCCAGTCAGAATGGCCATCATCAATAACTCAAAAATGACAGATGCTGAAGAGGATGCAGGGAAAAGGGAAGATTTCTGCACTGTGGGTGGGGATGTAAACTAGTACAAAATCTGTGGAAAACAGTTTGATTTTTCCTAAAAGATCTAAAAATTGATCTTTCATATGACTCCACAATCCCCCTGCTGGGAATATACCTGGAGAAACTCAAAACACTCTATGAAGAAGATACCTGCACACACATATTTATTGCAGCATTATTCACAATAGCAAAAACATGGAACCAACTGTGCCGCCCATTAAAAGAGGACTGGATAAAAAAAATATGGTACATTTACACAATGGAATATTATGCAACCATAAAGAAGGACAAAATTATGAACTTCACAGCAACTTGGATGGACTCAGAGTCTATAATACTGAGTGGTCTATCACAGAAATAAAAAACTGAGTACCACATGTTCTCACTCATAAGTGAACTTTGAACAATTATCATAATACTATAAGAAAGGGATTGGCAGTCGTGGGAAACTGCCAGGGGAGCTGGGGGTGGGATTGCAGTAGTGGGAAACTGCCAGGGGAGGGGGAGCACACCTCATCAACCTGCATAATGAACATATATATACCTAACCCTGAATTGTACCCCACATCTTTAAAATTAAAAATTAAAAAGAAATTACCTATGTGGTGCAGTGTTCATTATCTGGGGAATGGACCACTTGAGACCCAATCGCCACCACTACACAATGTGTCCATGCATCAGACATGCATGTGTACCCTTTGAATCTAAAATAAAGATGAAAAAAATATATACATATTTCCAGATTCCCTATCAGGATTATTGGATGCAGTAGATCTTTATTTTGACACTAGAATCTGCATTTTGCCAGACACACAAGATGACCCTTTACTACGGTAAACCTAAACTATAGGCATATTAAATTAAGAAAATTCTAGTATATGTGCCTATTCTTTTGCTGGCATGTTCTCCATTTATATATTTATTTATTTATTTAGTAAAAAAAAGAAAGCATGAAAGATTTGCATTTTGGATAAGAATAATTACACATACCAATAATTTCTGGGTGACTTTGAGCAAGTGAATTGATCCCTTTAAGCTTCATTTGCCTTATTTTTGCAAAAAGGATCATAATATGTATCCCACCTTATTGTATGATACAAAAGATAATACAGAGAAAGCCCTTTGTAAAGTATGTGCTTCATTCAATGGCTGATTTAAATCTTATTATTTTCAATGTTTTGTTGATAACTCTTTCTCCCCCTACCACTTTCACTCAGATTGCAAACATTTATTGACCACCCATTATGTGCAAAAATTACATAAACCCTTGTTACATGAAGAAATATAAGACGTTGTCACTTCAGCAAAATACTAAGTCAACAGAAGAGAGAAATGATGTGTGAATAGGGCCAAAAAAGAATTTTAAACATCTTAACATAGTATACAAGACTCAGAAGTTGAGATGAGTCCTAACTATGCAACCAGCTTCATTTCATGCCACTTGCTTGTTAGCTTCACTAAGCTAAGGACAGACAAACTGACCCCATTTCTGCCCCAGTAACACAGCCATCCTTTATTTCCTGCCTCTCCCAGCTGAGCCATTGCACTTGCTAGCTCATTTTGTCTGGGTTGCAGATAAATATCACCTTCTCAGAAAAGCCTTGGCTGATCCCTTTTTCTAAAAATGTCTGTTGAACTCGCTTGTATCTCATAGCTGGATCTATTCCCTTAAAACTACTTTTTTGTTATTTATTTATTCAATTTTAACACTTCATATGGTCTAATGACCATACTTCTTCTCAGATTCTCCTTTCAAAGAATGGAGTCTAGTTCTCTAAATCTTGAATCTAATCTGGTTATATGAGGGAGGTCATCATACACCACCATATCTAGTTGGCTTCCAGCTGAATGTAGACTCAAGAGCAAACCCCAGGTAAGAACATAAAACAACCTACAGTATTATGAGGAAGAAAATGTTATTATCTTAAACCTCAAAGGTTCTGGTTGGTTTCTTACATACCACTGGGTCATTTGTACATCCTGAATAGTCTGAACTGCAATGAGCACAGAGACTGTCAACATTGGTTATCTCTGTGAAAGGACAAAAGCCAAAATGGAGTTACCTCGGCCATTTTGCACAGGCAGCTTGGCATTGACTCATATTTTTGTCTTGTTATCATTACTGATTGGTGGTATGCCACAGTGAATAATATCTTACTTTCTAATAGGCTCTGTTACCTTCCTTGCTCTGTGATAAACTTAATTAACTCCTCCATTTAGAGTCATTGATAAGTAAAGCTATAACCTACCTCCAGTAACTGGCACGGAGATTTTTTAATTAGCATCTTTGTTCCAAGGATGTGTTTCTAGCTATCAACCCAGGTCTCCTGTTTTTCTTGAGAGATCACCTGTTTTTCTCTGAGATGAAAAAAACAGATAGTCATGATGGCCCAGCTCCCCTGCCATCTCCCCCAAGAATGTTTTTCTACCCCAGCCCTCCTGCTCTCTCTCTCATGAACAATATACTCCCAACTAAGTACCTTTCGGTTTCCTAAATCCAGGGACATCTGAAAATTTCCGATTGGGTCTTAAGACTTTGTTTTACAGAGCTTGGCCCAGCCTCCCTGTCTACATAATTGATTACCCAAAACTCAGGCTGCTACTGTCCTAAAAAGCTAATCACCATGGCAACAACAACCCCCTCTTACTATCACTTTCCACAGGAATGCTCTTTGTAAATCAATCAATGCCCATTCCCAGCCTTCTGGAATAGGAACTTTATTTTAAAAAAATAATAAAACTGTCTCAAACATTGGCTGCCAAATCGTGGAGAGGCGAATCTACCTTTTTTTTCCTCTGATCTATTTTCTAAATAAACTCTTTTTTCCTAATTGAATTTCTGTGCAATTCATTGCATACCCATGGCACCAGCTCAGCCCACCAACCTAATGATCTATATCCACACAGCCAAGAACTGTGATCGACATAATGAGTGAACAAGAAATGTATGTAGAAAGCGATGACCAGATCAAAGAACAGATAGATAAGCTCTGCCTACTGGAAAAGGTATCAAGAATACTTCACATGGGATCCAAAAACTGGATAAGTAATGCTTATGAAGTGAAACAGTCTTTGAGTATTGTCCATTCCCATGACTACCGATCTCTAAATAGTCTTAATAAGTTATTCCCCTTCAATGGCTGCTAATTGCTTTTGTATAAATTCAAACTCCTTACCAGATCAAACATGATTCTTCAAAAACTGACCTCCAGGCCTATCTTCAGAAATTCCACCACTACATTCTAGATACTTCCTGCATCACATTATAGTGTATACAATTTTCAGTTGTACTATGTTCTGTGATCGATGCACATTTGCTAGGGTTATTCCATTGTTTTAGAGTATCCTTCCTACCTTTCTCAGTCTAGGATAATGCTACTCATCTTTCAAACCTTATATCTTTCTACTTATTTATGTTTAAATTTTTTTAGAGATGGGGGTCTCACTATGTTGTCCAGGTTGGTTTCAAATTCTTTTTCTTTTTTTTTTTTGAGTTGGAGTTTCACTCTGTCACCCAAGAGGGAGCATGCTCGTGGCCACCACAGCCTCGACCTGCTGGGCTCAGGCGATCCTTCCACCTCAGCCTTCCAAGTAGCTGGAACTACACGTGCATGCCACCATGTCCGGCTAATTTTTTGATTTATTGTAGAGACAAGGTTTCATCAAGTCGCCCAGGCTGGTCTTGAACCCCTGGGCTGAGGCAATCCTCTCGCCTTGGCCTCCCAAAGTGCTGGAATTATAGGCTTGAGCCACTGCAACCGACCAGGTCTCAAACTCTTAAAGTCAAGCTATTCTCCTGCCTCTGTCCCTTGAGTAGCTGGGACTACAGGCGCACTGACACTATACCCAGCCCAAAGTTCTATTTCTGTTTCTACCTCCCATGAGATGCATTCACTAAGGCAGGGAGTAATCTGTATTCTGACAAAATTATTGCATATATGTAGAGTAAGTCTCCTTACCATGGTGTCTTAGTATGTTTTTAACACTTCTTACATTTCTCTCACTAGATTATATGTTCCTTGAGGGCAGACATCATTCTTCATTGTCTTTCTTTGGCAAAGAGATACTCACTATAAACCTCTGTAAAGTACATAAATGATGCCTAGAAGTATTTTGTGGGGGAGAGGGATCTGATTTTCACATTGTCGTTTATGGTTCTGTAAATTTACACATTCTTTGTTTGTAGACAGACTTTAATTGCCCCACAAAATAATCTTGGAATTTTCTAGGATCATATTTCCTTAGCTCAAAATTTAAAAAGCAATAAACTACTGCTATTTTTCATTCTTTCCACTCACTCTGGAAGATGGACATAATTATAGTTTATTTCAAGTTTCCCTGAAAACTGAAAAATATGTTGAAATGAGAAAATACATGTGGATCATAAGAAAGAAGATCAATTCATCAGCATCATTAATAGGAAAGATCAGATAGTTGCAGTCATTATTCTTTAACTCAGTAAGTAAAGACACTGAGTGGGCTGCAGTTCATTTTGTGGTCACTGAGCAGGTTACAGGTCATGCTGTTCTAATGGACACAGACCATGTCTGTTTTCAATCCTGATTATGGCATTATGGCACCACACAATAAGAAAGATTAATAAATGCTTAATGATAATAAGTTGCTATCTATTGCATTTGAGGCTATTTGAATTTAAAATAAAAATGCAAATTAGTTTTAGAAGCTCACATAAAAAAATGTTTCGTAAAACCACCTTTGCTTTAATAAATAATAGCCAAGAGGAAGAAATACTTTTTCAATATCTTTAAATGTCTATGCCTTGCTTTATAACCCCAGATTAAATGCATGGAAAATACTTTGTTGTGTAGGAAAACCTGGAAGGTTGTAACAGATGATGGACAAGTTCTCATTCTTAGGCATTGCCTATAGCTAGAAACTTGCATATTTTTATTGTTATGATGGTATTGATTGTTAAGTCAACAGAAAGCTATCACAAGGGATTGCAAATTTCTATACCAATACTCTGTTCTGTAACATTAAAATGTCATTACTGAATCACCAACTTTTCCCCCTGCTGTAATATTATTCTCTGTTGATTGCCTGCCTGAGCTGAAATTTGAAACTGTCACCCTCAGACTTGCAAAAGTGATTCAACTTCACTTATAAGGAAAGTGAAATTAAATATTCATTCACGGGCTGCATTTCAAGTTCAAACTGTCTGAAGCTCCTTAAGGCAAAATGTATTTAAGTTGAAACACATTTTTTCTTCATTTTTATGTAGCCAAAATTCAGAATGGGTATCAGGGGTGGACAAATCACAAAATAATAATTTGTTTTGAACTTCAAATGGGGGAGAATTGCGCTTTCCTTCTTTCTGCGACCCTTCTACTGTTTCTGGCCTGCCCCATTTATCTCCTTTGTCAGGAAACCTGTATGTGTACGCTTATAGCTGTTGTTCATTGTTTGATTTTTTGGTATGTGCCATGTCCTAGCATTAATCAAGTTGTGAAGCATCTGTGCTTCACAAATATGTTCGATGAAAACATATTTGTGTCTACATCTGCCATGGAGACGTAGGATTGCCAAGTGGTAACTGTACACAGTAAATGGGCTTATAACAGTCTCCACCTTGCCGTTACCAATGTATTCTTCCACAAACTATTTGACTCTTCTGCCTCAATTTGTTTATAGAGTTGTCATAAGGATCAAATTATTTGACATAAAGCACTTAAAATAGTGCCTGGGACATGGTACCCTCTAAATAAATATTGCTCTAAATGAGTGTTACTTGTAACTCGTTATTATTACTCTTTAATAGTGATAACAATTTTCATTTGAAAAAGACCTGCTATTTCAGGAACAGAACTTAGAATGGTATTATCCAGGAACTAGGAGAAAGGGAACGGGGAAGTAATAGCAGATACAAGATTTTATTTTGGAGTGCTGAAAATGTTCGGCACTAAATGGAGGTGGTTGTTGTACAGCATTATTAGTAGACTTAATGCCATTAAATTGTTCACTTTAAAATGATCAATATTATGTTATGTGAATTTTACCTCAGTAAGGGAAATATGGACCCTAAACAGGGTGTGCTAATCAGATAACAAATATCAAAGTCTTTACTTTTGTCTTGCTCACTAAAAACCATAATATCAAAGAGTTTGATACTTTGAAACACAGATGATATTGAGTACATACCAAAAACATCAAGAACTTTATAGCCAATTAATCAACTTTTCATTAGGCCATCATTAGACGGGTACTGTTGATACCCCATGGATACTCACAAAATGCCCACACTAAATACAAGTATTCAGGATCATACATTCTATCCAATTAATGGATGAATTTTGATTCATTCCTACTATCTTACATAGTATGGCAAGATTGAATAGCAAATGTAGTGATATGACACCTGTTTTATGAAAATATACTTATGCTTGCAATGAAGAACGTGGAAGCTACTTTCTTTTGGAAAACTTTTGAGGAGGTATTAGAGTATCTGTGTTATTAGGAGTGAAGCAAACCGTCCCCCCCCCTCATATGCAAATTGGCAATCATGAGAAAGACTTTTTAAGATGTTGTAAAGATTTGATAAATTAATGAATTTTGAATTCTGCTTGGCACATAATAAGTACTTAGAAAGGGATCTCTTAAGTGATTATTATACAATATTTGGTATAAAATAGGTATTATATTGTAGTAGACAATGTTGTGATTATCAAACTGAATTGTACATTTAGTGACTGGACTTTGACCAACTTCCCCTAGACTTGGCTAAATTTTAAACAGTTTTCTTTTTTTCCCCTAACTCTAGGCCTCTAAACTTCCTTTAATTAAAGCATTTACTTTAGAAAATTGAAATTATGAATTATTTCTCTGACTCTTTGAAATACAGCTAAATCTTTTCCCAGTCTCTTGCAAGTATTACAATCCAGACAGTGTGTTTTTCGAGAACATGGAACGATCTCTTTGAAATGTAAACATTGAAAGAGATCTCACCCCTATCTTCCAGTCTCTGTGGGAGTTTAGGAACCTAACTTCTTAGATAGGTGGTAACAAGCAAAAACATATGGACTAATCAAAGAAAAGAAACATTTGCAAACTCAGAAACAACTAAATGACCTTGACAGGTTTCATTGATCAACTTCCCTTTCACACATCATTCAATAAGTTTCTACTAGCTCACTTCAACTTTTAAGATTCCTTTCACCTTTTGACTGGGTAGTTCTGTCTCTATACTCTATTGCAATAATGTTGAAAAGTCTTCCTTGGCTTTCTAATGTTTCCTAGTGTAATCTTTGCTTTGACGATTCACACAGAATCAAATGACATGTTCCTGAAAATTTCATTTTATGTGAAAATTTAAAAAGAAAAACACAACTTAACCAGACATTTAAAACACTTTTCTATGAAAACAAACATGGATATATAATGAAATATAATTCAATTTTCACTTGTACTTTCAAGATAAAGAAATTTTAAATGTATTTTCCAGTAAATGCTGACAAATTTAGTTTAAATTTTCAGGATTGGCCAGGCGCGGTGACTCAGCCTGTAATCCCAGGACTTTGGGAGGTCAAGGCGAGAGGATTGCCTGAGCCGCGGGTTGGAGACCAGCCTGGGCAACTTGTTGAGACCTTGTCTCTATAATAAATCACAAAAACTAGCTGGACGTGGTGGCGTGCATCTGTAGTTTCAGCTACTTGGAAGACTGAGGAGGAAGGATGGCCTAAGCCCAGCAGGTGGAGGCTGTGGTGACTTTGAGCATGCCACTTCACTCCAACCTGGGCGACAAGAGTGAGACTCCAACTTAAAAAAAAAAAAAAATTTTCAGAACTCCAGTGAGTTTTGGTGTTAATTATTTTTCTGTCCTAAGCATAATTCAGCAGAAAAATTTGAAACAGTATTTCAGGATATGGTCCAGGTTTATAAGTGGGGGAGTCAGGACTGAACACTTAAACTGAGTTATAAGTTATGAAAAAAACATTATTTCTAAATTTTCAATAAAAGCATTTTTGCTTAATCAATCTACTGAACAGTTAGCATATAAATGTGCCTCATTTTTAAAATAAATGAATTACTACTCAAAAATTTACTAATTTTTGTTTTTAATTAATAAAGCAGCCAAGTCTTGAATTGCATATTTGATTTGAAAAATACATTTGAGCCGGGCTCAGTGGCTCAGCCTGTAATCCTACGCCTTTGGGAGGCTGAGGTGAGTCGATTGCCTGAGTCCACGGGTTCGAGACCCGCCCGGGCAGCGAGACCTCATCTCTACAATAAATCAAAAAATCAGCCGGGCGTGGTAGCACATGCCTGTAATTCCGGCTACTCGGAAGGCTGAGGCGGAAGGATCGCTGGAGCCCAGCAGGTCGAGGCTGCGGTGACCGGGAGCGGCCACTGCACTCCAGTCTGGGCGACAGAGTGAGACTCCAACTCAAAAAAAAAAAAAAAAGAAAGAAAGAAAAGAAAAGAAAAGAAAAATACATTTGTACCATCTTTTCATTGCATCTTCTACTTATAGAGTAGTTATGCATGAATTTTAAGTGGATAAAATATATGCAAGACTAGACCTTTTAGGTGACCCATGAAATTTTTCCCTGAAGTGCAGTTAAAGTTTAGTTAACTATAAACAACTAGGTGAAATCTGGACGCCAAGACATTTGCTGTGGCAATGTTTCCTTTGTTCTTTAAAGAAAACTACTCTTTCCATAAACAAACAGTATAAATAGTGTCAATGAGGCTTGAAATTGTGATGAGCTTTGAACGTTCCAGTGCCTCTCAGCATTCATATCCAAAAAGATTCTGATATTAAATCTGTCACATTAAAAATCCTGAAGTATTTATGAAACACACAATCACCATAAATGTATTTCTCTGTATGAACGTGGGAAAGTTTACATTAGTGCTGCATTGTAGTTGCCTTTCATTGTAGTACAGCATCGTATTTACTCTTTATTTATTTATTTATTTATTTATTTTGAGTTGGAGTCTCACTCTGCTGCCCAGACTGGAGTGCAGTGGCCACTGCTAGCCACCGCAGCCTCGACCTGCTGGGCTCCGGCGATCCTTCCGCCTCAACCTTCCGGGTAGCCGGAATTACAGGCATGCGCTACCACGCCCGGCTGATTTTTTTATTTATTGTAGAGATGAGGTCTCGCTGCCCAGGCGGGTCTCGAACCCGCGGGCTCAGGCAATTCACTCACCTCAGCCTTCCAAAGGCGCGGGATTACAGGCTGAGCCACCGAGCCCGGCTTGTATTTACTTTTATTGGCTCTAAATCCCTATAAACCTGGTTTAGAATTCTTTCTCCTCCATTTACTAGTCTGTGTGCCCTGGGGCACGTTATTTAACCTCCTTAAGTATTAATTACCCAGGTCTCTCATACTGTTGTTATGAAAATTAAATGAGATAATAAATGCAAAGCCCTTAAACAGTGCTTAGCATGTTGTAAGTGTTCAGTAAATGATGGTGGTGATGAGGATGAGGATGAGGATGAGATGATGATGGTATCAACTGATCTGGTCATTAAAACTGATGAGTTTTACTGATCAGTTTTATAACTGATGATTTTTTAAAAAACCCACTATGGTTGGAAAATAAATGGAGAGGCAGGTTTATCATGGAGTTAGTAAAGCTTAACTTTTAGGGATTCTCATTTTTATAGATCTCATCCTAACTATATTTACTTCCTTAAGTAATGCGTGGATTTATACTTTTATATTCCTTTCTTAAAGAAGCCCCTAGCCGGGCTCGGTGGCTCAGCCTGTAATCCCGCGCCTTTGGGAGGCTGAGATGAGTAGATTGCCTGAGCCCGCGGGTTCGAGACCCGCCTGAGCAGTGAGACTTCATCTCTACAATAAATCAAAAAATCAGGCGTGGTAGCGCATGCCTGTAATTCCGGCTACTTGGAAGGCTGAGGTGGAAGGATCGCCAGAGCCCAGCAGGTCGAGGCTGCAGTGACCGGGAGAGGCCACTGCACTCCAGTCCGGGCGACAGAGTAAGACTCCAACTCAAAAAAAAAAAAAAAAAGCCCCTGCACTTGCAAGATTTGCCATGTTTAAGTCATAGTCACCTCTGCCCATTTTCCTAATAAGCATTTAGAGAAACACAGAAAGTAATTAATTTATCCAACAAAATATATATGTATATGTTAAGAATCATGTTCAAGCAAAAACAATTCATAAGAGATAGAGCTATTGATCATTAATAGATAGGTTGTGTAATTATATACAAAAAATTGTTTTATAAAATATATGACTTTGACACAACTTTAGTTAATGTTAACCTTTGACTGAGAAATTGAAATGAACAAAATATCAAAAAGAAAGGTTTTGAAAGCCACTAACACGTATTTCTGGCTCTGTATCTCTGAGTGAACCTCTACCATACCTGCAGTTTCTATGCGTACCAGGACTTTGCTGAGAAATTCTATTCCCATCCTTTGCTGTTGCCTACATTGAAAAGTTTTAAAGACCAAACACACACACACACACACACACACACACACACACACACACACACACACACACAGATTTTAGACTTATCAAAAATATTATTACTGGATATTGTTAATGTGATAGAAAATGCCCTGAAATTTAATCTGTTGTACTATTAACTCTATAAGAATGACATATTCTTATATATACTAAGTAAACAGACTAATCCATTTTCTGTTTACATATAAAATAACAGATGTTCTTTTCTATCAGTTAGAACATTTTCTATTCCAGGGTACATAAAAGGCATTTTTTCTTGCATTCTTATGCCTTTTTAGTAGCAAATGAAAACTTTTACAAAATGTCTGCTACAGTATATGTAATTTTTTAAAAAGCTAATAAATAATCTATTTTAGAAGCATAAAATAATGCCTCTTGCTGTATTATATGTTTAAGCTATTTTAATGCTTTCCTTCACATTTCTTTCAAACCACCTGTCCATAAGTATTGTTGCATTTTACATAATTTCATCTGCTAGCAGTGTTTTTATGTCCTTGTTCTCTACTGAAGACAAAAGAAGACGAAAACTACAGGCCCATCAATCAAAAACAACACAGTCAGCACCAAGTTCAATAATGAAAACCATGATTTCATAAATCATCTTCCACAGGTTGGGGTCATCTTTAAAGAAAAAAATCTTATCAGGTGCAGCTGAATATTCTCTTGGTCTTTCATTCTTCAATCTTTAATAAAAACAATAGAATGGCTGTCAGAATACAAATGTGTAACCTTTCTTAACTGTAAAAAAAATGCCTAAACTATGTCCTGACTGTGCCCTTGAAATAAGTTGAAGTCATGATATTTTTCTCCTTAAAAGGTCCAGCTTTCTTTTCTTTAACAGTTTGGCAAAGAGATAACTTTTTTTTTCTCTTACATTCTTTCCAGATACGTGTGGTTAATTCAATCAAGTGGAGATTAAATTTAAGAACTCAGTTTCAGAAAGCTATTTCCTGGCAGTGACTAGCACTAACTGCAGAAAGAGGTTTGACATGGCATTTTTGTTTTAGCTGAATCAACAACTCTGGGGTGAATTCTTTTTTGTGACCCTGTGTCTACATCCACATATTACGAAGTGAAATAAGTAGCTTGTAATCACTGGGTGGATTCAGCCTGAATGGAGATTTATCTCTTGAAAAACATGAACTCTATATTTGCAAACCTAGTTAAATAGGTTTGAGTAAAATAAAGTTTGATTAGGCATACACAGTACTGTATACTTAATCAAAGTTCTCAAATTGATTTTGCTAAGACATTGCTGCTTGGCATACCCTAAGTCCCTAATGTAATCCATTAAAACCTATTTTTTTTTTTTTTTTGGACTTGAATTAACCACACATATTGGGACATTCACCTTGTTGTGAAGACCTAGACCTGGTTTATATAATACAACATTCATTAAGCAGTGGGACCAAGACATGGTACAGGGACACATCCATATACGTAGACAGAGAATGGCAGTTGGTCTAAAGAATAAATTGTTTGAGTTTAAAAATTAATGAATGGGAAAATGGAGTAGATTCAGAAAGAAGAAAGACATGCAAAATGAATTTCTGAGTGGGCAGGAGATGCTTTAAAGCAACACTTTACATTAAAAATGTTCTTAACTATATTATATAAAATTTAAACATTCAATGAAAAAAGTGTTTATTCTTTTGAGTGTCTTTTGTGGCTGACATGAGGAACCTTTTGCTTTAGCAAAGCTCCCATTGTCTTATTTAGTAAGCATTCTGGATACTTCTATTCAGAAGAGGCTGCTATTTACAGGCATTGTGAATTCTTACCAATTTCCTGTCTGCTACATAATGTAAAAGCAATGAATGGCTACACTGCATCGTTCACACTTTCAACGATATGTGATTATCTGGTCCACTGGTCTACTGTAGTGTATTTCTGAAATGAATTGAAGATAAACCCATAATAGTCCATTTCATACAGAGACATTTGTCTCAGTTTAAATTCAGGGCCCACATATCTACTTATTTCCATTCTGTTTTGTAAGTATGGTGGTTTCATCATCATAAAACCGTATTAGCTCCCTGATTATACCTGGAATTCTGCAAGTGCTGTGAGAGCACTACCAGACTCATTTAGCAGGCCTACTTTAAAATAAATAACACAGTGACTAAATAAAGGGCAAAGATTCAGAAAGGAGTAGTGGGGAATTTCCCTCAAGATCCTGCATTGTGTCCAGCTTTATATAAATAAAGATATTTCTACAGGTTACCAAGCTACACGTATTAACCTTGCTTTGCTCACAAACAATATATTTGAATAAGAAATCAAAATATAACTGGTGTTTGAACAAATTCAAGTTTATTATTCAATTAGAGTGCATTTTATATGCTTAGTAACTGTCTTTGAATCAGTTAAGCAGATTTATTTGAACAACTATCAAAGTTATTATTAAAATATTCTTAATATCTGATTTTTAAATAAAAGTAGCAAAAACATAAAACATGGTATCATTTAAGTAAAATTTTCAAGAATAAAATTATCATATATTGTTTGAGGAATACATAATGATGTTTTAAAAATCATAAAATAATACTTATTTTAAAATGATACTCCTGGGAAAGCATAATGCTTTATTTCTTTTTTCATAAAAATTAAGCAAGTAGGCCTGGCACGGTGACTCATGCCTATAATTCCAGCACTTTGGGAGGCAGAGGTGAGAGGATTGCCTGAGCTTAGTGGTTCAAGACCAGACTGAGTAATATGGCGAGACCTCGTCTCTACAATAAATAAAAGAAATTAACCAGGAGTGGTGGCACATGCCTGTAGTTCCAGCTACTTGGAAGGCTGAGGCAGAAGGATCGCCTGAACCCAACGGGTTGAGGCTGCGGTGGCCACGAGCAGCGTGCCACTGCACTCCAATCTGGGCCACAGAGTGAGACTCCAATGCCAAAAAAGAAAAAAATTAAGTAAGTAGAAGACAATAGAATAAAATGTTAAAATCTGCTAAACCCAGGTAAAGAGTATACAGCTAATTCATTTTTTCTCTGCATTGGAAATATTTTATAATTAAAAAAAGGAAAAAATTGAATACACAATTTAACAAAAACGTAAGTAATTGGTAAAGTTTATAGAACATTATGAATTATGTGTAAGCCGTGTAGGTAACATTTGCACTAAGGCAAATGTGTTATTATTTGATTTAATTCTTAGTAAAATCAGTTTAGAAATTTCCTCAAACAAATTTAAAATTTGTAAGCAGCAAAAGTTTCTTTGAGAATATGGAATCAAGATTCAGAAAAGAGATTGTCTTCTGTGTGTACAGTAAGAAATCCACACAATATGAAACTATGGAGTGTGTCTTGTTATCGCTGATTTAGCCTCAAAATCAGTTATACTCTTAGCAACGCCAATTGCTTTTTTTGTCTTTATTCAAAGGAGTATGTCTTTACTACATTTACAAGTTTACAAGAGACGATCTTTCTCCCATGCTCATTAGCTTACTTTTGAAAACGGAATTGTTTTTGAGAGTTTCTTCTGAATATCATTTGAAATACTTTAGTTTGAAAAGAAAATATTTTTCCACTTGTTTGTGTCATCTTTGTTTTCTTTGAGCAGTGTTTTGTAATTTTCATTGTAAAGGTCTTTCTGGAAGAATCAACATTGTGAAGATGTCCATCTTACCTAAGGCAATCTACAAATTCAATGCAATACCCATCAAATTACCAGCAACATTCTTCTCAGACCTAGAAAAAACAACACAGGAATTCATATGGAAACACAAACGTCCAAGAATAGCCAGAACAATCTTCAGCAAAAAAAACAAAGCAGGTGGTATCACATTACCAGACTTCAAACTTTACTATAAAACTACAATCATCAAAACAGCTTGGTATTGGTATAGGAACAGGCATATAGATCAATGGAATAGAACTGAGATTCCAGAAGCAAAACCTCAATTTCTCAACCAACTCATCTTCGACAAGGCCTCCACCACCTACCACTGGGGAGAGGAGAACCTATTCAGTAAATGGTGCTGGGAAAACTGACTGACCACATGCAGAAGGTTGAAACAGGAACCCTATCTATCCCCATTCACAAAGGTTAACTCCAAATGGGTCAGAGACCTAAATGTAAAACCCCAAACCATAAGAACCTTAGAAAATGAAGGAAATACCCTCATGGAAATCAGAACTGGCATCCAATTCCTGAACAAAACCCGAAACCCACAGGTCATAAGAGAGAAGGTAGACAAGTGGGACCTTATTAAACTGACAAGCTTCTGCAAGGCCAAAGAAACCATCAAGAGAGCAGGGAGACAACCTACAGACTGGGAAAAAGTATTTACCAACACCAGGTCTGACAAAGGCTTAACATCCTGGATCTACAGGGAACTAAAACATGCTGAAAAGAAAAAAACAAACAATCCCATTATCAAATGGGCAAAAGATATGAACAGACACTTCACAAAAGAGGACATCCGAGCAGCCAACAAACACATGAAGAAATGTTCAACCTCACTAATCATCAGGGAGATGCAAATCAAAACCACACTGAGATACCACCTCACTCCAGTCAGAATGGCAATTATCAACAACTCAAAAAATAACAGCTGCTGGAGAGGGTGTGGCGAAAAGGGCACACTTCTACACTGTTGGTGGGAGTGCAAACTAGTGCAACCTCTGTGGAAAGCAGTGTGACGATTCCTAAAAGCTCTAAATATTGACCTCCCATATGACCCCACAATCCCCCTACTGGGAATATACCCTGAAGAACTCAAATCACTCTATAAAAAAGATACTTGCACACGTATGTTTATCACAGCATTGTTCACAATAGCAAGAACCTGGAAACAACCATGCTGCCCATCAAAATAGGACTGGATTCAAAAAATGTGGTACATATACACGATGGAATACTACGCAGCCATAAAAAAGAACAAAATCATGAATTTCACAGCAACCTGGATGGAACTAGAGTCTATAACACTGAGTGACCTCTCACAGAAACAAAGATCCGAGTATCACATGTTCTCACTCATATAATGGACCTTAAACATCCAATGTAATACTATAAGAAAATGACTGACGGTACTGGGAAACTATGGGGGGGAGATGGGATTAACAGTAGCAAATATCTGTCTGGGGATGGGGAAACACCTCTTATCAACAGGGTGCCTGAATGAAACGTAATTGTATACCTAACCCTTAACTGTACCCCACAAAACCATAATAAAAATTATTGATTATGAAAAAAAAAGAAAATATTGTCCCATTTAACATTATTTTCCTTAACTGCATATTTTCATCAACATGAGAATATAATAATTCAATGTAATTTTATTTTTTGATATGCTATTCAATAGATTAAGCATACATTTAATTTATAAATCAGGAGTCTGCCCAACACATATGATACCCAGTGGATACAATCAGCAAACATCTTAAGACAAGCATGAAAACAGTATTTCAGTATGGTTTAATGATTACTAGTCCTTCTAGTAAAGCTAAAATAACTACTCAATACTGCTAATACTCCCAATAATAATCCCTGAATTTGTGTCTGCATTTTTGTTGTTTTATCTTGCTGCATAAACACAGAAAAGCCAAAATTGTATCCTAAGGTTTTGACTTCGCATTCTAGTATGTACTCATTGAATTTTTTAAAACATATTTCATACAAGTGTTGAATTAGAAAAGTTCTGAGATAAAACATGGGCGTGAAGGTAGAGTAATAAGACATTATAGCATGGTTTATCATTTTTCCATATATTCTTTGTGAGAAATTCATTATTTGGTTAATGAATCCAATTATTGTTCAGGGAATATCCAATATCTTGTCTTTAAGAATTTGGCTACATGCCTAAAATTGACAAGCTGCCATTCTCCTAAAAGCTATTCATCCCAAATCTCTCTCTCTGTCTTTCTCTCTCTCTGTCTTTCTCTCTCTCTTTCTCTCTCCATTTCTCTCTGTATGAGTCGCTGACCTCATCCAAACCTTTAGTACCTATCTCTTTAGCTCAGAATTTCTCTTCTGTTAAACTCAACACATCTATAGTAAATGTCATATGGTTTAGAATTAAGTTAAATGCTAATTGCTAAACCAAGGGTTCACAAACCACTGCTGACAGACCAAACTCAGCAATGTTCACTTGTTTAGCATCTTCTATGGCTGCTTTCCTTCAGCAATGGCAAGACTGCAAGAAACCAACAAGGCTTGAAACATACACCATCTAGCCCTTTAGAGAAAAAGTGGGCCAATTCTTGACAAACTATATAAAATACAAAACAAAACAGAAACTATAGCTTAACTGCATATTTTCAGTATCTTTTCACTTATGGAAATTTATTTTTTAAACTAAAACACAATATAGTTAAGTTGGAGAATAATTTTTTAAATGATATTTGAGGTATGACCTCAAAGTATTCTTCACTGCTTTGGGATATATTGGACACTTGACAACCAATTGATATATTAAATCAGTAAATAGCAAGAAATCCAATTATGCTATAAACTGCACTTCCTCTAAGCTGGACCCATTTAGCTTATGCGATCACCAGAACGCCACACATCTAGGCTGTATAACTAGGATTAAAGATAGCTTTGAGGACCTTTGACAATAATTAGGCTTTTAGCATTTCCAATCAAACAGGCATTCTTAAATATCACCTTAATTTGAAAAAACAACAAGAAACTTGCTATCAAGGACAACATCCACTATGTTCTTCACAGCCCCTCTTAAAGGCTCATGTGAAATTCCTCCAAAAATTCAAAATTAAAGAAAAATGTGTCTCCCAATAAACTTCTCTGTGTTCCTTTATTAGACAATGACAGCTACTCAATCCACTGCCCTTCCTTTTAAAACTTGGCCTTTATGAAACCCAGAGCTAAGATTTAAGCTCAATCTTAAATTTCATTTCCTGTCATGCACTCCACTTTTTAAAAAAACAATTCTTTTTTTTTTTTTCTTGAGTTGGAGTCTCACTCTGTCGCCCAGACTGGAGTGCAGTGGCCGCTTCCAGCCACTGCAGCCTCGACTGCTGGGCTCCGGTGATCCTTCCGCCTCGGCCTTCCGAGTAGCTGGAATTACAGGCATGTGCTACCACGCCCGGCTGACTTTTTGATTTATTGTAGAGATGAGGGCTCGCCAAGTTGCCCAGGCGGGTCTCGAACCTGCGGGCTCAGGCAATCCACTCACCTCAGCCTCCCAAAGCGCGGGATTACAGACTGAGACACCGAGCCCGGCTAACAATTCTTGTTTTTATTTCTCCTAATGATTTCATAATGTTTAAAAGTTTGTGCCACAATAAAATCACTTTTGAAGAATGCATGACAGAAAAATGACAAAGGAACGCATGAATGAATTAATGAAGGAACAAATGCATAAATACGTTCCACATTCTGGTATCCATTATTCTCAATAAGATGAATTGCTATGCCCTATACATCCCCATTTTCCTAAATCATCAAAGCAAGTCATAATAAGACAATACTTTTAAAAGTTTCCATAGTGAAATTTAGGAACAATGGCTGATTCTTGACCCTAAGTTGCAACCTCTCTCTCTCAAATGAAAACTGGATGTAGATAATATTATGGAATTTATTTAGGGGTGAACATATAGTCACCTCACAGCAGATAATCATTCTGTAACAAAACACCTGAGGCTCTGAAGTTACATAATTTTAGGGGGAATATAAATTTACTTTGAATGTGCTTGGGCTAGTGATAATAAGTTGTTTGACTTGCTGTAGTCCAAAATTCCTGGACTGTAGTGCTGTTGGTGGTAGGGAGCAAGGGAATTCAATGGATACATCAGTTAATTTTTATAAGGAATTTAAAAACTGTTAGGGAAGAAGGGACCAAAGTCCTAACCCATGAATTAGCACCAGGGCAGACTGCTTTATTGGAACACAGTGGTCCCAAGAAAGGCTCATGCGCACAATTGTGTAACAACATCTCAGAAGTAAAACTGCTTTAAATAAAGGAAATCTAGGTTGAAGACCCAGCTATAACAAACTTTTCTCTAGATACATGAGGAAAGACTAGTTTCTGGACATAGTTTGAGGCTGAGAACCTCTGTGGACTTGGCCACACAGGAGTAGATAGTATACTTTGTAAAGTTGACAGTTCAGGTAAGCTCTGTTAGCTTGGGTGGGCTATTTCTGTTCTCTGCGCTTTGGTACCCTATTTTGAAAAATGATGTTGATAACAGTGCATTCCTGTAAAGAATTCAACAAGTTAAAATATAAATGGTGGTGATAATAGTGCACTCAATTAAACAAGTTACTATATGAAAATCCTTTTTAAAAGCTAGGTATCTAATAGGATCTATACTAGAGATCACTTGTCATTAATATAACCAATCAGCACAGTTGCCCATATATAACAAGTTAAATTCATCAGTAATTGGGTTATGTACATGACTGGTGATAGGAAATGGGCAAAAGCTTTGTGATGATCAAACTGACCATCAGCAGTGGAGTCAGAAGAACACTTTTTGTAATCTCAGGCTTGCCTCTAATTAGCAGTATGTCCTTGGGTAAACCACTTAGAGCTTCTGAGACTCAATTTCCATATCTGAAAAATAAATGAGTTAATCTAGAGAATCCCTAAGGTCCTTTTGGCCCTAAGATTTTATGAGTCTATGAATCCTGTTCATGTGTGAGTATCATATATTCAGACCTTTGCTAGGCACTATGAGAAAAACAGACAAAACACAAGCCAGTTCCCTTCCCTACAAGAGGTTCTGATCCTGATACAACTAAAGAGCCTTGTAATCCATATTTGCACGACACAACAACATTCTCAATTATCTCAGCTTTGTTAAGTATTTTTCTGATTTTTCAGACTGAAGCAGCTCTAGGCCATTGAAAAATATTGTACAAAACCAAGATGACTAGTTTTACAGACTCTGAGCTTCTCTTTTTATTTGACTGGTCGATGGCAGTCCTATTAAAACAGAATCTACACTTTCATATTTTACTGACAAGGGATTACACTAAATAAAACGTTTTTGATTGACACATATTTCCTATTACTCAGATTGTCCTTTGCTGAGAGCAGCAATCCAAATAAGTTCAGTACAAAAAGCGAGGAGGCCTTGTCCTCTCCTGACTGCTAGCAGTGATGAGAGAGGACACTGCACCTCAGTGCCTTCAGTGGACCTCAGAGATGTTTGAGGCTTAAATCCCTTTTATATCCTTTCCTTACCTTCAGTGCTACTATTTATTTTTAGCACCTTTTTAAAAAAAATTTTTACACTGATAAGTACTGTGTAATAAAATGTCAGTGTTCCCTGCATTTGTATTAAATGTGCATATAATGATTTTTTCTTTTTCGTTTACTTTGAAATTTACAATTGTCCTGAAATTCCTTAGGTTTCCTCCTATTAATAGAAGAAAACAGTGATTTAAACTTGAACTAAATGCATTTAACTTTTTTCATAATACTGTGTGGGAGATATTATTGGATGGGAAATTGCCAGGTATTGTGCACTGCAGCATTTTCTTGCAGGAGCCCAGCAGATCAACTTGTAGGTTCAAAGCCACATGAAAACCTGTGATGCAAAGCCGTCTCCCTGGGAACCGACATGCTTATTTTAATGCTTGTTGCCTTTGGAATTGATCTATCGGATATCTGATTATTTAGCTGATCTTTTCCAATAGTGGAATCTTCAGATCCTGTGAACTGATGGGATGAATTCTTAACTCATGGACTTTATTTACATCTCAGCGCTCATAACGTCCACAAAGGAAGCACTATGATCCATAAATAGGGTGTTTTTCTCCCAGTAATTGAACCACAAGATGCCTTGTACTTAGGTATCTTATGTCTTAATTCATACTCATTTTTAAAAGGGCCTGTTTCCATGACATCAGGAAACTCTTGTCTTCCAGGTTAGAGGAAAACGAAATGCTTCATGATTAATGACACTATCTGAATACTGGCACGAGCTGGTGAGCTTTTGCAAAGGAGGCGTGTTTGACTACATTCTGCCCAACACAACAGCTCATTAAGCAATATTTTCCCCATTAATGTTTAGTATTAAACACTGAATGAAAGACTAAATATCATACGGAAAAACAAATTGAAAACAGCACAGTAGGGTTTAGGGTAGACAGCCAACAGCCTCCCCTTCATTTGGAAGACAGCTTGCATACCTATTCCAAAGATTAATGAGCAATCAGTTCTAAATTAAACCAAGACCTGCATTTAAATCTTTTTTCCCCTCTATTGAAAGCATGTCTATGAGTTACACTGATGGAGATAAAATACAGTATTAGCTTTTCCATGTGTTGTGTAATGTGGTTAGAAACATGAACGATTGTTTCTGAAACATTTCCTTCACGCTTTTTCATCATTTATTTTCTTGTGCAATTTGAAAGGAAATGGGCCATGATGAGGTCGTAGTTTCTGCCACATGATGCAAAATCCTGCTCTCTGTCAGTCACTCAAAAAAGAGTCACCTCTTTGAAGATGGAATAAGAAAACTGCTTTTATGAGCATCACGGATCCTATCATAGGTAGCTAACACAGAATTTCAATTTCATAAAAACTGTCAAAAGACACTGCCTTTCGGTAGGAGTACTGATAGATACTGTTACAATCAGTGAAAATATGGAAGATCCCACTATACTGCTGAAGCCTCAGAACACTGATAGCACCAGCGGCATGTGTTATGATGAGACACATGTTATATACAGAGAGGCTTGGTTTAGCAAACCACGTGATCAATCCTCATAATGCAAAATTGTTCCAAGAGGAATTCACTTGGATGGTGCAGCTGGTTTTAGAAAAATGTGATAAAGAAAAGCAATTCACAAAACAAAACCATTATTTAGAGACTTAATCTGAGTGTTTCTCACCTTAGGATGTCTGTGTACTTGTGTTCACACTTTAAAAAAATACATTATAGCTGGGCTCGGTGGCTCAGCCTGTAATCCCGCGCCTTTGGGAGGCTGAGGTGAGTGGATTGCCTGAGCCCGCGGGTTCGAGACCCGCCTGGGCAGCGAGACCTCATCTCTACAATAAATCAAAAAATCAGCCGGGCGTGGTAGTGCATGCCTGTAATTCCAGCTACTCGGAAGGCTGAGGCGGAAGGATCGCCGGAGCCCAGCAGGTCGAGGCTGCGGTGGCCGGAAGCGGCCACTGCACTCCAGTCTGGGAGACAGAGTGAGACTCCAACTCAAAAAAAAAAAAAAATACATTATTTTGCTTGTATGTGTGCACACATACATTTTTCTGGGACAGATTCCATAGTTCTGCATTTATTCTGAAGGAGAAATCTAATAGCACACTTAAGAATTATTGCATAGCACTTTGGGAGGCCAAAGTGGATTGTCTGTGCTCTCGGGTTCAAGAACAACCTGGACAACCTGATGAGACCTCATCTCTACAATAAATCAAAAAATTAGCTGGGCGTGGTGGCATGTGCCTGTAGTTCCAGCTATTTGGAAGGCTGAAGCAAAAGGATAACCTGAGCCCAGCAGACTGAGGCTGCGGTGGCCACGAGCATGCCATTGTACTCCAGCCTGGGTGACAGAGTGAAACTCCAATTCAAAAAAAAGAATCATTGCATAAGGAAAAGGCAGTCTATTTCCATATTTTGGCTATACTTTAAAAATTATCTAGGAAGCTAAAAAATACCAACATCAGAAACCCTTCCAAAAATGAATTAAATCACAATACCATGGGACAAGATCAAGGCATGAAAAAAAAAAAAAAACCACCTCAGATCTTAACATAGTACATGATAGGGACCAAATTAAGCGACACAGACAAAAAATTATATAGACATATGGAAAAGAAGAATCTGATGTAAACGCAAGAAGATTTCCTGGAAAAGTTTGCCCAAGATTTCAAATTGAGGATCACATAGATTTCAGTATTAAGGAAATAGATTACTTAACTTCAAAACTGAGTAAGAAGGACAATTACATCAAATTTTTAGAAACAACCACCACAAACCTGTTTATATCAGCAGGAGGTTGAATGGTGGTTCTGAAAAAGATATGTTTATGTCCAAATCCCTGGACCTGTGAGTGTGACCTTAACTGGAACAAAAGTCTTTGCTGATGTCATTAATTAAGGATCTAGAGATGAGGTCATCCTGTCTTATATGAGTGAGGTCCAAGTACAACGACAAGTGTCTTTAACAAGGACACACAGAAGAGACATGCAGAAAGAAGAGGAGGCTGTGTGAGCCCGGAGGCAGAGCAAGCAACGCAGTCACGAGTCAGGAATCATATAGAACCAACAGGAGCTGCAAGGATGAGGGATGAAAAACCTTGATTTCAGATTTCTGGTCTCCAGAAATAGAAGAGAAACTTACACTGTTTTGTTGTTATTGCTAGCTATTTTTTCATCAAACTTACAGTAAGTTGTTGCAGTCATAAGAAACTAATACAGTATACTATTTTTATTTGGCTACCAGCAAACAGCATCATTTCATAACATCGTATAGTTTACTGAATTCAAATTACAGTCTTCAAACAGCGTGTACTGGGTTCCTCTAACTTGTAGGGTGTTTCTTCAAAATGATTTTAATGCAAGTCTGGTTAAGGTGACATTATAGCAACTTGCTCAGTGAAGAATCATCAGCCTTCCTGGAAGTCAAAGCATTTCTCATTTTCCTTTTCTGCATCATTACCTTTCCGTGAAATGCCCCACTCTCCTTCTCCTCTTCCTCAGTCTTCATCACTACCAACTTCATAATGCAAAATTACATAGAACTTGCACTATGCCATCATATTATTTGAGAAAATATATTTAGTCCTTGGAAAAATCTTATAAAATAAGTACAATTATGACCATTTTACAGATGAGGAATTAAAAAAAAAGAGCTTGTGTAATTTGCCCAAAGTTAAAGTCAAAAGAGATTATATAAAAAAATTAATTCCCAAATGATATTATTTCAGCTAATGAGAGTAAGTCATTTATTCAAGTAGCATATAATGTGTGTCTTCTAAAAACATAATTCCTTCCCCCAAATGAGTATTCAAATGAACTTAACATGTATATAAAAATTACATGATGAGCACAGTGATTCAATAGAAGAATACACACACAGATTGCTCTGTAGGAATGGGGGGGTTGGTAACATAGAGTCAGGCAAAAGTCATTTGAAGGGTGCAAAGTGACTAAATAAGGATGCTTTTAAAAATATGCTATGATTATGGTTACCACGTAGAAGATAACTGGGTTAAATGATAGCATCTGTGGAATCACTCTCAGAACCTGGATTTTTATGCAGGTACAGAGGGGAGGAAAAAAAAGAAAAGAAAAACTCTGTGTTATAGGAAAAATGGTCATAAGTTTATGAATTTAAACTTTTGAAAAATACTTAAACAAAAAATAACTTGCATCACAGAACATTCGGAAAGTTTTGAAATGGTTTCTATGTTTATAAGTTCAATCTGTAGCAGTGAAGCCTCCATTGATATTCAGGTAATCAAGGTGAGTACAGCTCATTGGGAAGTGACAGTAAATAATAATTGGTGTGCTTAGTCATCCAGACTGCAGATGGAGAAGTGAGGGAGAGAAAATAGGCAGTGGGAATGGGTCTTCATACGCCCATGGTTCTGTTGTTTTGCTTTTTTGTCAAGATGAGTTTTCAAACTGTTTTTATAACAATCTATTCATAAGAATTATTCAGTTAAAATCAAAAAAATTGAAAGTAATAAAAACATCCAAAAGTATTTTATGTATGATAAATCTTCATGGTTCAATGATCACTCAAAACGGTTATTAATTTCCTTTGATACGAATTCCATTTGTATCAGAAATATCAGAATTTTTCCCATTACTCTTTTTGTGTATATCTTTGTTCTGCCATGTAATACTTGAATTTATTTTTGCAATAGTGTGTCTTGAACTTTTATCTGTAATTCCAGAGCAAGTAATCAACATCCTTTCTGCTCAAGAAACCTTAAAGAGGATCCTGGCAAACTGGAAAATTTCAAGACCTGTCTCAAACTCTCTCTTTTTTTTTTTTTCTTCAGCTAAAGGGAGGTGTTAATGATAATATTACAACTTAGACTTGCAAAATAGCATGGAAAAATCTGGAAACACAGAGCTATGAGAACTCAAATAATGAGGTGCTGAGTAAGAATTTTAATTTGTGCACCTCCACACCTATAAATAACGCAACCTTTGTTGAGAAATGCAAAAGGACTAGATCCTATCTGCTGGGTGTGGTGGTGGCTCACACTTGGAATACTAGCACTTTGGGAGCAAATATAAAAATAAATAAGTACAGGGATTATATCAACTTTCTAGTGATGCATACGCAAGTCAATATTAAAATGATATACTTTAGTAAAATAAAAAGCAGAGAATATTCATTTGAAAAATCAGGAGTAATATTTTAACCCAAAATATGTAGGTGCTTCTACTATCTTGAAAAAGTAGCCATCTTTTGCTCTTATTTTAATATCTCTTGCAACATGCAGGTATAATTTATTTCTATTAAAAATCATGAGTGATTGTGTGTGTGTGTGTGTGTGTGTGTGTGTGTGTGTGTGCGCGCGCGCGCACGCGCTTGTGCTTGCATGCCTCAGGAGAAAAGTCTCAGCATCTCACAGGTTGGTGTCACTATTAATTTATGGTTCTAACCTCAGCTGGATACACCCCAGAATTGCTAGACACCATGTCTAGTTCTCCCTTGTCACTCTCATTTCCCTTCTCTACAATGGCAATTTTAACAATTCTCCACTCTCTTTAACCCCTGATCTCCATCAGTGTCCCTCCAACCTGCCAAAGGTCATATCAATTGTGGGAAACATATGTCATCAGTGAAGAATTTCCTCAATTTGCCACAACTGTACAATGCTCCAGGACTCCTGGTTTGTCCTTTCTGATTCTGTGAGTTTAGAATCAACATTGGCCAGTCTCCTATCAATCCTGTCCTCCCACGTGTGTTCTGCTTCCAATTTCCTCTCCCTTCCCATGAACTAAATACTATCAATTCTGATTCCTTTATATAGTCTTCAATGTTCCTTCTTTCTGCAACTCTACCATGGGCATTTACTCTTACCAAATCTCTTTCCACCTTAAAATAAAGCAAATATCAAAACAATATAAAACAAACAAACAAAAATCCATTTTTAGTCCACTCACTCATTCTTGCTTCTTCAAGTCACATTTCTTAGAAACATTTGTCTACATTGAATGTCTCTGACTCTTTATGTCTCATTAAAAATTCAAGCTGTTAAAATGTGGCTTTTGCCCATAACACACATTCCATTGCACCCAAGACACTTCATATGCATCTCCCAAAATACTTAGAAGTAAGCATGCCCGAAGTTAAGCTTGTCCTCATCTCTCTCAAAACCTCCAGTGTCATCTTGTCCAAACTAAGACAAGGTGTATTATTCCAGACTCAATCTTCTGCCTCAGCCCACACAATTCAGTCATTAGATTTAGTTCCCAAATAGTGTTTAAGTGCTTGCATTTATTTGCATCTCCAGGGTACAGCTGTTCCCGCTCAGCACCTTTGTTGTATTTTTCAGTGAATACTGGTCTGATTCCCTCACCAGAAAGGGCTATGCTGTATTATTCTTTGCTATATTCTTAAGACTGAGTTTCAGGCTTGTACCAAATTGGTGCTCAATAAAAACAAATAATAATTATGTGTATGAAGCCAAGTCTCCATTTCAATCAAGAACAGAAGACTGCTTCTACTCACTGGAGTCTTTTATTGCAAGCCCTTTAAATAAGGAATAATGCTATTTATTTTAATTATGAACCAAATGAGCACAAAAAAAAGAACACCTGAGGTTTGAGTTACAAATACTCTGTAAAGTGACTGTGAGCCTGTGGTGCTAATAAAAGATGAAAATAAGAGAACTGTGCCCTGTACAAATATTTTGATTAACCATTTTGTCAGAATGAAGATTCCAACAAAGACAAAAGTTTATAAAATTCAAAGATCAACGATTTTGCTTAGCTAAAATGCCTGAAAATCATACTAGTCTTAAATCCGTGTACATAATATTTTGAAACATCTCTGTTCCGTTCTCTCTCTTTCTCTCTTTCTCTCTTTTCTCTCTCTCTGGAGTATACAGCTCCACAATTATTTCTAGTGACAAATATTTGTTAATTCACTCTAATATGTCCTTTTATGTTATGAGTACTTAGATCAATTCTTGCTGTATTGGGAGCAACCATACAAGCAAGACACTTTTGATACCCTGGTTTTGTTCTGCTGGAGTAACAAGTATGCCTAACAAAATGTCAAATTGAACATGAACGGAAGTTCAAAACAGACTTATCACATTTTCAGCAAGAGTGGCCTAAATTTAACTTTTCTTTCTTTCTTTTATTTTGGAATTGCTTCAGTCACAGGCCTTGTGTTGGGACTCTGAAACCAACTAGTTCTAATCATCTTCAAAGAGGACTTTTTTAGAAAACTATCCATCTCATAGTACTTGCCTTGGGGAAAATACCTGATTATGTATAACTTTTGTTTTTTCTTTTATACATCTTTCTATGTTGCAATCATTCCCAAATTACTGTAAGTGTCAGAGTGAAATGTAACTGGTCGCCTTTTTTTATTCAAGTTGTCAAAAAAAAAGAAGAAAAATTTCACACCAGCAAATATTATCATATCATTTTTCTTAAAATTAAAAGAAAGAAGTATCTTACCTCTCTTTGCATTCATCACTTGGCATGTTAAATATAAATCTTCCCTACCACTATGACCTCCAGGTGATTGATTTTTCTTTCTCTGTATTCATCTCTGTCCCCCTCCCTTTTAATGTATATAAACCAAGTGCTGCTATTTATTAAGGTGTTAGGTGAACATATTTCTGATGCATCAAAGTAGAATGTTCAGTCTTCCAGAAGATTTTCAGTTTCTTTAGACTGGACAGTAGACTTTGTGCTGAAGAGGTTCCATATGGTTGAAACTACATAAGAAAAACTTCTTAGCTTTTTACACTTTAAAATCTAACTTGAAACAATGGCCCATAATGTGTAAGGAAATCAAAGATGAGGGAAAATATTTTTTGAAAAAGCTCACTTATTAAAAATAAATTATAAAAGATATTAATTATGCATACATTGATCAAGTGTACATAAGCATTCGTATGTGTCCCTGAGTAAATATTAAAAGGAACCAAATTAAAGTAGTTCTGTTGGTGATTTATTATGGGATAGTTTCTACAGTGAAAGAGGTGAAGATGTTATTACAGAAAAATCTCAATTATACAAACAATAAATAATACATTGTTAAACGGTGATAACCCTGAAGAAACAGCTTTTATTCCTTCTGCAATTTCATCATCTCTCAGATGCCTAGAATTAGAAATATAAAAACAGAAATGGCAGAGGAAGGCAAAGTGTGGTCCCTTCGGAGCTAGCGTTATAATTTCTGAAAGATCCACCCCTGCTTTGTTATATTGGGCAATGAAAACTCTCAGCAGTTCGCTTCACAGGGGACTCTTCCATTACCGACTTGGCATTCCTCCTCAGCAATACAAGGTCACTCAATTATCCTCTCTTCAGATGCCAGCCCCACAGAAGGAAACTACTCTACTGAGGAAGCTCCCAGTGATAGTGCAATTGTACAAACAGAAACAAAGTACTGGCATCTTGCTAAAATGTGTTTTCCCAAGCAACTGAAGTGTAATTTTCAGCTGTACAGTATCAACTACCAAACTACACATAAAATGTGAGTACCTAGTCAAAAGGAAACAATTTTTCTTCATTCTAAGCCAGTCATACCTTTTGTATTACCCCTGTGAAATATCATTTATTTAAGTCAGAGTAACCTATCCATGAACAAGGAAAATCCATTTAGAAAAGTACTACTTTAGCACGGCAATTGCTAGCAAATTCTCCTAAAAGGATAGGCAGAAAGAGTACAACAATGATCTAGATTTTTATTTTTTATTTTAAAAAGTAGAACTACACTGATTTACATAATATCTAATAGCTGTAAAACTCTTACTGAGAATTAAAAACTTTTTTTTCTTGAATTTGTCCTAACTGATGCATTATTCTACTACTTATTTGGATAAGTTTGCAAAGAAGAATTTTTAAAAATAACCTCCCATTACTCAATTAATTTTCAAAGCAGTGTCATATTCATTTAGGAAACCACTGTCACCCTTTGAGTGGCACCCTTCTCTGCTCTCCTCTGGCAGTCTTATGGGGATTGATTGCTTCTACAGTTAAACAGAATCTCTCCTTTAATCTCCTCTAACTGCTGTTGACCTAGCTCTGCCATTCCTTCCCAAGTATATAATAAATCAAGTGCATTTTACATGAAAAATGAAGTAATTACTCAGTGAATCCAATGGCTAATTGCACATAAAGGCCTCTGGGAAATATAGGACAAATCAGTGTCAGATTTCAAAAGACAGAAAGGAAGTCGAAGTTAATAACTCTCAAACGCTGACAGGTTGAAAAGGACTCGAAATGCACCATTTCTTCGGACACAAACCGATTCCCCACTTAAGGGAATTGAAAAATTCTAGCTATACACCCCTTCTTTACGCCAGTAATAGTACTGACAGCTGAGAAAATAGAACCTATCGCTAAAGTGAACTATTCAGCCAAAAAACTGAACTGCCTTTTATTACTATTTCTGTAGAAGTTTTTGAGCAACAGGAAGGTCTGTGTCTACCTTTTTGTTTGTGTATCAGTAGTCATATTTGTTCCAAAATCTATTCACTACACTTTGTTTAAATGCAATAAAATCGGATTTTTTTCTAGAATGTTGACTAAAAACATATTGGAACTGAGCATTATATGAGCTCTTTTTATTTTATGAAGTCATTTTAATGTATTTTTTGTTTGCAAAAGTAGCTAATAGATAACCTGATTTATCTTGTCACTTTCTTCTTATATCTCTTTTATAGGGTAGATGTGTGTATCTGTGACATAAAACACGATAAATACTAGTTATAGAACAAAGGTAGGAAACAGAAGATTCTTCTTACAGATCAATACCACATGAACACAGATGGGGTTGCTTACTGGAAAGAGTTATATGACCACACTGAAAAAAAAAAAAAGGAACTTAACTTGTTTTAGGAAGAAAAAAAAATCTTCCTTTTCTAGGAGTTCAACAATTCACAACTTATACAGTTGCTAACTCATTTAAGAGTTACAGTCATAAATACCCACACAACAGAAATTTGCATAACACATCAGAAACACACAGTCTCTCTCCCTGCATATGTAGTAAAGTTATAGCAATATTTTGTATTATAAATCATTATTACTGAAGTTTATTAAATAACTTCTCTACTTTCAAGTTCAAACAAAATGCAAGTTTTAATTCCCTTTTAAGCTCCTCCTACTTCTTTCTGATATGACCTAGGGTTTTCAAGTTCTTTTTGTCTATAAAAAGAAATTATTAATACTGTCAGAGCAGGAGAAGAAATGTGTTTGTGGCAAGGATTCCCAGTGGCCAACCTTTCAGACTTCATTATTTTTAGACAGTGTGTGGCTTATCTCCTGAAACCATCTCAAATGAAATGAAAACTTAATGCTGACTTAGGAACATTTTATTTCCCTTTTACTGCTGTTCTTTGAGTGCTAGATATCTATTCACTGAGGTAAATTATTTCCATAGTTATATCTCTACTTTTGAGATTCTTATCTGTGTGATATCTGTGTGTGTCTTTATGGTACCCTTTTGTTTTTTCTTAAATGGACTATGACATTAAAAAGAAAAAGGAAAAAAAAATCCCTCATTCTTCATTAATCTGGTATAATAATATGTCTATATAAATGGTACTTAAAATTAGGATATCCTCAATATGATTATCCTATGCCTATGTACCAGCTGAATCAATGAAAACATGCCTATGCCTATGTCTGTGCCTATGTACCAGCTGAATCAGTGAAAACATAAACATATAATCAATCTCACTCACTGACATAAACTTCTCTCTCTTCTCACCAGCAAGTAAGAGGATAGTGAGGAAATGAGATGTTTTATCCAGTTAAAGAGCAGGATTACATCCTTTGTTAATGTTGGTTGCATTATAATGATGAGGAATTTCTCTGGGGAGTATACAGCCTTCTGAAACACATTACATCTCTTTCTCTTTTGAAGTGTTAGCATACCTTTATGTGAAATTCATTGACTTTTACCACCATTTTATTTCCTCAGGCCAGGCCATGAGGCTTGATGTTTAAAGAAGCCTATGGCTTTTTTGTTTTGTTTTGTTGTTTAAATCCTCCAATGTTTTTCCCATGCTCATTACCATAATAGTGCTAGAGTACCTTTAAAAAAAGATTTTAAAAATAACTTCAAATGATTAAAAAGTGTTGAATGTAAAAAAAAAATCCCTGTTTTGTTTTGTTTTAAACATTTTTTTTTGTCTTTGATTCCTTTGTCTCCTGCTTTCTTGGTAATATTGGCTCTATCAGACTCAGGTTGTGATAAGACTGTGGTCAAAAGAACAGAAGACAAATGAGAACTTTCTGATAATAGAAAGCTCCACTTTTGCATTTATTGTGAGACTGGGAGGATGCCTCACTTTCTTCCTATCAAGTACAAGAAAACAAATCTTTATCCCCACTTAATCTCCATGGATTGCCATGACGTGCTCATTAAAAGTTATATATGGAAAGCTGATTAAAAAATCATTGTTTTCAATCTGCAGGTTGAAAGCACAGTTAGCAACATCAAGGCAGAATGTTAAAATAAAGGATAGTACATGATGAAAGTCTCAGGAAGCAATCTTCTTGTTTTGGTATGCATCGTTTTCAGTCACTTGAGATACTTTACTGTTAAAAATATAAACTAAAGGAATAAAAGCCTCATCTAAATTTTAATGGCTCTTCTAAGAAACATTGATTGTGCTTTGAATTATGATTTAAGTAATTTGGGGTGGTCCATTCTCTAAACACATATGTAAAATGCAAGAGGGGTCCTGGACAAAAAAAAAGGACACATTTTGTGTTTGAGGCTTTAAATAATATGCTTTTTTTTTTTTTTGAGTTGGAGTCTCACTCGGTCGCTCAGACTGAGTGCAGTGGCCGCTCCCGGCCACCGCAGCCTCGCCTGCTGGGCTCCAGTGATCCTTCCGCCTCAGCCTTTCCAGTAGCCGGAATTACAGGCATGCGCTACCACGCCCGGCTGATTTTTTTTATTTTTTTAATTGTAGCGATGAGGTCTCGTTGCCCAGGCGGGTCTCGAACCCGCAGGCTCAGGCAATCCACTCACCTCAGCCTCCCAAAGGCGCAGGATTACAGGCTGAGCCACCGAGCCCGGCTAAATAATATGCATTTTAAAACACAGTTCATACAGTCTACTAAATACAGCATTAAAATAAATATGTTAATTTGATTTTTTTTTTTTTTGAGTTGGAGTCTCACTCTGTCGCCCAGACTGGAATGCAGTGGCCGCTCCTGGCCACCGCATCCTCGACCTGCTGGGCTCCGGCGATCCTTCCGCCTCAGCCTTCCAAGTAGCTGGAACTACAGGCGCGCGCTACCACGCCCAGCTGATTTTTTGATTTATTGTAGAGATGAGGTCTCATCAAGTTGCCCAGGCGGGTCTCGAACCCTCAGACTCAGGCAATCCACTCACCTCAGCCTCCCAAAGCACGGGATTACAGGCTGAGCCACCGAGCCCGGCTGTTCATTGGATTTTAAGACGCATTTCCATGATGTGATTATTAATCTACAATAACAACAAAAATGAAATTTAGAGCTAGGCTACAGGCTTGCATCAACTTAAATTCTCTGGGCTACCATTTTGTCCCTCAGAAAATGAAGATAATGTCTATACATCTCTAGCTGTTCTATTCCTTGCATTCTAAGACATGTTATTTGTGTATACTCTGTGAGGTGGAAATCCTTAAACCAAATCTCTATGCTTAAACTCCTCATAAGTCAGTCAGCATTGACCTTGTCTATATAAGGTTTGTAAAACATTAACAAATAGATCAGTGTGTTTTAATATGTAAAGCATAAAAAACGGGCTGTAAATGGAGAAGCACAAATTAAATGTTTAAACAAAAATTATTTGCACTGAATTAAAATGTTATTTTATTTTTTAAAAAAACATATTTGATTAATTTTCTTTCCTAGTCACTGGGCTTCCATGTCATATTAGCCCTTCTCTGGGGTTTTCATCTTTCTTTCTGTTACTAGTATCTGGTTACCCCTGCAGTTTTGGAAGAGCGCTTCAATATTTCAAAAACTAAGTGACAATGTTATAATTCATAGCTTTTAAAAAATGGCTTAACTGAGGGCAAGATGTACTGTTTAAAGATATGCATGACTCCAAGCGACTATAAAGAAGTTCAAAGGTTATCTCATGGTCTTAGCAGCACATCTTTGTGTGGGCTGGCAGGCTGCTTGTGTGCCCGTGCTCAGTAGAACCCTGGCATTTCAGTGCTGTTGGGATTCAGGGCTTCTGGGCTGATGTTATTTCTGGCAGAGAAACATAAAACTGGGGCCTTCACTTGAAACGATGGTGAAAGGGCACCAGCTGTTTCTAGATAATCATGGGTTTGTTCCAGACTATTAATCTATTTCTTTACAGAATTTTAACTCCCTTTTTATTTTCTCACATTAAACCACTGTGCCCCTTTCTAAATCTAAATCTAAATCTCATGATTTATACTGTTTTTAGTCAAATGTTAGGGAGTTATAAAAAATGCTAAAGTATGTGTATGTTCGTCATAAAATAACAATCAAATTATCGTCCTTATGTATAATAGCTACTTTGAGTGAATTTTTTTTTTAATCATTGTTTCCTGGATCCTAAGATTCTTTTTAGGAAGATCCTAAGATGATAGTCAATTAATTCTCATGGCAGGTAGCTAACAACGAGTTGAAGTCAACAAAGTAGACATGTGAAAGTTGCCTGAAAGAAATGTTAACAAGTGAAATAATTTTAAAAACCCACTTGCAAACAGTGTGGTGAACTTTCTTTCTTTTATGTTTGCATCTATCTATTTCAAGATCTTAAAAACGAACAAAAAATAAAGCCAGAGAGGAAATCATGGAAAATGTTGTGAAATTGCATATAGACCTCTAAGTGCTAAATTCTACAGAGAGGACCGGATAGTTAGGCAGCTGAAAAGAAACCTTATCGTCACTGATTTTTTAAAAATCTGCTTTTGGCATTCATTCTTCAGTCACTGAATTTAAAAGTCTAAGTGTTATCACTTATTCATTGTAATATTATTTTAACTTGGTTGAGCTCTTGGTTCTAAGAGACATAAGCTCGGAGAGAAGTCAAGTATTTTTCAGGTTATACACTTCATTACCGACTGTGTACTCTCATACCATGTTTAATTAAACTGTAATCAAAATTAAAAAATCACAGGGAAAAAAACTCATTCTATTTCATCAAATCTAATTTTTTTTTTTTTCTTTTTGAGTTGGAGTCTCACTCTGTCGCCCAGACTGGAGTGTAGTGGCCACTCCTGGCCACCGCAGCCTCGACCTGCGGGACTCCAGTGATCCTTCCGCCTCAGCCTTCCAAGTAGCAGGAATTACAGGCACATGCTACCATGCCCGACTGATTTTTTGATTTATTGTAGAGATGAGATCTCGCTTGCCCAGGTGGGTCTCGAACCCGCGGGCTCAGGCAATTCACTCACCTCAGCCTCCCAAAGGCGTGGGATTACAGGCTGAGCCACCAAGCCCGGCTATCAAATCTAATATTAATGTTGACTTCAGGAGCTCCGTGGGGGTCCTGTCTTTGGAGGATGAAGTCCAATTAGATAATTTGAAAATAAAACTGAAAAGAGTAAAATGGAATGATCATCATGACAGCATGTACACTAATGTGTTTTTATTCAATCATTTTTATTTTAAATGTGCTGTTTTCATGAATGCATATTGAGATTTCTTCTATAAAGAGAGAACCAGCGGAAGGACGACCTGAGCCCAGCAGGGCTGTGGTGACCGTGAGCAGTGTGCCACTCCACTCCAGCCTGGGTGACAGAGTGAGATTCCGACTCAATAAATAAATAAATAAATAAATAAGGAGCCAGATAAATTCACAATTGAAAATTCAGCCAGCTTCAACTTTCTAACATCACATTAATACAACTGAGCCACTTGGAAAACAGCACTCTTTAGGACAAAAGTCAGGGCAATTGTTTTGAAAAGTCAGGAGAACGTGAAAGCTCTAGTTTTTTTAAAGATTTTTATTTTTCTTTCAAGGATGCAGTCTTAGCTCAGGCTACTATAATAAAATGTCATAGACTGAGTGGCTGATAAGCAACAGAAATGTATTTTTACAATTCTGAGGGCCAAAAGTCTGAAACTAAAGTGCCAGTCAGGTCGAGTGAGGTATCTCTGGGCTGCAGACTGCCAGCTTCTCCTGTACCTTCATGTGGCAGAGAGGTTGAGAGAGCTCTCTTGGGTCCCTTTAAAAGGATGTTAATCTTCCTCTTGAGGGTTCTGACCTCATGATACAATTCAGTCTCAAAGGCTCCTCTCCTAATACCATCATACCGGGGGTTAGGGTTGCAACATATTTTTGGAGGGACACAAACATTCAGTTCATAGCTTAATTAAATTCTTATTGTATGCTTCTTTCCTTTCTCTTTCCTACACACTTTATCATGGCCTTAGGTACACACATTCCTCCTATAAGAGCTACACTAACTAGTGACCCTTCACTCAGTATAACTGTCTCATGACTGCAGTATACATCAAGGCTGACAGCCTTTTAGTGCCCTTATGAATATTGGCAGCATAATGTTGTTAGAGATTCTGAAATTCATAACAAATTCTGAAATAGCTCTTGTCAAGTGTGACAAAGGTTATAGTTATTTATACCTGGCAAGTATATTTTATTATAAAACAGTAGCTCACTTTTTTTCTATTTATTATATAAAATACACCTGGCCCCCAAAGTATTAAATAGCTCTGTAATAAGGAAGTATTATTTAGTCCTTTGATCCAGATTTGCTTGATTTTTCACATATAAGTGGCATGAATGGAAACCAAATCAATGAACTGCTAAATTTTTGACATTCTGATAAGTAAAAAAAAAAATAATAAGGTAATGAACAATATTTAAATTACATTTTCATAACATGAAACATTATAAAATGGAAATTAAATTAAACATTAAATTACATGTTAAAGAAGTGTTTTAAAACATTTCCTGAGTATGCTTGGTTGGTTTTCCTACAGCACTTATCACTAGGTCCAGAGTTATACATACATGGAATAAAATGTTCACTTTAACCAACACAATTTTTTTTTTAATGGAATATTATTGTATTATTGCAACTTCTTTGAGTCCAATATTATCCTTCAATCTCTCTTAGAATAACAAGCTAATAGGTTTGTTGTATTTACTAAACTTCTGCTCAGTCCCCCATTAAATACCCAGTTGTGAGAAGAACAATAGCAGAAATAATTCCAAATATGACAATTTATACTACCTTATTTATAAAGAATCCAATTATTTTGAATCATATGTGCCAGAATTTCATACCACACTTGATGTAGTCATAATGTAACCGATGCAAGGCTCCCCTTGACTATCTGGAAAGCAGACATTATGGTTGCCAGAGGATTCTGGACTCAAAAGATACTTGTATCTTATGGTACTCTAATTGAAATAATGTTTAGGAAGGTCTTTCATTGATATTGCTGGAGTAATATATTCTCCAATTTTAGAAAAGTCATATGAGTCTGTCATTGGCAGCTTCCACAATAATTAAAGTCTCCCCAAGAATACGATGCCAATTACTACCAGAAAGGAAGCTTCCAGTATGCACTATAAAATATTTTTGGAGAACTGTAACTATATTTGTGACAATATAATTGAAATGAGGGAATCAGTTATCGAATGTTATCTTGAAAATCATGTGTGCAGACCCCCTCACACAAGGATATCTGATGGTCCTTTCAGTTTACAAAGCAATTTTTTTTTTTAGCATTTCACCTGATTCAGCTCAACAACATATGGTTGAAGGAAGAGCATTATTTCTATATTATAAATGATGTACTCTGAACTTATTCAAGGCCACATACTTCAAGGTATAAGGCTGCTGAACCTCAAACATAAATCTTCTGACTCCTCACCCAGTGCTCTTTCTTTTTTACTATGGAGGTAAGGATGTCATGAAAAATAAGAATCGGACTGGTGTGGTGGCTCATGCCTATAATCCCAGCACTTTGGGATGCCGAGGTGAGCCCACAGATTGAAGACCTGCCTGGGCAACTTGGCGAGACCTCATCTCTACAATAAAAAAGAATTAGCCAGGTATGGTGGCACATGCCTGTAGTTCCAGCTACTTGGACGGTTGAGGAGGAAGGATTACCTGAGCCCAAAAGGTCGAGACTGTGGTGACCGTGAGTGTGCCAGTGCACTTCAGCCTGGGTGACAGTGTGAGACTCCAACTCAAAAAATAAATAAATAAAATACAATAAAAATAAGAAGAACCAAAATAACTAGGAATTAGTTTAATAATTTAGCACAATTTCTTTGAACACACAAAAACAAACTTATTTGCTGCATTTTTAGACAATTTTTCATGTGCTTGTATTTTCTATCTTCCAAATGCCTCCCACATGTTGCATATTGTGACATTCAGTAGTCACAGGTCTGTGATAAAAAAACAAGACTTAAAAAGGAAAAATCTTCTTCCTATTATCAATGAGGCTTTTGCTGCAAGGTACAGGTACAGAAAGTCTTGATGATTTTATACTTTTGAGACAATATAAGAAGAAATCCTAAATAATAATTTGGGGAAATTATAAAAATGTTACTGAACTGTGTAAAAATTTTCAAATGACTATATACAGCTCCGAAAAATTGGATGTGTATAAATGTAATAATACTTTGAAAAAACTTCATGCTGAATAAGTACAGTACTGATTTTGAGTTATGGGGCTACGCTTTTCACAGCATCACAGAAAATGTACCAAAAGAGTTATAGTTATAAATTGAAGCTGAACTCAGTGGGTATTTAAAAGTAGATACAAAACTAATTTTATCAATATTTACACAGACACGTTGAAGTACAGAATAAATGTTGAATAACATCCAACTTATGAGAGTTTTACATGATGAAGTCAATGAATTTAATGAGCTAAAAGCTCTCACAGATTTTTTGAAATATGTTGGAGGTACAACATAAAATTATTAGAAGTACAAACGTATGTGAATTTGCTTATTTAGATTTCAATGCTATTGCTCTGACAACACACCTCCATTTTAGAGTTGTACAGGGATAAATGAATGTAGCTATTGAGTACATGTTTGGTGGGAAGGGCAGAAGCTTGCTCAGGTATTTCTAATTATCTGCCTAGATGAGAACCACTGGTTGCCTTGATCAGGAACACCCCTGAGTCTTCAGGGCTCATTAGTTAGGCAGTGATGCATTACACCCAGTGAGTGTTGAGCACTGCGTTATTCCTGATAGATACAGGGTCTGGATGGAAGTGAACCATAATCTATCTACATCATCCAAATATACTATTTAATTAATATATATATTTATATACTTGGAATACCTATCTTTATTTACATAATAAATAGACAAGAGAAATAGGGTCAGTTAGAGTTTACATAGCGTAAAATGTCTATCGAGAAAACATTTCCAGTCTTGGCAATAGAGCAAGACCTCATCTCTACAAAAAAATAAAATAAAATAAAATTAGTCTGGCATGATGGTACCCGCCTGTAGCCCCCACTACTCTTTAGACTGAAGTAGAAGTGGAAGGATCCCTTGAGCCCAGGAGGTCAAGTCCCACAGCACTGCAGCCTGGGTGACAGAGTGAGACGCTGACTCAAAAAAAAAAAATTAAAATAGAAAACCTCAAAAAAATGAAGGAGTTTGGTACACAGAAAACGAGCTGAAGAACATTACAAGCCAAATTTGCTTTGCAAGTTTGAAGAATAAAAGGCCTGCAGTGCGGGAGCAGCTGGCAATGCAGATGTGTGGAATGATGAGGTCAGGAAGAGAACTAGGGACCTGATCACTCACAGCCTTGTAGACTATCTTTTGTGTTTACTCTGTAAAGATGAATGAGAAGACATTCAAACAGTTATTTTAATTGAAATAAATATTTTATACAGGACGCACTTGATCACTGATTAACTTGGCCGCTGAATAGAGAGTCTTCTAGCTTATTTAATGACCAAAGTGAGTTAAACATTTTTTGTTACAGGTTCACCCTAAACACTATCTAATAAAATTTTCATGAAACACCAAAAGGAGTGGAGCACAATGGCTCATGCCTGTAATCCCAGCACTTTGGGAGGTGGAGACAAAAGGATTGCCTGAGCCCAGGGGTTCGAGACCAGCCTGGGCAACAGGGTATGACCTCGTCTCTACAATGAATGAGAACATTAGCCAGTGTGGTGGTGTGTGCCTGTAGTTTCAGCTACTTGGATGGTTGATGTGGAAGGATGCCTGAGTCCATCAGGTCGAAGCTGTGGTGGCTGTGAGCGTGCCACTGCATTCCAGCCTGGGCGACAGTGAGACTCCGACTCAAAAACAAACAAACAAAAAACACCAAAAGGACCTTCCAAGCAATTTATTGTGAATTTTTCCTGGGCAAAAGCAAATTTACCAATTTGCTTTTAATTGTATCTTTATATGTTTTGATAAGACCATTGGAAAACTAAAAATATAATTCAGATGCACCAAAAGGTAAAATACAGTTTTCTTTACAAAAATACCATTTTCTTTACACTTCTCATTAGAGTTGCCTAGCTTGTCTAGTTCGTGACTAAGATACTTTTTTTTTTTTTTTGAGTTGGAGTCTCACTCTGTCACCCAGACTGGAGTGTAGTGGCCGCTCCTGGCCACCACAGCCTCGACCTGCTGGGCTCCAGCAATCCTTTGGCCTCAGCCTTCCAAGTAGCTGGAAGTACAGGCCCGCGCTACAATGCCCGGCTGATTTTTGATTTATTGTAGAGATGAGGTCTCGCCAAGTTGCCCAGGTGGGTCTCCAACCCGCCGGCTCAGGCAATTCATTCACCTTGGCCACCCAAAGCCCGGGATTATAGGCTGAGCCACCGAACCTGCCAACTAAGATACTTTTAAAAAGTTTTTCATGTTAGTGATATTCAGACAACACAAATGTTTCACTTATGTTTTCATTAATTAGTGCTTTGTACTGTTGGTTTCTGCATACTTATAGAGAGAAAGGAAAGTGCAAGGGATAACAGTTAAAATATATATGTAGAAGTTATTAGGAGTGGGGAAAAATCTACAAAAAGAATACATCACTGGGTGGTAATGATGTGATATCTTTTTATAAACAAATGTTCAACAACCCTGTCCACAACTAGAAAGCTTAAGAAAACGATTACTAGAATGGTATTTTTTACTGAACTGCGTTTTCTGATTCTTCAGTATTGTTATCTCATGGTGTAAAAGTCAGGGTTATCCAGAGGAACAGAATCAATAGAAAATATACGAGAAGGGACACCCCCCCAAATAACAATGTATCTATAAAAAATCGTGTATTTATTCTTGCATGCTTAAACTTCAGTCACCTTCAAAGTACTCTCCATTTAATGCAATACACTTACCAAGAAGCTTTTTTTCACTGCTCAAAACAGTTTTTGAACTCATCGATTTTGATACCTTTTAGTGCTTCTGCCGTTTCACCTCTTCTACATTGACAAAACGTTTCCCTTTGAGGACATTTTTCATGCAGAGAAACAAACAAACAAACAAACAAGTAACTTGGTGCCAGTTTGGGTGAACAGGGAGGGTGGGGCATGGGGTCATGCCATTTTGGGTCAAAAACTGCTGAACACTCCGTGCAGTGTGGGCAAGTGCACTCATAAATCATTCATCATGAAATGGGCAAAGGCACTGAAAGAATCTCCAGAAGCCAGGCTCGGTGGCTCAGCCTGTAATCCCGGGCCTTGGGAGGCTGAGGTGAGTTGATTGCCTGAGTCCGCGGGTTCGAGACCCGCTTGGACAAGTTGGCGAGACCTCATCTCTACAATAAATCAAAAATTAGCAGGGAGTATTAGCACGCGCCTGGTGAGTGGATTGCCTAAGCCGCGGGTTCCAGATCCACCGGGGCAACTTGGCGAGACCTCATCTCTACAATAAATAAAAAAATCAGCCGGGCGTGGTAGCGCATGCCCGTAATTCCAGCTACTTGGAAGGCTGAGGCGGAAGGATCGCCGGAGCCCAGCAGGTCGAGGCTGCGGGTGGCCGGGAGCGGCCACTGCACTCCAGTCTGGGCGACAGAGTGAGACTCCAACTCAAAAAAAAAAAAAAGAATCTCCAGAAAAATTTCGCTGAAGCCAAATGCAGTCTCTCTCAACAATGTTAGCTGGCACACTAGCGTCATGGTTCCTAGAACACTTACCTTGTAGGGCAAGCCTGTACTACAAGGAGCCTGCCATCCAAAATATTCTGTTTTGGGGAGGTCCCCCATTATATATGTATCTCCATTGGAGGGTAGCAAGTCTGAAGTATGTAGAGTAAGCTGGCAGACTGGAGACCCAGGAAAATGTTGCAGTTCAAGGCCAAGGCAGTGTACTGGCAGGATTCCCTCTACATTGTAGGAGGCCAATCTTTATTTTTAAATTAAGACTTTCAACTGACTGAATGAGGCCCACCCACATTATGGAGGATAATCTGCTTTACTCAGAGTCTACTGATTTAAATGTTAGTCTCATCTAAAAGGTATCACAGAAAAATCTAAAATGATGTTTAATCAGATATCTGGGTAGTGAGGCTTAGCCAAGTTGTCATTTAAATTAACTATCCTACATGGAATTAAGTCCACTTTAGGTTGGGGTGGAGTATATTTCTCTCTGGAGAATATAGGAGGGTCCTCTCAGCACAATATGTAGAAAAAAATTATTCTTTAGTGAGACTGTGATTTTCAACATAGTATCTTATGATTCCAATATCATTAAATATAATATAAACAAAACTTTAAAGTAAACTACATATATGTCTATATTTATCTGTACTTTCCTCACAGAATCTCATGATTCTAAAACTATTCAATAAACAAAAACAAAACTGCACAATAAACTACATATACATATACCAGTATCTATTTACATATTACAATATTTGTATGTTTCATATGTTTATAGTAACATTTAAATAATAAAATAATCATCCCTTTTTATCCAAATTTCTCAGAAAAATAGTTTACATCCACCACCTCCATCTCATCAACAATATTTATACAGCACCTTACCACAATCTACCGGAACCATCTTCTCTGAAGTTACCATTTACCTCCTTACTGCTAATGAGCAATCTTCAGTCTTCTGGATTTTATTACCTCCTTCTTCTCCCACTCAACATTATCTTCTCAAGGTCTACGAGCTTCTCAATCTTCTTCATGGGCTCTTTATTTTATGATCATTCCTGGATTTTGTGGATTCCCTCCTCCTCCTACACAAACTGCAAAGTCATATTATCCACTTGGAATGATTTGGGATTTTCAACGATTTGAAAATTTTTACTTTTTACCTGCTGAAAATCCCCAGATATCTCCTAGGGAAATATCCAAGCCCTTTTATCTCCTAGGGAAATATCCAAACCCTTTGCCTGGTGTCCAAGACCATTTGGCACAGAAAGTCAGCTTCACTTCTTTCCTGTTGTGAACTTGTGCCGTTTTGCATTACAAGACACTCCATATAAAATATATGGTATTGAAATAAGTTCTGTATCAAGACACACGGGCTTAAAGAAAGATGTTCCCTAAATATAAAACTGCTATAATCCAGACAACATAAGAGCCTTATAATCAAAAAAGACCTATTGCTTTGAAATTTTATGGACAAAGACACCATTGATACATAAGTATAAAATAATTGGATGAGTAAGGTATTTTTATAATGAATATAAATTTCTCTGTATAAATGGGAAAATTCTTTTAAAAATCAATGTGTAATACAGTATTTAATACTAATGGATTTAATGTAAAATGCTTTTTTAGATACTGACATCAGATGGCAAGAATTGTAGAATTCATTGGGCACTTAGAATTGCCAAATCTAATTGGCCATTATATTGGTGGGAAAATTAATTATTAAGATTGTGACTTACCCTGACTTTATAAAAGAATTGATACTCTGAGTATAATTATTGACTGTTTTCAGAACAACGAATCAGAATCTTAGTATAGAGTCTTAAACCATTCCTCTTTTGACAAACATCCTGTGACAAACAGCAAAAACGACCACAATTGTCCATCCTACCCTAGATAACTTTTTTTTTTTTTTTTTTGCATTGTGACTTGGCGGCTTTTGTCATCAATTCATAGAATGTATTTATTTATAACTTGTAACCTGACAGGATTTTGACTTGCTCAGAAGCCACAGAATGTGGAATCAATGAAGTTGTGCCATTTCTGAGCCTAGGATTCAGGAGGCCTTTTCCCTGTTACGCTTTCCACTGGAAACCTGCAAGGCCGCCATGTGAAACGGCTAAGCTAACCTATAGGATGAGAGACTTTCAGCCTAGTAGCTTTGTCACCTCAGCTAACAGGGAACCAAGAAAAGGGGATGTGAGCCAGGCTATCTTAGACCAGTGATCCCCTAGCCAACCCACCACACGTTGGGAGCTGAATTCAGTCATAAGGCCCAGACATGGCTGGAAGATCACCCAGCTGAGCTCAGCCCAAGCTGCTGGCCCACCAAATCTGAAGCTCAACAACACTGTTGCTTTAAAACATGCAGTTTGGGATTTTTGTTTGTTTGTTTGTCTGTTTTATTTTACTTTTAATCAGTAATACGTAACTGGTAAACAACCTTTGGTCATATTTTATAAACACAAAAGCATAACAATTACAGCTTTTTTTGCTTCACTGCTTCTCCAAAATTTATTTCTAAGTGATACCCAAAGATATTACTCAAGGTTTAGAATATTAACAACTGATTGTTGAACAGTCTTCTAAATAAAATTGAGCGCCAATATACTGAACTTTGAAAAAAAACTATTTATACACATGCACATACTCATGATGAAACTATTGAAAAGCACATTGTAGATTCATAAACACATATAAAGTTGTAGTGCTGGTTTTGTAAAGATACAAAACTTTTCAGTTCTGTTCATTTACATTAAAGGTAACTTGTGCTGCCTGAACAACATAAGCAGAAAATTAGTTATTAAGTTTTCTTTATAAGCAGCTAAAGTTTAACGTTCTCCTAAAAGCTATCAAGGATAATTTTATATTAGATGCCACCCAGGACACAATTAAAATTTTATGTACACTTATGCTGACAGTTGTCAGAAAATGCCTTAAGAACTTTACATACTTTTGTTTCTGTGTAAGAGTAATTAATACTGATTCCCGGAAGGGTACCTAGAGTATAAAAGTAACCGGAGACTCCCTTTGGGCAGATTTTAACTGCATCATACCTTAGATATACAATAAACCATTAGTGGTAATTAAAATTCATTTTGTATCAGCGATAAGCTAAGGGATCATTAAAGGTCATGACTTTGTTCTTAATTATTTGGCTTATTGTTTTTATTTAATTAGATCAGCTTAATGAGTCTTTGGTTGCAGTGTGGCTCTAAACTGAGTAACAAACCTTGAAAGGCCATGTCTTTGACAGCCTTGGCTACTCATTCGTAATCTAATGGAGGTAACTTATTGCACATCACACACCAGATTAGGTCAGTTAATTCTCTTGGGAAAACAAACTGAATTGACTAGCTTTAGTAGAATTCACTTCAGTTCACCTAGTATGGTATATTAAACATACTCCTTTGAAGAAGAAAAAAAATCTTTATAAGTATAAATTATAGTCTTATTCATTTCATTGCTTTAACTATGCAAGACTCAGAAGAGAAGATGCAAAATGGGGCATTCCCTCTTAGTAGAGACAGAGACCCAATATTCTCTCAAATATAATGCAAGTCATTTAAGATTTCCCTGTGGAAGTGTCATTATTCTTTTCTAAACTAATGTAAGGAGGGTAAAGCAACCTTCAAATGTTAAGAGTAATGAGAATATATTCATATCCTAGGGTTGTCATTAAAACAATGAGCACAGAATGGCTTGAAACCACATAGATTCATTCCCCCACAGTCTGGAGGTTAGAAGTTCAAATTGAGGTGTCAGCATGACCATACTCACTCTTAATGCCCTAGGAAAAATCCTCCTTTGCCTTTGACATTTGCTGATTTCTGATGTTGCTTGGTTTTTGACAGACTAGCTTGGATCCATGCCTCTGTCTTTGACCATTTTCTCTGTGTTTCTGTGACTTCACATAATGTCTTCCCTGTTTTTCTCTCTTCTCTTCCAAAAGCATGAATCACTGGATTTAGGCCCTACTCTAACCCAGTGTAATCTCACCTTAACCAGTGACATCTGCAAATTAAATAGGCCCCATTCTGAGGCTCCAAGTGGAAATGAATTTTGGAGGACACTACTCAACCCACCACAGCGGAAGCACTCAATTACAGACAAAACACTGAAAGAACTGGGAAAATGTGCTCTGCATCTACCTGAGTCAGAGAGTCAGAGAAGCTCATTGGAGTTGTCCTTATCTGTAAATGGAGCACTGTTTAACTTACCTGTAACTGATGAGTTTTCCATATCTGTAATTTAACCAGACCCTTTCAATCTCAGCTTCTACAATGTTTGTTTGTATTTAGTGGGCTTGCACAAGTAGGTTAAGTGAGTTAAGCACAAGGCCTGAGAGATATGTAGGGAATAGTAGATAAGAAGTTTTTTTATATATTTTTATTTTATTTTAAAGATGTGGGGTACAAAGCCGGGCTCGGTGGCTCAGCCTGTAATCCTGCGCCTTTGGGAGGCTGAGGTGAGCGGATCGCCTGAGCCCGTGGGTTTGAGACCCGCCTGGGCAACGAGACCTCATCTCTACAATAAATTAAAAAATCAGCCAGGCGTGGTAGCGCGTGCCTGTAATTCCAGCTACTCGGAAGGCTGAGGCGGAAGGATCGCCGGAGCCCAGCAGGTCGAGGCTGCGGTGGCCGGGAGCGGCCACTGCACTCCAGTCTGGGCGACAGAGTGAGACTCCAACTCAAAAAAAAAAAAAAAAAAAAATGTGGGGTACAATTTAGGATTAGGTATACAAGTGGACATCATACAGGTAAAATTTGGGCCTCCCTTTGGTCCTCACTTTGACTGGTTCAAGATCAGGTACCCTTATTGATATCATGTTCTCCCCATAATAAGTTTTTAAATGGTACTTTGAAAATTTTTGGTGATTCTAGACTAATAATCATATTCATTATAAATGATGTTATTTATATCTTATTTATGTAAGGTACTTTAGAAAATATCAAATAAAATATTTCCACTAATGACACTAGGCTGCAAAATTAGGTTTGACCAGGCTACAAAATTAGGTTTGACCAGCAGAAATTGCCAGTCAAGGATGTGATGGTTAGTTTTATGTGTCAATTGACTAGGCAATAGCACCCCATTATGTACTGGTACTCTAATCTAGGTGTTGTGAAGGTGTTTTCCAGAATCTGTTAATGCCTATATAATTAGTTGATTTTAAGAACGTTGCCCTCAATAATATAGGTGGGCCCTATCTAGTCAGTTGAGGGTCTTAGGAACAAAAACTTAAGTATTTGGGGATAGATGAAAAATCTTCAAGACTACAATATCAACTTCTTCCTGAGTGTCCACCCAAGCTGCTGGGCTGCCCTATATATTTTGAACTTGCCAGCCCCCACAAACATGTAAGCCAATTTTTCAAAATAAATCTCTTTATGTGCATCTGTGTGTGTCTTTAAATGTTAAATTTAAATTGTTATATATCTCTTCCACAGGATCGGAATCTCTAAAGAATACTATACGACTATTATGCAGCCATAATAATTAAACATAAAAAATTAAAAGCACATAAATAAAATTAAAAGTGAGTCACATAGTCATCATGATAAAGGAAATCTATAGTACTTACAATTTTCAGATTAAATGTTTGTATAGAAAGCCATGTGATCGGCTGGGCTCGGAGGCTCAGCCTGTAATCCCGTGCTTTGGGAGGCCAAGGTGAGTGAATTGCCTGAGCCTGAGGGTTCGAGACCCACCTGGACAACTTGGTGAGACCTCATCTCTACAATAAATCAGAAAATTAGCCGGGCATGGTAGCGTTTGCCTGTAGTTCTGGCTATTTGGAAGGCTGAGATGGAAGGATCACCGGAGCCCAGCAGGTACAGGCTGAGGTGGCCGGGAGCATGCACTCCAGTCTGGGTGACAGAGTGAGACTCCAACTCAGAAAAAAACAAAGAAAGCCATGTGATCGTAAAATGCAACATTCAACTTAGAAGAAACATAAAAATATAATTATAATTTAGTGTTCACCAATAGCTTTACTTTTGATGACTTTTTTCTTTTTATTCCACTTTACATATCATTAACATAACGGTGTTCTTTAGGAAGAGCATTAAATAATTTATAATTAATTGTACATTCGATTATGAAAATCATTGGCACATTATTTTTTCATATCACTAGAAGGTAGAATGAAATAATCAGCAGTATAGTCACACTTGCACCTCAAATTGTCAAATAGTTACCTGAGTAAAATGATTAAGCAATATAAAATTTAATCTGGTCAGTTAGTAAATTATTTTTAGTTTGAGAAATGAATATTTGTTCTATGAACTTATTAGGTGCACTGGAAGGAAGCTAAAAGAGGAAAACAGAAAAGTCAAATGAGTTAAACATATTTAAAAAGATGCCTCTTAAAGCCTTCTTTTTCAAACAATAAGAAGTACAAGCAAATAAAAACAGCTCTTACTTCCCAGTGGATGAATACAAAGAAGTTCCTTACAGTAATGCCTTGGTTCCATTGTTCAGTTACAGAATTAGAAATATGTAACTACTAAATAATTGTCTTCCTATTCAGTTAGAGATAAACTTTATACTTACACAGGGTTTTTGATGCTTTATTTAAATAGCAGCATGACCGCAGGCACTGGGTCTCTCTAAATTGCTATTTCCCTAGCTCCTATCATAATTCTTGGGTACAGAATTCTTTGCATCAGAAAAAACAATAATGAATGTATACCTGTTTGTTAAATGGAAAGAAAATTTACACTTACAAAGTTGACTAAGTGACATGCCTAATTCTTACATAAACCCCAGAACTTATCAAACATATTCAATTAACTTTATTTAGAATGGTTTTACACACACACACACACACACACACACACACACACACACACACACATTCACCTAACACATATACAGGAAAGGACAATTCAGTTTTATTTTGGCAAATCTGATGTTACTTGACCAATTTGCATAACACATTGTTTAGTTTAAATACAGATTGGACATAAAGATGGTTCAAGCAAGCCTGGATGGCCTTTAACTTTCTGGACCCTAAAACTATGTGATCTACAACATAAAAAGAAAAACATAAGGTATATTTAATTTCCTTTATTTGATGTGCATGTCGATTACCATTAGTTTTTCTTATAGTCACTGAGAATCAAGGCAAATAGAGCAATGGCTATTTTCATCCAAAAATATTGATGTTCGTTTTGCCATGAGTGAACCAGAATAAATATTCTGATATTGTTTAACTTATCTCTAGGGATTTTATTCTCTGGGTTAAATAGATACAGAATAAAAATGTATCAGATGAGTTAATGAAATATTTCAAAGCATGTAATCAAAATCATGTGTGTTTTAATGAGATAACAGTATATCAAATTTTTTTTGGTAGCTAAGAAAAATTAGTTTTTACAATTTTACAAAGTGTATAAGTATTATTCTATATAGGCTTGTGTCATATAATGACCTTCCTGTCAAGGACAGACCACATATATGACTGTGAGCCCATAACATTTTAATAGAAATAAAAATTCCTAACATCTAGTAACATCATAACTGGTGATACTGTTGGTAACAAGCCTACTGTGCTGCCAGTCATATATAGTACACAATACCTGAAAATGATAATAAAAAACTGACACTGGTTTGGGTATTTCCTATATTGTACTTTTAAACTTTATTTTAGAATGTGCTCCTTCTACTTATTTTTTTAAAAAAAGTTAACTGTAAAACAGCCTTAGGCAGATCCTCCAGGAGGTATTCCAGAAGAAGGCATTGCTATCATAGGAGATGACAGGTCCATGCGTGTTATTGCCCCTAAAGACCTTCCAATGGGACAAGATGTGGAGGTGGAAGACAGTGATATTGATGATCCTGACCATTTGTAGGCCTAGGCAAGGGTGTGTGTTTGTGTCTTCATTTAAAAAAAAGTTTTCAGAGTAGAAAAAATTAGAAAACAAAAAAATTAAACATAAAAAGCTTGTAGTATAAGAGTATAAAGAAAGAAAATAGTTTCGACAGCTATAAAATGTGTTTGTGTTTTCAACTGTGTTATTAAAAGAGTCAAAGTTTAAAAAATTAAATGTTTATAAAACAAAAATGTTACAGTAGCTAAGATTAACTTATTATTTAAAAAATAATTTTAAAAGATAAGTTGAGCATAACCTAAAGTTACAATGTTTATAAAGTCTATAACCATGTACAGGAACGATCGAGGCCTTCACACATTCACTCAATAGTCACTCACTGACTCACCCAGAGGAACTTTCAGTCCTGCAAGCTCCATAATGGCAAGTGACCTGTCTAGGCGCGCCATTTTTACATTATACTTTTTACTGTACCCTTTCTATGTTAGCTGTATTTAGCTACACAGATAGTAGTGTGCTACAGTTGCCTACAGTATTCAGCACAGGAACATGCTGTACAGGTTTGTTTTACCTAGAAGCAATAGGTCAGACCACAGAGCCCACTGTAGATCTGTGTCAGCACACTCCATCATCTCACACAACGACACTGCTGAGGGCTGCCTCTCAGGATGCTTCTGTCGTTGGGCAGTGCCTGCCTGGGTTTACTTCAGGTTTCACCTAGTTATTCATATCACCAGCTCAACTTCATAGAAATGAAGCTCAGTTTATAACTTTAAATTAATCACTTCTAACTTGCTATATAACAGTAATTGCTAAAGAAAATAAGTAAATACTACCTACTATTCAGATCGCACTAAAGCTTGTATACTTTGTGTGAACTTTGGAGAGCCAAGCGTGACGTAGGGGCTTTTACTCTTAATCTGAGGCCATTATATGCCCTAGTGGAAAACGGAATGAAGCAAAACAGTATGCTTATATTCTCCAAATCATAACTGACTTTTTTTTCTGAGTTCAAATCAACAGAATATACAAGGCAATCATTGGGAGATTAAAGTTAATTAAATTGACTTTCTCATAACCATTATCATACTCTCCCACTGAACCATTCAGTATATTTTCTTATGCTCACAAAGGTGACTGCGTTCTGCACCTCCAGTATTGGCAAGAACATTCCTATATCCTAACTGTGTTTCAGAATAATCTCTCCTGTTAATTCTGATAAAGATAAGGGCGCTCATGCATATAGTTCCATTAATTTTACCCAAAGATAACATTAATAGGAAGAAAAAAGTTGTCATATTATTATCTTTAATAATTTTTGCAAGAAAATTTTCTTGAGACTACTGTAATTTCAAAAAAGCAACTTCCCATTTCCTCATTCATACAGAGCAAAACTTTTGGGTTTTTTGTTTTGTTTTGTTTTGAGTTGGAGTCTCACTCTGTCACCCAGGCTGGAGTGGAGTGGCATGCTCATGGTCACTGCAGCCTCGACCTGCTGGGTTCAGGTGATCCTTCCGTCCTAGCCTTCCAAGAAGTTGGAACCACAGGCAAGCACCACCACACCTGGCTAATTTTTTTATTTATTGTAGAGACGAGGTCTTGCCATGTTGCTCAGGCTGGTCTTGAAAACCTGAGCTCAGGCAGTCCTCTCGCTTCTGCCTCCCAAAGTGCTGGAATTATAGGCCTGAGCCACCATGCCCAGCCAGAGCAAAACTATTAAGAACATAACATACAATGCACATTTTTAAGTAACCCACTGACTCAAAGGAGTATGTCACCATATGAATTAACTCATGGAGCTATATGCATAATACCTAATTATAAAATAAAGACTTTGAAGCACCATAAACTGGAGAAGGATTATGTTGTATGTGTGTTTATTTGTATGTAAGTATGTGTGTTTGTGTTACAGAACTTTTTTTACTACTTTAATGTTGAGAAGAACAATTATATTTTTATTGTGCTATGAGATACAGTATTTCAAAACTTAATAATAATGTCTTTTGAAACAGACATTTATAACTTTATATATTAGAGTCTCGGAATTCAAATCACTTCATTTTTAAAGGTCTATTCTTTTAGAATTTATAAATGCTAGTTTTTCTCTTTTGTTAAAAAAGTTTTATTTAAATAAACTTCTGTAAGTTATGAAATTCTTGCCTTTGGATTTGTATTTTGTGATCACAATAATCATAGTGATATCCACTTTAAACAGCATATATATGAGCAAAAAAAATTAATTTTCTTAAAAAATCATTTGAGATTTTCAAAGGTAATTATAAATATTACTCATGGCACATGAATACTACTCATGTTAATATTTTATATTTAAGAAACATTCTTCCAAAGTGACCAAAAATTAAACAAAAACGAGATTTTAATCTCATCAAAACCATCATTGGGCCGGGATCAGTGGCTCAGCGGCTCAGCCTGTAATCCCAGCACTTTGGGAGGCCGAGGAGAAAAGAAAAGGTTCGAGACCAGCCTGGGCAACTTGGCGAGACCTCATCTCTACAATAAATTAAAAATGAGCCGGGCGTGGTAGGGCGTGCCTGTGGTTCCGGTTAGTTGGAAGACTGAGGCAGAAGGATCGCCAGAGAACAGCAGGTGGACGCTGAGGTGGCCGTGAGCATGCCACTGCACTCCAGCCTGGGCGACAGAGTGAGACTCCGACTCCAAAAAAAAGAAAAAAAAATCATCGGTTTATATTTTTTCTTTAAAATGTTATTGATTAAAAAACATAAATAAATTTTAAATGTTTCTTTTATTTGGATAGTTAATACAAGGAAAAAAAATACCACCATGAATGAGAGAAGAATTAACTTCTCAATTCATGCGATTCATCTTGTTCTAGTCCCAACACATTCTTTTTCTTCAACATATGTTTCTTATGTAGCTTGGAAAATTTTTGATATATCTATATATGTGTTTTATCTGCACACACACACACACACATACTATATATATATTTAAACCAATATGTATGTGTAGTTATATATACACCAAATATATATATACCAAATATATATATAAACCATATGTATATATACTCCAAATATATATGTGTGTGCGTGTGTGTGTGTGTGTACATTTCCCAATAAGAGAACTAGATGGCAGAATGAATTGTGTGAAACTATATGAACTATTTTTTTATGTATTAAGAAGACCTTTTAACATGTCCTTCATGAAAATAATACTTATTAATACATTTTAATACTTTTGATATTTTAGATGTATTTTATTAAAGTTTTCAATTCCTGATATATGCTTTCTCATTACGTCTGACAATTGTAAGAGGATTTGTATAAATGCAGATGAAAATGGAAAAGAGGTATAATTTTAGATTTAGTAGACACGAATACAATTGAGGGACTAAAAAAAAAAACAACAGAATTTTTTTGAAGGGCGGGTCCCTTGTAATATAGGCTTCCTCTGCTAGGCAAGTTTTCTAGTAACCCATCAGCAATAGTGTACCAGCTAGCATTGTTGCGAGAGGTGTATTCAGCTTCAGTTAATTTGGGGTGAGATTCTTTCAATGTGTTTGCCTATTTCATGATGGGTGATTAATGAGTGAACCTGCCCACACCATGCTGAGTGTTCAGCAGTTTTTGACTCCAGTGCAAAAAGTGCCCCACACCCCTATTCACCCAATCTAACCCCAAACGATTTGTTGTTGTTGTTGTTACCCTGAATGAAAATGTTTTCCTGAAGTGGAAGAGGTGAAACAAAAAACAACAGAAGCCCTAAAAAGGCATCAAAATTGAATAGCTCAAAGCTGTTTTGAACAAGCGGAGAAGCATCTCGATAGGTGTATTGCATCAAATGAAGAGTACTTGGAAGGCTACTGGAGTTTAAACATGTAAGAATAAATACACAATATTTTTATAAATAATTTCTAATTTTTGGGTCTCCCTTTATACAGTACTGTCTAAATTTCACTAAGTACTTTATAAATATGACATTTAATTCTTAAAACAATATTTTGAAGTAGGTATTATTGCTATTACAATTTTAAGATAGGGAAAATGAACTTTGGAGCTCCCATTCTTGCCTAGTTCTATACAACAGATCATTGAAAGAGATAAGTTTCAGAACCAGACATTCTGACTGTAGGTGATATCATCAAAACTCTGTGTAGCCTCTCAGATAATTGAAGATTTAACTTTTTTATGTTAGTATCTTTTTATTTACAGAATTACTTTAAAAGTTACAAGACAATTTTTATGAAATATATTACAATTTATATTATTTTTCATTATTATATTTATATCTTATTTCTTTTAACTACTGTTTTGTGTTTCCTTCCTCTTTACATATTACATTTTTAAAATTTAGTACATATGTTTATATTCTACCATTTTTCTATTTTCTGTGTCCCCTTTTACTTATTAATTAAAGTTAATTGTTTAATTATTAATTTATTCCTTTTCAAATTATTTGAATTTGATTACTCTCTTCCTATTTTCTCAAGTTGAATGAGCAGTTATTAATTTCATTTTTTTTTTTTTTTTTGAGTAGGAGTCTCACTCCATCACCCAGGCTGGAGTGCAGTGGCATGCTCATGGCCACCGCAGTTTCAACTTGCTGGGTTCAGGTGATCCTTCCACCTCAGCCTTCCAAATAGCTGGAACTACAGGTGTGTGCCACCATATCTGGCTAATTTTTTTGATTTATTTTGGAGACATGGTCTCACCATGTTACCAGGCTAGTCTCGAACCCAGGAGCGCAGGCAGTCCTCTTGCTTCAGCCTCCCAAAGTGCTGGGATTACAGGCGTGAGCCACTTTTTTTTTCTTAGTTTAATAATTTAAGAATCTAGTACTGTGGATTGACTTTTGAAAATCTTATGGAATATATACAATGTTTTGTTATGCAATATTTACATTTCTAAATTTTCAAAATAGATTGCAGTGTTAGTTTTAAGTACGTCTTTCATGCAGTAGTTACTCAATTCTATCACTAACAGCTATTTTTACTGTGCTATAGTCAGAAAACTAGAATGCATAATTTCTCTTCTTTGAAATTTATATGTTTATTGTCATTCTCAGACTAATTAATTCAAAATTACTTGGTTTTTGTGGAAATATTGCTCTGGTCTTTGTAACAACTAATAAACATGCTGTTAGTATTCTTAAAAGTGATCAGAATTCTGACAACATAATTTTTTTTTTTTGAGTTGGAATCTCACTCTTTGTTGCCCAGGCTGGAGTACAACGGCACGCTCATAGTCACCGCAGCCTCGACCTGCTGGGCTTAGACAATCTTCCGCCTCAGCCTTCCACGTAGCTGGAACTACAGATGCATGCCACCACACCCAGCTAGTTTTTATGATTTATTTTAGAGACGAGGTCTCACCAAGTTGCCCAGGCTGGTCTCGAACCCCCAGGCTCAGACAATCTTCTCGACTTGGCCTCCCAGAGTGCCTGAATTACAGACTGAGCCACCATGTCTGGCCAACATAAATGTTTTTAAAGTAATCAGAATTCTGACAACACTAATGTTTTTCTATGTCCTGGAAAATTGTTGTAATAAATTCTAAAGAGTTTTACACAATTTGAAGTAATGCTCTGAACAAACATCAGTTTTTTGTCTCTCACCTGTATTTAAATGTAAATGTATCATAATCAATAATTATCTTAATTTCATATTCCCAGGACCAAATGTTGTCTCCACTACTTGACAGATTTTCAATAATACATGTTTTACTTTTATGGGTTTTTCTTGTTGTTTTTTTAAATCTATGAGTAGAGACACAAACTAAAGTTGTAAGTAAATGGCAGGATAAGAAGAACAGTGAACAAAGTTGTTCAAAAGAATTGTCTGTCCTTGGGCAGACACAACTCACATAAGCACCATAGAATTATTATTCATAATAGATTTTGGTTTTTAAAAATGGTTTGTTAGCTCAACAAAATTTGTAAATTTTTACATGGAGGAATTTCCCATTTTAGACATTCCTGGTGCTCCTCAAATGACTGACATGGGTGCCTACCCTTTTCTTGTGAAGATTCTTTCTTTAGGGTTATTACAATTCAGATTGCAACTGAATTGTGATTTGGAGTTAATACATATACAAATCAACTCTTTATATAATAATCAATAATTTTCAACATTTTCTAAAATGTTTTCACAGAATTTTGGTTCTATGAAGTTATTTATTTCAGAGGAGATCTGTGGTCAAATATATTTCTGTATCACATTTCCTTCTGGAAGAAGTACATGCAAAGTAGTACACAAAAGTTCTTGAAAGCATTTCAAAATTTTTTTTTTTTTGGACTGGCATCTAGACACCGTGTATACTTTTTAGCATTCCTTGAGGCTAAATGAATTGTAAAACAAAGTGTGCATGGGATGTGTTTGACCTCCTAATTATCTCCACCTTCCCTCAGCCTGGTTTATGCGGCTAACATTTTGCACCTTACGTGAGAGGCAATGCATGGGAACCAAAACGTAAAAGGAAGCTTGGGTGCTTGATAACACAAGGCCCCATATCAACCCTGGACTCTTCTATGAGAGAAAAATAAACTTTTATCTTGTTTAAGCCACATGCTGTTTTGAGTGTTCTGTCACTTGCAGCTAAACCTCATCCTAACTAATACGAATTTGTTGGAGGGAAGAGGGATGATGCTGATTAAATAGGCTGGCATTTTTATCAAAGAACAGTCATTCTTTACCTTTTAAGTGATTCACAAACACACCAGAGAGACATTGTATACTGAATGTTTATGACATTACAAATGATACTCTAGACTAATATCCCTGATTCCTCTACTACAACTTGTTTGATTAGCCCCTTGACATTACTCTCAATTGAGGGAAGCAACAATAATTCATGACATTTTCTGAAATGTGGCTAATCTCTTTTCACAAGCTTTCCAGCTGGGGGTTTCAAGCTCAGGGTGACTGTAGTTATATATATATATTTTTTAATTTCTCATTTTTCTAATGGCATCAGAGCTTTTCAACTAACAGATACTTCATTTTATGTTGTACAAGAGCATCTTTATTTTGATGTGATGTGTAACCTCCCTAAAATGACCTTGGAACTCAGATCCCAAAGGACCACATCCAATTGAAGCCCTCTCTGCCAAAGGGAAGCTAGATTGTTATTTTTCACAGGGACAGACTTGAAGCACAATGTGTCTCACTGCAGAGAGATATAGAATATGATTCATAGCTCTTCTCGCCAGGTGAGGAAAGGGCACCTGCAATCATATGTCCTTCTGCTGTTGCTGGGTTTTCTCTCCCCTATTAAAAAGAATTACAAAGAAGGTGGCAGCACAGGGGAGGGAGGAAGGGACAGGAAATGAAAGGGCTCTAGAACCACGTCAAATTTCAGCCACACTCACAGTGACAGCTAATCAATTGAGAAAATTCTCCATACACTCTTTATCTCACTGATAGTGTCAGCATAAACACTGATGTCCCAACAATATGAAGTTCTTTTGTAGAGTCCAGTCTTAGATAAAAAACAAACTCTTGTTAATTTAAACTCTAAATTCCAAGGCTATGATCAACTATCTGTGTACATTTGTAGATTATAAATTTTTCATTTCTGTATTACAAATCACATGGAATAATTTTCTACCTCAAAACTGAAACAAAAACATATAGGACAATATAGGAGAGCAATTTCAGGGGCCACGTAGTCTATATTTGTGCAATTCAGTTTTTTGAATGAAGAAGTAAGTATATATTTTATGAAGATTTTATTCTAATGAAAGACATGTGATATTGATATTATCTATCACTAAATAGTAAAAGTAAAATGGACTCATTTATGATCAGGTTGAACACAAAAATATGAATGTTGTTTATCTTGTGATTGCCAGTCTCGCAGGAAGTTCTCTCTCTAGCCCACCAAAAATGAGCCCACGAGTGCCTACTTTGGTCCTACTACATTCCACCCCAATCTGGTATGAGGCAGATGTTCACCCTGATGTTTACTCTGAGCAGTCTGTGACTCTATAGTGAGGCTCAATGCTATCTATATCGCCCCTAACACCAATCTTGGTTGAAATGTACTGATATTGATTCCTGGATTCTAAACTTCAGCTCAACCTAGGCTACTTTGATGCAGTTCAGGGAAGAGGTCCACAGTCAGTGCTCCTCTGAGCTGTTCTCCTGTGGTCTCCTGGGTTCAGTATTTGACTCCCTGAATGTCTGCCTTCCAGATCCATTCGACATTCCTAGGTCGTCTTTGAGTGCCCTGAAGCCACTTTGAATGCCCTGAAGTTTCACCTTGAATTTTCAGTACTGATGTGCCTCAGAGAAGATCAAAATGTAGATGATGTTATTCCCTCTCAGGTGTCAGTTGAGCATAATCCCAATAACACCTGACCTCTTCAGAGTTGAAGGTCAGAGCCTGATGCCTTTCCCAACTCCCCTTGAGTTTTTGAGACAGCCAACCTTGCCTTCAGTTAATAAATATATGCTGAGAAAGTACTACATCAGGAACTGAACACACTGAAATTAATAAAATAGTAATTAAATCCTTGGGGAAAATAATTAATATAAAAATCAACATAATGTCTTCTATATGTTGAAAATTTGTCCAAAGATGTAATAATTTGTGGTAGCTAAAAAAAGAAAGGTAGGAAATTATACTGGGCAAAAAGAATGTCCAATCACAAAACAAAGATCACTAAACTAATTTGAAAGATGGCTAAAGAAAGAATCAGCACAGCAGAAGTTTCCTTGTGCATCTTGATTGCCTAGTGCACAGCTGAAATTCACTAAGTGCTTAAGAGATAAATTATAGACTGCCTGAATTCGTGGATATTCTTCGATACGTTAAACTGTTTGATATGTTGAACAGATTAATGTAAACTTATTGATACAGATCTGGAATGAAATTGTAGCATATAAAGTAGTTTTGTAAAGTGGCTTTATTAACTACTTTAATCAAGGCAAATGTGCCCCCCAAAAGAGAGAAATTATGTGGAAAATAAACTTGTTATAATTGTGTTGATATGATATCCATGGTAAACAAACTTGACCCTTAATAGAAATGTGATTTGGGTGAATGCCAGGGCCTATACAAACAATTTTGGAAGGCTTTGGAAGCTTATGAAAATCTCATAAGTATTTCTTACCAATGTTAGCATTTCTAGTATATTATAGTGTATATACAGATAAACATATGTATTTATACATATCTATTATCCTCCAATGTGGACATTGCATTTTTTCTGCACTTCGACTTTGTCCTCAATTTTCCACATTGGAGTCATTACTTTTATAGTCACATCAATTCAGAAAAGCTAGTTAATCTTAGTTTCATAAATTAATTTTATTTACAATGAATAATAATTGATAGGTGCTGTAATTATTCCATTCCATTCACCTAGAATCTATATAACCTCTGTGGGGGCTTCCAAGCATTTTCTTCTTTAAATGCTGAAGAAGTCTTTAGTTCTAAATTGCTCCTTATATCAAAGCTCCTGAGATGCATAAGCGATGTCAATAGGACATTTCGAACAAAGAAACAGTCCAAGACAGACTGGGGAGAACAAAAGTATTGTTTATCACTTCCTGTCCAGTATTTTAGGATCTTAATAACCCTTCTAGGGAAGCTGAGCCAATTGCTAATCAATAGTAATTATTTTTTCTAACCACCTAAAAAATATCCTTTAACCCCTAGAAGTAAGTTTGTTAAAAAGCCACACACTTAGTATCTAAACATACTGTATAGTTTTCTGAGGGGGGTGGAGTCTTACTCTGTTGCCCAGGCTTGAGTGCAGTGGCATATTCATGGCCACTGCAGCCTCTACCTGCTGGGTCCAGGTGATCCTTCTGACTCAGCCTTCCAAGTAGCTGTAACTACAGGCATGCACCACCACACCTGGCTAATTTTTTTTATTAACTGTAGAGACGAGGTCTCGCCAAGTTGCCCAGGCTGGTCTCGAATCCCTGGACTCAGGCAAACTTTTTGCTTCGGCCTCCCAAAGTGCTGGGATTACAGGCTTGAGCCATTGTGCCTGGACTGTATAGTTTTAATTCCAGTTTTAATGTTAGTAATGTATTATCTGTTGTAGCTTTAAACTAAGATCATTTGCAGCAATCAAAGGTGAAATAAATTTTTTTCCAAGATGGTAATTTTAAAGATAATAATTTTTTGAATGACTAGGGCAAGAATATACTTCTAGTCTACCTCAAAACTTTATTGAATAAGGATATATAAATATTAAATGGATAGAGAAATATACTATTAAATAGTATTTCTTCTGAATGAAAATGAATTAAAAATTATAACACATGTAGCTTATATTTTAAAAAAAATCATAACAGGCCAGGCACGGTGGTTCAGTCTGTAAACCCGACATTTTAGGAGACTGAGGTAAAAGGATTGCCTGAGCCTGGGAGTTTGAGACCAGCCTGGGCAACTTGGTGAGACCTTGTCTCTACAATAAATCACAAAAACCAGATGGGAGTGGTGACATGTGTCTGTAGCACCAGCTACTTGAAAGGCTGAGGTGGAAGGATTGTCTGAGCCCAGCAGGTTGAGGCTGCAGTGGCCATGAGTGTGCCACTGCAATCCAGCCTGGGTGACAAAGAGTGAGACTCCAGCTCAAAAAAGAAAAAAAATGATAACAAATCAATATGTTATTGAACATTTTTATTAGCTTACAAATAAATTATTTAGGTGTGAAATTTCATTGAATGTGATCCATATGTCATTTTTATTTTTTATTTTATTTATTTTTCTTTTTTTTTTTGAATTGGAGTCTCACTTTGTTGCCCAGGCTGGAGTGCAGTGGCACGCTCATGGTCACTGCAGGCTGGAGCTGCTGGACTCAGACAATCCTTCTGCCTCAGCCTTTCAAGTAGCTGAAACCACAGGCATGTGCCACCATGCCTGGCTATTTTATTTTATTTTATTTTATTTATTTTATTTTATTTTATTTTATTTTATTTTATTTTATTTTATTGTAGAGATGAGGTCTTTCCATGTTGCTCAGGCTGGTCTTGAACCTCTGAACTCAGGTAATCCACTCACCTCCGCCTCCCAAATCTAGAGCTTCTAAAATAAAGAATTACTAAAGATTAATTTAAAAATTTCAAAGAAAAATAGCATATTATCCAATTAAGCATGAATAACATGTTTTAATTAAGCGATGGCATTAGAAAAATGTGGCGAATATCACATACAATATAAAGAAGTTTGGAGTGTTCATTAAAAAATGCATCTTGTATTTCAGTACTGTGCTAGGTCATATATTTACATTGGAGAAAAAAAGAGGTATGTCACAAAAACAAGCAGTACTTTTTCTGGAGTGTTTTTTGTTTGTTTTTATAGATTCTCTAATATAATTAGTGGAACTATTGAGTCGTTTATGTTGAAACTCTAGGTAGCAATTTTACATGTCCTTGTTCTTTTTATCATCTAAATTGTAGTCAGAATCAGAAAAATTAAAAAAAACACAAAACTGCATAATAATTTTTATTTTTTCTTATTGTTACTCGCATTACTTCAGACTTGCATTATTTCTTTTAATCTTTGTAAAGTATTTGAAGTTTTATTTTCATATTAAAGCTCTCAATTTGTTCTATGATACTCAACTTATACTGAAATTTGTCTTTTACATTAGTCTATGTTAAAATAATCTGGTGGGATATATAAGTGAGTTTCAAAATGTCTTCTTGGAAAAACTGACTTATAATGTCTTTATAAATGCTAGTGAAATGTTCTGACTGAGTCTTCTCTGGTAGGAAGAATTATAACAGCAAGCACAATTATTTCTGCAAAGGAATAGTTTCATTCTATTTTAGTTTTCACTCATTCTTATCCTTGACATGTGAGGGACTGAATAAAATACTAATTAATCCCTAATTTAACATAGAGAATATAATTGTAACAAATTATGTATGAAAGTTTCACAGTGGATTTTCATGGGACATATCAGTGTAAGTAATGATATAATTTTTATTCATGAATTAGTCTAAAACTGTGTCATCCAGAATAGACTAGGTTTTGCTGTGATAATAATTTGATCCTGAAATTCTATAGGCATAACACAAAGAAGTGTTTATTTCTCACTAATTTTACATGACTTCCATAGGTGAATATTTTGTTATACTGTTACACACAGAGACCAGACTAACTGATATTCCATCTTCATACATGAACATACAATCTTCCAGGTCAACTCTGCTAAGAAAGACTGAGGAAGTTGGGATTTTTATTAACCTGGAAATGATATATTACATTCCATTGGCTAGAATTAGTCAGATGGCTTTGCCTAAGTAAGGTAGTTGGGAAATATAGTAAACCAAATGGAACATTTTTGGTGAGGATTATTTTCTCTATTGCAGTAACTGATAGTTAATATGTTGTAAATGGTACTGCAATATGCTGACCAAGTTCTGTGATGCTGACATGAATTGAATACTTTAATCATAAACATTTCAAGTAAATCTGAGAATAAAATCCTAAATTATTATTTTGCATTGTTTTACTTGGCTATATGAGAGGGGACACCCCCGAAAGAGAATTTATAAAAAATTGTGTATTTATTCTTATATTTGTAAACTTCAGTCATCTTCAAAGCACTCCATGTCTGATGTGATATACCTATCAAGATGCTTTTTTCCAGTGCTCCAAACACTTTTTGAACTTGTCAATTTTGATGCCTTTTAGTGCTTCTGCCATTTTTTGCTTCACTTCTTTCACATCAGCGAAACGTTTCCCTTTGAAGACTTTCATCCGGGGAAACAAAAATGTCTCTTGGGGTGAGATCGGGTGAACAGGGAGGGTGGGGTATGAAGGTCATGCCATTTTTGGTCAAAAACTGCTGAACAATCAATCAGGTGTGGGCAGATGTGCTCATAAATCACCTATCATGACACAGGCCAATGCTCTGAAAGAATCCCAACCACAAAAAAAATTAACTGCAACTAAACACAGCCTCTCACAATAACACTAACACTAGCTGGTACACTGATGCCGGTGGGTTCCTAGAACATTTTTATAGTGGAGGAAACCTGTACTAAGAGGAGCCAGCCTTCCAAAAAATACTTCTGGTTTATTTTGGGTCCCCCCTCATATATATTGTGGCAAATTCTCAGACTATAGCTGTTTGGTGGAAAGAAAAAACAACTCTTCAATGCTTGCCCGAGACAAGAGTATATTATTTCATAACAAAAAGGGCAACCATGGAGAAGGAATAGATAGAACAAAACCCATGATCCTTAGTGTGTGACAGGTAAAACTAGATTGGCAGCTTTGTTTTGTTATTTAAAATCAATACTTAAGAACCTTTCTTTCTTCACAAAGATAAAGGAGTTATCTGAGCTAATGGTTGATGTGAGTGCTTAGCACTGTTTTAACAGATTACAGGTCGATTTTAATTTTGCTTTACAAATTACAAAGAGCCCATCAATAAGATTATGGAGGACAGACTACTGCTGAGGAAGTCGTCCACCCTTTCAAGTTCAAATGGATTAGAGGAGAATGAAAGGGGGAAAACATCTGCCTGCAGACAGGGAAAATGAATGTATTTTTTTGTTTGTGCATGAACCATGGACAAAATTTACTGACATAACTAAATTGAAACAGCAGCTGGTAATTATGTATCAGAAAGATTTTCTTGGACATTTAGAAAAATTTTCTTGGTTAATCCAAATAGGGGACATTGTGAATTTTTTAAATATAAAAATTATCAATAAAAGTAAACCCATGAAGACTTTTAAAATGCAATAATAAGTATAATTCATTTTTACAAATTTGCATGTTAGAATTATTTTTTATTAAGGATTTTACTTCCACAGATAATTAGAAACTTCAGAGAAACATATGCTTCTCATCTGTTCATAAATATAGAAATCATCATGTACATAATTATACAATGATTTATATTGCTTTCCCTTCATTGTAACAGAAACCAATATTGCCCTCTGCACTCATTGTAATTGAATTTTTCTATAAGTTTGGCAAGCATTTTGTTTTCTTTTGTTTATTTTTTTGAGTTGGAATCTCACTTTGTCACCCAAACTGGAGTGTAGTGGCATGTTCAAGGCCACTGCAGCCTCGACCTGCTGGGCTCAGTCTGTCCTTTCACCTCAGTCTTCGAAATAGCTGGAACTACAGGCACGCACCACCAGGCCCGGCTAATTTTTTGATTTATTGTAGAGATGAGGTCTCACCAAATTACCGAGGCTAATTTCGAAACCCTGCACTCAGGCAATCCTCTCGCCTTGGTCTCCAAAAGTGCTGGGATTACAGGTTTGAGCCACCGCACCTGACTCAGCCAGCATTTTAAAGATGAAGGGGAAAATCTAAAAAAAAAAAATAACTAGCCTCTTATAATATGATACATGTTTATGCGTTTCTGGAGTTCTGCTAAAGTTAAGAATACATCCAGTGTCTGAAGGAGAAGATGTGCCAACAAAAGAATTGCTCCTGTACATGAAGAGCACTTCCCAAGACCAGGATGGGATTGCATGTAGAGGTTAACATCAGAAGTATGACAAAATTATGGACAACGAACAGAGTGAATAGTTCCAGCTACTTGCAAGGCTGAGGCAGAAGGATTGCCTAAGCCCAGCAGGTTGAGGCTGCAGTGACCATGAGTGTGCCACTGCACTCCAGTCTGGGTGGCAAGACTGAGACTCCAATTCCAAAAAAAAAAGCAGAGTGGACTGGGCTCAGTGCCTGTAATTCCAGCGCTTTGGGAGGCTGAAATGGGAGGATCCTTTGAGCCCAGGAGTTTGAAACAAGCATGGACAACATAGTGAAACCCCATCTTTACAAAAAGGGTTTTAAAAATTAGCTGGGCATGGTGGCATGTGACTGCATGTTTTAGCTACTCAGGAGGCTGCGGTGGGCGTATTGCTTAAGCCTAGGACTTCGAGATTGCACTAAGCTATAATTGTGCCACTGCTGTTATTATTATTTTTTTTTACCTTTTTTTTTTTTTTTGGAGTTGGAGTCTCACTCTGTTGCCCAGGCTGGAGTGCAGTGGCACACTCATGGCCACCCCAGTGTCCACCTGCTAGGCTCAAGCGATCCTTCCACCTCAGCCTTCCAAGTAGCCGGAACTACAGGCGCGTGCTACCACACCGGGCTAATTTTTTTTTTAATTGTAGAGACAAGGTCTCGCTGAGTTGCCTGGGCTGGTCTCGAACGCGTGGACTCAGGCAATTCACTGGCCTCAGCCTCCCAAAGTGCTGGGATTACAGGTTGAGCCACTGAGCCCAGCCTCACTGCCATTTTTACATTGAAAGTTCGTTTAATTAAAAAGACTGTTTTCAGAAATCATTTTACAGACAATGACAAAAATTTATATTTAAAAAAAAAAAAAGCTTTTACAACATGACAAAATTTAATCAAAAAAGAAGTCAAAGGGTCTGTCCTGAAGCTGCCCTATGAGAGGCAGAGGGGAGGCAATGTCCCACTGACTCCCATCTGCACTCTTCTGAAGCCTCTGGTCCGAGGTCCTCTGGTGGGATTCCATTCTTTGTAAAGTACACAAAAGATATTTCACAAGGGGAGAGTTAAAGTTGCTAAGGAAGGAAATACCCCCAAAGCCCTCTTTGGCAGACAGAAATTTCAAAAAAAAAACTCCAAAAACCTTTCTTCCCTCCCTGAAACTTTCGGAAAGTGCCCTAAAACGCAGTCAGCTCCTCTGGAGTAACTGCCACAGTCAGCGCCCCAAGCAGAGAGGGCAGGCGCTAGCAGTAAAAGAACTCAGTGATGCGGAGCATGGGTCTGGAAAATGCTAGATTCCCTTCAGACCACTCTGGATGCAGTCAGCCGGAAGCTAAAACTGGATTCTCAAGACTCCTTGGGGCAAAGGTTCAAATGGCTTATTCTTTAAGTTGTTCCTAGGATTGTTTCTAGTTGTAATTAAGGGAACTAAAATTCCAAATGGAAGACTTTGTCAATAAAGTGAGACATAATTACCTGGTAGTTGAGAGTTCTTAATTTGTGCTTCCATGATGGAGCTGACAAGCACAGAGTTTTGAAGACTGACAAGGAGGGGTCAGGAGGAATCATTAAAAGGCTAAGTGTGACATACAAACCTGTTCCTTCCTTTGCAAGATGTATCTTCAGTAACTTGGAAGGATTGTCAAGAGTAAAAATAAAATATCGAACCCTTCTGGTGACTAACTTAATATCACATCAAAACTATTCACATAGTCGCTTTCCTGATACTTAGTAACCTTGACGATCTAGGAGAAAACTGCAAATAAGCTAAGAATATGCATTTTTAGAACCCCTTCATCCTATGCTCACAAACTGGAAAAATTACTTTTGATGTTGTATTGGAAGCTAGAATTCCAGAATTGCTTGCTTTATGATCAGATTCTACTATATGTTGTCTTCTATAATCCTACAAATCTCTTTGGGAAGACAAGTTTTCTAATATTATGAAACTGGACTTCATAGAAGTTAAGTAACTATCTGATAACAAGTAACTTAAAAATATGCGTCAGGATTTTAATGGAGGTTAAGTGATGCAAAGCCTAGTTTTGTTTTGTTTTTTCACTTTACCATACTGCATTTTTAGTTACCTTAACATACACTGCTAAGGAACATCATATGAACATTTGCACACCTAGGAGAATGACAGAAATTTAAAAGTATTAAATTGATTCAGTCTCTAAATAATTGCTGTTTAGAGTGTTGGGAAAGGTCGTCTGTGCATGCAGTCATGTGCATGGACTCCACTGGACCATGAAAGAAGGGGCCTTCATCCTGGAACACTTCCTTACCCACAGACAAAGAGTCCTCACAGCAGTATGATGTTTACCACTGTGTGTGGGAGTCTCTTTTCCTATTCAGACTCTGTGTACTCCTTTGTTCTGCTTAAGCTCATGGGTCAATGGTCTTTTGACACACCCAGTTTCCTATACTTCCAGCCCCATGAAAAGGGGGAGGAGCTTTCTACTGCAGCACGGAGTAGGGTGTGTCCAGTGCCTCCCACCCAGCATGGCTGAGCCATGGGTCCCTGGCCCTGGGGACCAGCACAATGCAAGGAGCTGAGTTCATTGCACTCTCTCTTCACTCTGGTTGTGAGTCAACACTACATGACTTTGACCCAGCCTGTGTGTTTTCTGTCTCATAACTGTGAGTCATGCACTGGTCTCTTCCCTGGGTGGCATTTTCTGCCTTTTAACCCTGATGGCACCACCTGGCCGTCCAGTTTATGGCCATCCAGAAATACTCAGCTCTGGTGGCATAGTAGGTGATTATGTGAATCCAAATACATGATCAACTAACCAAATTGACTCCAAGATACTCCTGGATTAAAGAGCTAAAAAGGAAGGTTTAACTCAATACATCTTTGCCCATGGGTCATAACTTTAAATACCTTTTTGATTTAAGGTTACCTGATCTAACTTCTACTTTGTCTAAAATCTGATAGTTCTACCACTGCATGCTACCTGTAGAAAAATGACTCAACATCAATCCAGAAGTCAGGAAGTGCACAAGAATTGCTTAAATCATATGAAGCATTAGTTAAGCATAAAATATACTTAAAAGGATAAAAATAAAAATTCAAACTCACCACAAAATATAAATCTATTAACACAGATGACATCATCAGTGATCATAAATAAATTTTCAGTGAGCCCTCCATGTACGCGATTGTGTTTTACACATCATTAGACCTTTAAAGAGCTCCTAGTTTTAGACACAAATAGATCTCAGTGAAGCAGATGTGCTAGACACATGAGTGGTTAGGGCAAAGCTGTCTCCCTAGAGTATGTAGATGGAGAGTTGAGAAACTGAGTCACAGGACTCACAGAGCTATTCTATATCAGAAAGCGCAAAACTAGCAGTTTAGCCTTAAGCTCCTCATTCACATGTAAACTGCAGTATATGAGCGTGTGTATCTGTGTACCTGAAGTGTGTATGCTACACAGATAGACGCTTCTGTACACAGTATATACAGTAATACCCTAAACAAAATTCAGTTTTATGTGTCCTCTCAAGGCTTTCTTTTCCTGTTGACGTCATTGACTTTTGCAGTTTATTTAACATTCCTGGGCTCTGCTGGACACTATTCAGGCTGAGGAATTAACTATTAGAAAATGGCATCTCGGTCGGGCTTGGTGGCTCAGTCTGTAAACTCAGCACTTTGGGAGGCTGAGGCAAGTGGACTGCCTGAACCCGCAGGTTCGAGACCCGCCGGAGAAACTTGACAAGCCCTCATCTCTACAATAAATCAGTGGTAGCACACACACCTGTAGTTCCAGCTACTCAGAAGGCTGAGGCGGAAGGATCGCCGGAGCCCAGCAGGTCGAGGCTGCAGTGGCTGGGGGGAGCGTGCCACTGGACTCCCATCTGGGTGACAGTGAGACTCCAACTCAAAAAAAAAAAGAAAGAAAATGGCATCTCATTTAACTTTGTTGTTTTATGTGTTCCTCTACCTTTTTAAAAATCCCAAATAGAGTTGTGTAGATTCATTCCATCACCTCCTGTGTGAACGGGGCTCTCCCCTGTTTCCATCCTGATTCTCCCAACAGCATATCAGTATACCAAGTAGTGAGGCTGAAATCCTGGGTGCCATCCTTGCTTTTTCTTCCTTTGCGCTCTCTACACACAAATTGAATCCATCAGTAAGTCCTGTTAGTCCTGTTTCCAAATCACATCCTGCAAATCCACTTAGGCTGTATCTCTTGACTTCTGCTACTTTAGTCAAAACCTCCATCTCCTTCCTCAGCAGCTGCTGAAGATTCTAAACTGTTTCCCTTGCTTCCGCTCTGGCCTTCATAAAAATCCATTTTCTATACTCTAGCCAGTGATCCATTAAAAAGAGCTTGTCTTTCCTCTTGCTTTAACCTCACAATGGTGTTTTCTCGTGCTTAAAATAAAACCTGAATTCATTTTCTGAGCAAGGTACTGCATGATCTACCCACGGTCCCTTGAACACTGCCAAAACCATTCTTCCACCCTTGCCATCTTTCTGTTTGCAAACCTTGGTTTACATGTTGCCACAAAGGCTCCTTATCTAGCCATTCAAATTAACAGCCCAATCTGTCCCTCCTCCAAACCATTTTGGAATCATATTACTCAGTTTTATTTTCAATGGGACATTTTTTGCAACTGAAATATTATTATTATTATTATTTATATAGTGGTTGTTTCAATTGGTTAGTTCTACCCTCCCTTACTACAACCCTTTGGAAAAAACATTGTCTATCATTACCCATTGTATCCTTGGGGCTAAAGTGTGTTTGGTACATAATCCAAGTTTAAAACACAGTTGTTTTTGCTAAGCTCTGGTCTGACCATGTGGCTTTTTGAACTATGGCTGCCATGCTTTTGTTAAGCCCTGGCTCAGCCATGTGGCTCTTTGAGCTCTGGCCTGCCATGTTTTCCTAAGCTTTGGCCCCCTCCTCTACCTTGGGGAAGTGAATCTTCTCTCTCTATCTCCAATGAACTTTTTAAATAAGCTATATTTTCCAATAGCAACAAAATGTGGGAGGAAAGGGCTTTGTTGCTGACAATAATCCAGAGAGATACAATTTTAAAAGCTGGCAATCTAAAAGCAGCAAGGACATTAACCACTTGTTTCAATATTTTGGGGGGAAATTATGATACTCTTTTACTAATGGCTTGGCATAGATTGTAATCTTTTTTTTTTTTTGATATATGGCAACAAGACTGATGACGGAGAAATGAGAATGTTACTACACATGATTTCACTGACTGACTAAATAACAGTCTGATGAAAATGCAAGATTATCTTAAAACAGAACATATTATAATTTTTCCCTTTTTCTAGTTATTTGAATTTTCCTCTCTAAAATTAGTATATTAAACATAAGATATTCTATCTAGTTGCTGAAATTCTAACAGATTTTACTTTCTTCCTGATTCAAAGTCAATAGGGAGTTATCTCCCATAAGTGATTTTTCTACAGCTTTTATCTATCTCACAAATGCAAATACAAAATTAAACTTACTCAAACACATCATCCACAGAATGTAGGTTTTTTTTTTTTTTTTTTTTTTTTTTTGAGTTGGAGTCTCACTTTGTCGCCCAGACTGGAGTGCAAGTGGCCGCTTCCGGCCACCGCAGCCTCGCCTGCTGGGCTCCAGCAATCCTTCCGCCTCCACCTTCCGAGTAGCTGGAATTACAGGCGCGCGCTACCACGCCTGGCTGATTTTTTGTAGAGGTGAGGTCTCGCTGCCCAGGCGGGTCTCGAACCGCGGGCTCAGGCAATCACTCACCTCAGCCTCCCAAAGGCGCGGGATTACAGGCTGAGCCACCGAGCCGGCTTTTTTTTTTTTTTTTTTTTTTTGAGTTGGAGTCTCACTCTGTCGCCCAGACTGGAGTGCAGTGGCCGCTCTCGGCCACCGCAGCCTCAACCTGCTGGGCTCCGGCGATCCTTCCGCCTCAGCCTTCTGAGTAGCTGGAATTACAGGCATGCACTACCACGCCCGGCTGATTTTTTGATTTATTGTAGAGATGAGGTCTCGCTGCCCAGGCGGGTCTCGAACCCGCGGACTCAGGCAATCCACTCACCTCAGCCTCCCAAAGGCGCGGGATTACAGGCTGAGCCACCGAGCCCAGCTCCTAACACTATTCTTAATGCTTAGGTACAATGTTTTCACCCTTATACTGAGAACACAACAACATGCAAATAAATGGTGATAACAACTTAAGTGCAGAAGAATAATTACCTAGTTTTGTGATAAACATTTTAAACAACTTTTTATTTCCCTTTTCACGAATTAGGTGCCCTCAAGATTCACAGGGTGTGATAACAAAAAGCTGTATGAGAAATCTAGAAAGTGGCGCGGCACAGATCCCTGGAATGAACTTTCTCAGTAGAAGGATCTCAGAAAAGAGGAAGAGTGGCGATTTTGACAGAGCAGCTGCTAATATTAGTACAGAGCAAGCTTGAAATTTATCTCAACCTGAGATTTCACACTCTGCTTTGTGTCTCTTATGCAGTTGGTGATCTCATCTTCAGCAATTCCATCATTCAACATTTTCATACTCAGTTACAGATTTGTATATGTGTGTGTGTGTGTGCGTACACTAAAGATGTTATTTTCTGAAAGAGCACACATGTCTTGGTAAAATCTTATGGACAGATTTATGTTCCTTAAGATATACGGATATTCACATACATTCCTCCATAGTTATACAGATTCCTTCTAGAATATTGGTCTATTAGAATATAAATAAAGGCATTCTTTTGGTTTTTTTAAAGACTTGTTAACAAACTTATTTATTTATTGAGTTTGAGTCTCACTCTGTTGCACAAGCTAGAGTGCAGTGGCATGCTCATGGCCACCCCAGTGTGAACCTGCTGGGCTCCGGGGTCTCTCTGCCTCAGCCTTCCAAGTAGCCGGAACTGCAAATGTATGCTACCATGCATGGCTCATTTTTTTGATTTATTGTAGAGACAAGGTCTCGCCAAGTTGCCAGGGCTGGTCTCGAACCCACAGCTCAGGTAATCCACTTACCTTGGCCTCCCAAAGTGCTGGGGTTACAGGCCTCTTTGTTGTTTTAATATCTGACCTCATATTTCCTCCTATAGAAAAAAAATATATACTGCTTGGGGAAAAAGCTAAGATTTAAAAAAATGGTGGTAAGAACCTATACAAAAGCAGAGAGACCCTACCATACTCTGCCTGAGACAAGAAATTTGTGTGTGTGCTGTTTTGTTCCAGGAAGGAGGAGAGAGTGAGAATAGCAGAGAAAGGGGGATTTTGGAGAAGAAAAGAGAATGAAGCTTTCTCACCCAGCTCCACCTTGGAATGTGATCCTTACATTTCCAAGGTGGAGCTGGGTGAGAAAGCTTCAAGGTAGCTCAGGACTTCTCAAACATGAAAGTTTAATGCTCAGTTGGAGATTATCTGACTTTTGATGTACTTTTCAATGTTCCATCACCCTCATATGTATATATATATATATATATATATATTTTTTTTTTTTTTTTTTTTTATTTTATTTTTATTTTTTTTTTTTTAGGTCTAGTACGTTGAAAAATACCTGGTAGGAGTGTGTTTGTTTTTTATAGAACAAAGAACTAACAGAGCTTCACTTTGGAGCAGTAGACGGCAGGATAAAGATGTAGATTTCTGGAAGTTGACCAGCCAGAAGAAGGTAAGCCTACTGTAAATATCCATAAAATATAGGGAGCTTTGCATTTCAGCAGGATAACCAAGGATGTTAATCCAATCTTACCTCCATCTAAAAAAGCACGTGGCCCCTAGATGCTTTTGTTTTCTATATACATGTGCCTTGCCTAACAAAGAAACAGCCATATGCTCTGAATAGATTGTTTCTTTCTTCACACAAGACAACTAGGCAATGAAAGAGTAAGAACATTTATAACACAAAACTCAAAGAAGATAAAATGGCCATATCAAAATCACTGTATATTTTACATGCATTTCTTTCACAAGCAGTAACATTGCCTGTCAGGGACTTAATAGTAGATATGTCAAAGTGATTTAGCCTGTTATTAATTGTTCTGAAGTGAAATTGTCTTTTACATCTTAGAAACCAAATTAAGGGACAGTCTTGATGGTCAATTAGGTCATAATTTTAACATCTAGCTATAATTTTGTTAGACAGCATCTTATAAAAAAATCATGCTCAAATTTTTGATGCATTCATTTAATTACATACCAAGAGTACAAGATAGTGTTTTAAATGTTAATGGAGACTATTTTGACATTTCACAGTCATACAAGCATACTGCAATTAGTAAGCTGTAGAAGGGATGATAGAATCACAGCAAATCCACTAGTATCATGTAGAAAATATGGTAAAATAAAAATGGGATATAAATGAAAGAAAGGGGTAAAAGGAAAATTATCCATGCTTATGTTTAAAAAGTCCATAAAATGCAATAGCTTATTAGACCTTGAGCCAGTCCTAGGGGAAAAGTCATATTGAATTCAGTGCTGTTCACTTTAAGTCAATACCATTCAGAGTGCACTGAGTATTTTTCTGGGAAAAACTCCGTGCTGGGTGCTGCATGGAATGTGATGGAATCTACATGATTGATTCTTACTCAAGGAGTTTACTTCTAGGAGGGAAACTTGCAAACACGACAGTACTGGACTAGATTTGAATTAAAAATGCATGATATGAGTCTAGTGTGTTTAAAGCATTGTTCTACCTTGTGTTTAAGTAGGCTCTCTTTCTTCCTGACACTTTTCTTTTTTCTCCCCTTTCCACCCATGACACCAGAATGTCAATCTCCAACTGACCTTCAGTTATTATTTCAATGTGTTTCATTTTTAAACATCAAATAAGTCAATCTTTCTGCTAGCAAATCAATAGTCTTGACCTCAACAAATGATATTACAATGCAAATGCGTGATCTTAAAGCAAAACAAAGACCTCTTGGGTGCTTATACTTCTTTATTTTGCATAATAGGCCAAAAGGACATGTTTAGAGCAAAATTTTGTGAAAGTTTACTATAAGTATCAATAACTCAACTCAAAGTTTTTTTAACTGCCAAAAGTATCATTTTAAAGTACAAACCAAGTTCAATTGATATTACAATCAATAATTTTACTTTTCACTATCAAATTATGTAAGAAGTAAGTAATTACTCTCAGGAATACAGAAATATTGTAATGCTTATAAGGTAGCTGAGGTAAAATTCAATTTTTATTATATAAACACATGCAGTCCCATCCATACCAGTTAGATCAGCATTTTAGTTAGAACCTGTGTTTTTCTGGTTTATATTCTACTTCTATTTGTCTGCATCTTAAACCTAAGTAATTACTTAATAAACATAACTAACGTATATTATTGAGTTTATTATGGACTGAATGTATGTGTCCCAAAATTCATATTTGGGAGATACATTGTAACTGTACTTGGAAAAAAGAGTCTGTGAGGATGTGGTAAAATTAAAATAGGCCGGCCTCGGTGGCTCAGCTTGTAATCCTGCGCCTTTGGGAAGCTGAGGTGAGTGGATTGCCTGAGCCCGCGGGTTCGAGACCCGCCTGGGCAACGAGACCTCATCTCTACAATAAATCAAAAAATCAGCCAGGCGTGGCAGCGTGCGCCTGTAATTCCAGCTACTCGGAAGGCTGAGGTGGAAGGATCGCTGGAGCCCAGCAGGTCGAGGCTGCGGTGGCTGGGAGCAGCCACTGCACTCCAGTCTGGGCGACAGAATGAGACTCCAACTCAAAAAAAAAAGAAATTAAAATAGATCATAAATGTGTGACTCATATCTGATCCAACTGGTTATTTGGATAAGAAGAGAAAGAGACACGAGAGTTCTGCCTCCCAACCACATAAAGACACAGCAGGAAACTGACATCTGAACGCCAGGAAGAGGGCCCTCACTGGAAACCTACTTGGCTGCCATCTTGATCATGGACTTCCAGACTCCAGAATAGTGAAAGAGTAAATCTATGTTGTTAAAGTCATCCAGTCTGTGGAGTTTTTTTTGTTTTTGTTTTTTAATGACTGCTCAAGCAGACATTTAATGCACAATTAAGCCCTGGAGCAACTCAAACTTGGGTACACACACACACACACACACACACACACACACACACACACACTCACACAAAATGATTTGCAAAGAAATGAAATAAACTAGGGAGTGGGGCAGGAAAAATTCAGATGTCCCTTTAACATTCAATGGAAGTCAAAGAGGGAAAAGCCAATTACACTTATGAAAAATATAGGTACATATTAAGCAATATTCCAAAGGAAAAGAGGGATATAGTTTGGGAATAAGAAGATGAAAATTAATGGAAGTTCTGTAAAGGAGAGGGTTTTCACACACTAGCTAGATTTAGGAGAGACATCTTGATATGCAAATATTAAGTAATATGTAACATAAAATGTTCGTATGTTTGGAGTTTCTATTCACTTTCTTTATAATTATTATTATTATTTTTTTAGTTGGAGTCTCACTCTGTCGCCCAGACTGGAGTGCAGTGGCCGCTCCTGGCCATCGCAGCCTCGACCTGCTGGGCTCCAGCGATCCTTCCGCCTCAGCCTTCCAAGTAGCTAGAACTACAGGCATGCGCTACCATGCCCAGCTAATTTTTTTATTTATTGTAGAGATGAGGTCTCGCCTGCCTAGGCAGGTCTCGAACCCGCGGGCTCAGGCAATCCACTCACCTCAGCCTCCCAAAGACCGGGATTACAGGCTGAGCCACCGAGCCTGGCTCTTTATAAATTTTTATTTTAGAAAAATTTAAAGAGGCAATTCCATAAAAATAAGTTATAAACTCATCTTTAATGCCACTTCTCAAAACTAGTCATAATGAATGTTTTTTCGTTATATCCTACATGCAAATGTACAATAGTATATACTTTTTCCACTGAAGGATATACCATGGATATTTTTTAGTGTAATTACATGCTGGTTTTACTCAACATAATTTTAAGGTTACCACACAGTCCATTCCATAGACACTTGAAAAGTTGGTGGTCAAATTACCAGGGAATGCACAATGGCACAGCTTCTTTGGAAACTAGTCAGGAAACTAGTTTCACAAAGTTATACCTGCAATGACCATATGACTCAGCAGTCACACTCTTGGTCATTTGTCCGCTAGTAATAGAAATTTATGTTAACAATAGTAACAGTTTTATTTATTTATTTTAATCATTCCTTCTTTCTTTCTTTCCTTCCTTCCTTCCTTCCTTCCTCCCTCCCTCCCTCCCTCCCTCCCTCCCTCCTCTCTCTCTCTTCTTTCTTTCTTTCTTTCTTTCTTTCTTTCTTTCTTTCTTTCTTTCTTTCTTTCTTTCTTTCTTTCCATCTTTCTTTCTTTCCATCTTTCTTTCTGTCTTTCTTTTTGAGTCAAGTTCTCACTCTGTCATCCAGGCTGGAGTGCAGTGGCAGGATCACGGCTCAATGAGGACTCGACTTCTTAGGCTCAGGTGATCCCAAACTACTGGGATTAGAGGCATGTGCCACTGCACCTGGCAGCTTTATTCTTTTTTTTTTTTTTTTTTTTTGAGTTGGGGTCTTACTCTGTTGCCCAGACTGGAGTGCAGTGGCATTCTCATGGCCACTGCATCCTCGACCTCCTGGACTTAGAAGATCCTTCTGCCTCAGCCTTCCATGTAGCTGGAACTACATGCCTGCCCATGACCTGCTAATTTTTAAAAAATTTATTGAGTGTTGAGGTCTCACCAAGTTGCCCAGCCTGGTCTCCAACCTGTGGGTTCAGGCAGTCCTCTCACCTCTGCCTCCCAAAGTGCTGGGATGAGCCATCATGTCCAGCAGCTTTATTCTTAATAGGCAAAAAAAAAAAAAAAGGAAATAGTCCATATGCCCTTCTATGAGTGAAAAATTCAATAATCTGATATTAACGTGGCACGATCAACAATAAAAAGAAATGATCATGATACATGCAATCACTTGGACAAATCTCCAGGGAATTGTGTGAAAAAAGCCAACACTGAAGGTTAAATAGTATATAATTTCATTTATATAACATTTTTGAAATGATACAATTTAAGAAATAATGGACAGATTAGTGGTTATCAAGGATTAGGCATGGGAAGGGTAACAGAGAGGGTGGTGGGAAGCAGGAGTGTATGGTTTTGAAAGAACATGAAATATTTTTGTGTTATTGGAACTATTCAATATTTTGACTGTGTGGATATGCAAAACTACACAGAAGATAAGGTTCTGTGAAACTAAATAAATATTACACACATACACACAACTGAGTACCAGTAAAGCTGACGAAATCTAAATAAGATAGGGAGATTTTATCAATGTCAATATCCCAGATGTGATATTATGCTACAGTTTTGTAAAATGTTGTGCAAACTAGGCAAAGTGGACAGGGACCTCTCTGTTTATTTCTTATACTTATTATAGTTTAATTTAAAATAGCAGCTAAATTTCATGTAAAATTTCAATTGTACTTACTAAAATTTCATTTAAAAATTAACTAGAGAAGATTTATATTGAACACAAACTAAAAAAAATGAGATTTTTGAAAAGGAAAGAAAAGTGGTTAGCTTAGCAAGGTGGTTAGATTTAGGCAATGGACTTGAAATATAGAATTGCAGAGGTTGAAGACAACAAAATCTAAATACTGCAGTTACCTTTGCAAGAGATATTTTTAAAAGGTATTCATTTCATTTGTCAATTATAGGGCATATTATAAAAGGCTCTCAAAATCTGAAGAAGCAATGTCTAGTATATACCTTAAAAATTTTAGTACTTATATGATCAAGTAATGTACATATAAATAAAGGGGGAAATTAAAATGATCAGAACATACAAATGTCTGGATTAATGAACTATTCACTAACAAAAGTATACCATTTTTATATTAGAATTAACCCTTTCAATACTCATCTTGTTATTCTCAGGCATAGCAGATATAAAATCTTGCTACTGGTTTAAAGTAACAAGAACTTTTGCTTTATCAAAATGAGGCCTAACAGATTTTATTTAAGTTTGCTACGAGAGAATATCCATTGTGGTATGGTAAATTACCCACACAAACAGCACTGTCACATATCAGATCCTCTGAGAGAATTTTGGTTTTCCAAGTCATCTATTGTAAATTTTTATAACTTATCTCAAACAATGTTGCAATACATTTGGAAGCCTCTTTATGAGTAAGGAATACATGTAATTTAAAATAAATGCCCTGTAAAAATATTGACCTTTCACTTGGTATTTGTAGACCTATGATTTGCTTACCTAGCCATATATAGAAAATTGCAATAACCATAGATTGAATGTTATGGCAAAATACACAAGCATTTATCAAAGACTTAGAAAGCTTTCTTTAGAATTAAAATAGCAACTAAATAGCATTGATAATCTTTTTCTTTTTAACTTGTTGCCATGAGAAATAACTGTCCTTTTCTGCCCTACATATCAGTCACACTCTAGGCTATCAGCCTCATTATCACTTAATAGTTCAACAGTTAAAAGATTATGATTTTCATATAATTATTCTTAACAGTTATTTTGCATAAATCTTGTGAGATAGACTGATCAGTCTATTGTATATGCAATTACAAATGAGAAACTCAGTAGTGAGTAAATAATTCCTCTGAGGTCATAAAATACCCAAATTTGTGGTCATAAAAATTACATCTTTCTTTGTCTAGACTCTTTTTTCTTTATTTTTAATATACACTCAGCAGAAGGATTGCTGGATCGTATAGTATTTTTATTTTTGTTTTTGAGGAACCTTCATACTGTATTTTTTTTTAATGGCTGCACTAATCTACCTTCCCTACAACAGTACACAAGAATCCCTTTTTCCCTTTATCCTCACCAACATTTACTTTTTGCCTTTTTGATAATGGTCATTTTAATTGGGGTAAGATTTGTATTGCCCTGATGATTAGTGATGTTGAACATTTTTCATATACATTTTTTTCTTAAGTTACTTACATTGGAAATATGGGTATCTTTATCGGTATATCCCTGAGTCCTCCTCATCCACTCCCATCAACATTTACTCACAATCTGTCCATGGTTCTTAACTGCTTCTGGAATAATGCTGAAAAGCCTTAGAATATCAACAGACCCTGAAAGATCTCCCCTGGCCTTCCATTCCTGTTTAATGATATGCTCCAAACATACCACCTTCTTTTAGTCTTTAGGATGTGCCTTACTTTTTCTTTGTAGGTCTAGAATGCTTTGTTCTCACTGTGTGAGATCCTCTTTTTCCATCAACACCTTTTCTTCCTTTGAATTTTTGCTAAGATGTCATTTTCTCAAAGACATTTCTTGACCATCTCCATCCAATTATGCTGTTATATAATCTTTCTGTTATTCACTCTCAAAACACCTATTGCTTTTTTATATTGAATTTAATTGTTTTTTATAAATTAATGATATGTGATTTCCTCACTAGCCAAGCCCAACGAGAGAAAAAAAAAAAAAAGATGTATCTCTAATACTGAGCACAGTCTCCTAAATAGTATCTGCTTAATACATTCTTTAGGGTTATGTTTTAGTTCTAAAACTAGCAAATGAGCATAGTACAAAAACAGCCAGCAGATTAATAGATGTAAGTTATATATTTTGGATTCGTTTTAACTTAGAAAAAAATAGAGCAATTACCATAAACTATCACAGCGAAAAGAAGCAAGGGCAAAAATCTTCAATAGTCTGAAGCAGGTAGCCTTTACCTTTATAATCAACATGATGTTAGAAACCATCCTGTAAATCCAAATCAACTATTCAAATATGAACATTTATTTGCTTTGATGGTTTTATTCTTTTAGAACTAAAAATTAAATATATGTTCCAAAAATGTTAATTATAAGTGAAAATTGTAGTTCTGTGCCTTAGTGCTGTATATTAATACACAGATTACCTTATGCACACACACATGGACACACACAGAGCTATTTACAATATAATATATTTCTTTTTATAATGTCCATAATTGTAGCAGTCACATTTAAGGTCATAGATGCAAACCTTTACAACTATTACAGAGCCTCTGGAGGAATCTTGTTTAAGATTGTTAAAGATAGCATTCACAGTTAGAGTCCTAACCTTGGTAGATCATTAAATAAGAAACTACTAATGAGACATTCCCTTCCTCTAGCCAATGCTTCTTTTTTATTCGGCATGACAGCATCCACACCATAACTGCAAAGTAATCTGTTTTGTTTGGGAATCATAATTACATATTGACAAGTTAAACTGTGAGACCTAAATCAGGGGAATTTAAGCTATTATGGGAACATTCTCATGGGGAAATCCTAAAGGGACATCAATTATTTTGCCACAATCTCACTCCTTTTCAATTTTCCATTCTTGCGTGGAATGAAATCCTGGGAGAAAAGAAGCTATAAAAAAACTAGATGCAATACTTTGCCATGAGATTGAGAAATTGCTCTGCGGGTAATTAAAATAACAGGTACAACTCATCAGTGAATTTACACAGAGGAAGACATTTCTATCAGTATAGCACATTTTTCTTCTTTTTCATGCAAATATATATAAAAAAACTATAGTATTAAACTATATGCCCGTACATATATTAATTATGAAGACATTATAGCCACTTGAATAAAACACAGCCCATAACCTCATGAAACAAATAATTTACAAGCTATCTCACTGAAAATTATGTTCTCTTATATAATTTAATTTCAATATTGTGATAAGACATCAGAATGATTGTTATTGATTTTGCCAGTAAACCAGTCTCCTAACAAATAAATATAGTCAATTAAAGTTAGACATATTATTATGTACACTATTTACCAATTATGTACAAATTAAGATGAATCTTACATTGCTTTTTTAAAGTATTATTTCAAAATTGATTTATATTAAGCCAAAAATTATTACTTGTGAGAACCGAAATCTATGCTTGATTTCAGGGACAGGAATTATAAAGCAAATAATAGGACCCCAAATGGATAATGAAAGCATTTTTTAAGTTTTAATTTTGTTGCACTAATATATATTTTAAAACTAATATTTGTATTGTCATATTATATGAATTATGTATTTGGAACACAAAATACATATATTGAAAGAATACTTGGTATGCTGACACCTATTTTGGAGGCTTATTGTCCCTTGCCAGCAGCCTTGAGATACGCTGCATAGGATATAGAGCTCACATCTATATTTCTATTACTTTGTATCCTCCACTCTCAACTGAAATAGAAGTAGCCTGGTTCTCTGATAGGGGATTGCTTTCATATTTTATTAAGTTTTGCAGCTCTACTTGAGTTGAAGAGCATTAGTTATTGGTTAAAAGAGGTTTTTAGAGTTATGGATTTTAGCACTTTGTTGACTGAGGATTCTGATGCTCAGCAAACTTGCCTAAAACCTAGAAAGTGACAGATGCATGGAAAGTGGAAAAATAGGACACACAACCATAGGCTCAGCTGATAAACTTCTCAGAGATTTAGTATTTCTTAAAGTGCTGATGCTGAGGAAAGGTAGGAAAACTGTAATCACAAACTAATTTCTGCTCTTCTTCTCTTATTGAAACCAGTGATTAGACTGAGATAAAAATTAGTGCTTGTGTCTGTGTAAAATGTACACTATGTATCTATCACGAAACGACACACCTTTAAAGTTTGGTATTTTAAATTTCTTCCTCATGTATTCAATATGTTACATAAAGACACTTCAACAACTAAAAACTATTGCTGAAGTGCTTGTAAAATAGAAAAATGTACACTTTCAGATCACTTGTTGGAACATTTTCAGTTTCAAGGAAAACATTTCACCACCTAGCCCCACGCCATCTTCCTGAGTATGGTGCTTACCTAAGTCTCACCTAAGTCTTGCTTACCTAAGCTGCAGCTGTGGTGAAGAGGTTTTCAAGAGAGAGAACTGACTTTGAATTGGATGTTATTAGTTGTCTGACTTTGGACAAATTATTTAAGTTTAATGAGCTACATTTTTTTTTTAATCTTGAAAGTGAAGATAATAGTGATCCACTCTGCAGGATGGTTGAGAGGATGAAACAAGCATAGTCTGCCTGCTGGAGGGCTTGCATGAGTACTCAACACGTCTCTTGAGTGGCTGTAGCTTACTCATGGGAACAGAACAACTAGAAAGCTTGCTTATTATAGCTAATTCTAAAACAATGATCTTAAATGCTTCAATTTCAGACTATTTTATGAGAAAAAAACAAATGTCCAGAGCTACCATGCTATAGGTATATTGAATTCTCCAACAGTCCACAAGTTAAGTAGAAAAAAGAGAAAGTCAGATTTTGAATGGTCCATCGAATATTCTGTTTCTTGTATTTATTATTCTGTGCGAATAATGCTGAAAACAACAACGATTACAACATAATGACTCCCAAAATAACACAATCAATCCAGTAGCCATTAGGGAATCAAGTGAGCATGCTCTGTTCTCTACCAGCTAGCTAGTCATACATTCCCCTTCACACGAATTTCCAGTCTGTCTTTATATTTCTTTAAACTTTGCAGATCTGAGTGTTGCTCTACTCTCTCTGCAAGGTAAGATAATTTGTAATTCTATGATAGATTCTCACTGGAGATACTTGATGTAGGCCTTTGCTTTCTTGCCACAGCAAATCAAGAAGACTAAATAATCAACCGGGCTGTTTTGATTATTGTAGCCTTATAGTAATGTTTAAAGTCTGGAAGTATGATACCTCATACTTTGTTTCTTTTGCTAAGGATTGTTTTGGCTATTCGTGGTCTGTTATGTTTCCATATGAATTTCTGTATTGTTTTCAGGTCTGAGAGGAATGATGCTGCTAATTTAATGGGTATTGCATTGAATCTGTAGATTGCCTTTGGTAGGATGGCGATCTTAACGATGTTGAGTCTTCCAACCTATGAGCATGGAATATTTTTTCGTTTGTGTCTTCTTTGATTTCTTTGAGCAGTGTTTTGTAGTTTTCATTGTAAAGGTCTTTCACTTCTCTGGTTAGGAAGATGTTAAGGCATTTCATTTTTTTATGGGATTGTGCTTTTTATTTGGTATTTCTGTTTGTTACTTGGTGTATAAGAATGTGATTGTCTTTTGTATGTTGTTTTTGTACCCTGAGACTTTGCCAAAGTTTTTATAATTGCAAGAAGGTTTTTGATAGATTCTCTTGAATTTTCAAGGTATAGGATCATATTGTCAGCAAAGAGGGATAACTTAACTTGCTTTTTCTATTTGAATACACTTGATTTCTTTCTCTGATCGCTTATCTACCTAATCTTGAATTATACCCCACATCTTAAAAAAATAATAGTAATAATAGTAATAAATCAGCAGGGATTGGGACCTTTATAATAAAGACCCCCTCTTTGTTTTAGTTGAAGTCCTACTCTGTCACCTAGACTGGAGTGCAGTGATATGATCACAGCTCACCCCAGTCATTACCTACTGAGCTTAGGTGACCCTTCTGCCTTGGCCTCCAAAGTAGCTGGGAATACAGGTGGGTACCACCACATCAGGTTAATTTTTTTGTTGTTTCTTATAGAGACGATGCCCTTATAGAGGGCAACTCTCTATGTTGCCCAAGACTTGTCTTGAACTCCTGGACTCAAGTGATCTTCCCACCGCAGCCTCCCAAAGTGCTGAGATTACATGTGTGAACCACTGCTTGCAATCCCCATTTTTTAATAATCACAACAAATGCATATGTAATGGAAGCCCCTCTATTCTACAGGTACATGGTTTCTTAATTGCTTTGTCTGTAGTTTTGGCATGCATACTAAATAAAGAACTCTTTCTCTTAAAATTGATGCTCCTATTAGTTTCATTCTGCAATAGCCATTAGCCACAACTAAAATATAAATACATAAATCAAAATAAGTGTTTCATAATGGAGATCATAAAATCTACTACATAAAATGACTTCATATAAATATACTGAAGTATATCAGCAGCCAAAATGCTAAACTTCGAACTGGAAAAATATTGCCACAGAGACAAGAAATGTTAAATCATCACCAAACAAAATATTGCCACACTAATTTGTTGAAGGTCAGAAACATGAATAGGAAAATAACTGTGATGAGAAATATATTCCAATGGTGAAAAAACGGATTACCTATGCTGACAATTTTGCTGTAAACCTCAACATTTGATAGCATGGTGTGATATGGAAGAGAGAAGGTGAAAGGAAGCTATCAGTAAAAATGTTCACAATAAAAAAGTGATTAAAAAATGGGCATATAGGTCAGTTAAATTGAAATTATTTATTTATGGCCTCCTAATAGAAATATTAGAAATGCCTTGTTTGTTTAACTGAAATACTAAGATAGTGTATGGCACACAGTAGGCTCTTAAATATTTGAGGAGAAAAAGAAGGATAAAGAGTAGAAAGAAAGAAAGGTGACAGAGGTAGGATTTAGATCTGACAAAACTGGTGTTCTGAACCATTAAGGTAGGAAAATAATCTTCAAAGAGCTGTCATTGGAGCACATTAAGTGAGCTGATACAGGAAATAATTTCAAAAGCTCACGTAATGTTTCCAGAGTAAAAATTAGATCTAAACCATAAAAAGATTTTTGAAGATGTTCAAATATTTTTCTTTAAAATGTTTCTTTGATCTCTCATGTCTCCAGGATCAATAGGATCTATACATCTCGAAAGACTATAGATTCAAGCCTAATATAAATGTGTCAGCCAGTGTTGGATTAAATACTTTAATTAAAAGGTAATAAATAATTTCCTGTAGTAGCTGTATGTAAACTTTATATTTCCCTCACCTCAGGTAAATCTAGTCAAATAGTCTATGATTATGTATCAATTTAAAACATTTTGTTAAAATACTTTTCTCATTTTTCTAAGAATTATTGGCATACTTGACTTTATTCCTTACGAATTACTTTCTTACTACGTTGCTTGAGGCTGGAAACCCAGTGTTATATTCATTATTCTATCCTCAATACCTATCATTCTGTCTGGCACCTGGGAGACAGTCAATAAATGCTTGTTGAACAAGCATATATCTGTTATCGCCAAAATGCATGTGTGGAAAAGGTCATTAAACCTTGCATGAAGTGCTAAATAGTGTTAAATACTAAGGCATGCAGGGTGGTGGTAGTGGTAATTGTTTGTTGATTAGTTCGGGCTTATTTTTGGAGTGATAAAAATGTCCTAGAATTGACAGTGGTGCACTGAAATGTACACTTTAAATGAATCTATCTTATGGCATGCAAGTTATATCTCAAGATTGTTAAAAATATGATAAGCTCAATAATTGCCGTGTTAATTTTGATAGTTTTTCTCCTATATACACAAGCTGATGTTGAAAATAACTGAGAAGACTCAGAACAGAAGGAGGACATAAGTGGAATGGAGAGGATTACAGAGGTGGGAGTTTTTAAAATTAATGCTGAACATGGCATAGGTTCTAACCACAGTGGTGGTCAGTGGCTCTGACTTACAGGTTGTAGCCTCATCTGGACTCTATTTCTACGGATGTGCCCACATTTATGAAGCTCTAATTCTTACATTAAACCCTTTACACTCATTTTAAAAAATGATACGAGAGCTACTAAACTTGACCACAAAATGAGTAATACCTCACATTTGTCACAAATAGAAACCATGAAATTATAATTTTTGAATTCCAGACTGCAAAACTTTGTAAACAGATTATATCTGGAAAATGGTTTAGCTTACCAGAACAAATTTTAAAAAGCAAAATTTTAAACCTTCATTGTCACTGGCAAGTCAGTATCAGTCAATGGATGGGCTAAAATAAGAATCAAGATAGATGATTATTAAACTAGGCCATCTTTTGCTGTGTGAAGTTTCCTGCAGTAGTGGGTGGTGAATAATAAGGAGATTAACATTAAACATACCATCTGTTGTGGGTTTTCTGTCTCAAAGAAGATGCACAGCAAAAGTGAATTCCCTGAAGTACAATGCTATCAGAGATGTTTTTAATTATAGTATTTATTCCTACTTCTCACAAGAACAAACTTACATTGGAAAGAAGCATGCAAATAAAAGATGGGTAAAAGAAAGTGCATTACTTCAAACTTAAAAACAAAAAGTTTTCTTCATAAAGCGGAATCATTTAATTACTTTAGCTTATCCTCAAAGGATTTCAATTTCATCCACAGAAATTGAATCATAGTCCATGTGTGCCCAAGAAATGAAGTATACCAGGTGCTGCTGTGAAAACCAGCAACTCAATGGCAGTCCCCATTTCTGTCTTCAGTCTCTTTGTGGTTTAAATGCCTTTCACTTGAAGCTGTGCCACAGAGATCTGCATAATAATACAACATGTATGCTGTCCACCAGTCATCCTGTTTAGATTCTGAAAAATGTGCCTCATCTAGTCAGCATAATGACTATTCATATGGATATGGGATACAGGATTAGCTAATCTACTTCTCTTCAAGCCCTCTTTTAGTCAGTCTCAACCTAAATCTTCCTCTAGAAGGTCAGTGAGAATCGCATATTCCACGAAGTCATTCTGGGTCAAGACCAAAGCGTGTCACACCAAAACTACCATAATGAGATAAAAAAAATACTCTTGCTTTCTAAAAGAAGGACAAAAATTGCATTCTGCTCTCTGAAAAAATAATAATTTTGGCTTAACTTTTCGACTTTCACACTGCTATGTTCCATATTAGAAAAAAATGATTATATCTTTATCTAGATGGCACCTATGCTAAGAACATTTTGGTTAAGTTAATATGTCGTTAAGGCATTTAAATAATTACCCTGGTATTTCACTCATCTCAAGAGGCTATTCATTTCACATTAAAAATAAAATACTAACAAGTTGACTGATACTTGCTACTTCAAGATAGCCTTGTTCTTTTAACATTTCTTAATACAAATTGAGAGACATCCCCATGTGACCTCCCACATTTAGTGAAATTACTTCAAATTATATTTCATTACAATTTCTAATGCTGAGAGTATTATTAAGTGCAATGACTTAGCAAACCACTACTCTCTGGTCAAAACCACCTAAATATATGGAGGCATAAACAGACAACTAGATTTGAAATAGTAGATTGATTTTCTTCTCCAAGTGTAACTGAGCCTTTTAGCCTTAAAACATATCCCAAACACTCTTTTTTAGCCTTAGCTTTAACATTGTCCTCTAAAGATCTTTTCTCTCCTCCTCCCTCCAGGCACTCCTTACACTGCTATGCTTAATCTAACCCTATACTTTCTTAGAAATTCCAGGGGCTGATCATAAAGCAAGTCAGACAAGAAGGCCGGCCACTGAATTCTCTTAGGGAGAGCCTCAAGGCAGTTACTCTATAAAGGTGACAATCAGGATAACACCAATTGGGCACCAGAGAATTCTGGAGGCTAATCTTAGAACAAAGTAGGCCTCAATTGCAGACACTCCCACTTGAGAGCATTCACCTATCATTGATCCACCACTGGGCTGCCGCCAACTGACTCCAGTCAGATCTCTGATGGTCCATTACCCAAAATAGTCATCGGAACAAGGATATGTAGTCCCCATACCCTACCCCCTCCTGCATGTTTCCATACAAATTTTTCCTTTAAAAAACTATTTCTGACAGGTCCAAAAGTTGCGATGGTATTTGAGACATTAGCCTAGCCATCTCTTCAGGTAGCTAGGTTTTGCATAAACCTGTCTTAACTTCCATCAACTCTGGTCTCTCTAGGTTGGCTTTGAGAACGAGAACCAGGACCCGGGTTTGGTTATACAAGCATTAGTTCAAAGTAGTGGGACCTGAGGTAGGTTATTAAGTGTGGTTAGACACAGATAGGTAAGTTTCTTGTAGGCAGTTTACATTAAAATAGGGAAAGTGGCCGAGGTGAGGGAATTCCTAAGCCCAAAGATTTGAGACCAGCCTGGGCAACTTGATGAGCCCTCATCTCTACAATAAATCAAAAAATTAGCCTGGACAGGTAGCCTGCACCTGTAGTCCTGGCTACTTGGAAGGCTGAGGTAGAAGGATTACCTGAGCCCAGCAGGTCGATGCTAGGGTGCCCGTGAGTGTGCCACGACACTCCAGCCTGGGCTCAGTGAGTGAGACACCAACTCAAAAAAAAAAAAAAAAAAATATATATATATATATATATATGTATATATGTATATATGGAAAGTGTTTAGATATCTTTCTTATTGGCAAACAAGATCTAACTGACCTTCAGGCTAGAATGTGGGTTTACCAGTGCAGCCCACCCTATTAGCCCATCAAAGGTGTAGAGACGATCATCAGTCCACCTTCTTAGTTCATGGTTAACATAATAATCAATAATCACTGTAAAAGTATATCAAGCTTCTGGTTAAAGATAAATGTGTTTGTTTTCTTAAGACGCCCATGCCCACTGAACATTCCTCTTTCTAATAAATTCTGTCTTAAACTACTTGGATTAGCTCTGAAATTATTTTCTGTGGCAAGTCAAAAGAACCCATGGAGCGTCACTTTGCAGTCTGCCCAGCAACAGGACTCATTATAAAAACCTACTTTTCGAGAGCAGAAGCAAGACCTTGGTTCGGTCTCAGCACTCTTCTAAAGAGAATGCTTTTCCAGTAATCCTTGTTAATATTTCTTTATATTTTGTGCTCCAAACACAAATCCTCTACTTACTCTCTACCTAAACGCATGCGATTGTCTCTCATGTGGCTGAGAGTCCTTCTTTTATCTGGTCACCAATACCAATCATAGTGTTCTATAAGCCCTCATTTACACTTTGTTCTCTGCTAAACATGATCCATACATGCACTCAAAAATGCTCTTGAATTTGTATGCAAAATTGTATGTGTATATGTATTTTTCTTGTAGTGGTTCATTTGTGTATTATTAACCACTTGCCAAATGTTATTAAAAAATTGATATCGGGCCAGTTGCAGTGACTCAAGCCTGTAATCCCAGCACTTTGGCAGGCAGAGGCAGAGGACTGCCTGAGCCCATGGGCTCAAGACCAGTCTAGGAAGCTTGGTGATATCTCATCTCTGAAATAAATTCAAAAAAAAAAAAAAAAATTAGCTGGGTGTGGTAGCGCACATCTGTAGTTCCAGCTACTTGGAAGGCTGAGGTGGAAGGATCGCCTGAGCCCAGCAGGTTGATGTTGGGGTAGCATGAGCTACCGCTTCACTGCAACCTGGGTAATGGCGTAAGACTCCAACTCAAAAAAAAAAAAAAAATTAGCCTGATGTGGTAGCGCACGTTTGTAGTTCCAGCCATTTGGAAGGCTGAGGCAACAGTATCTCCTGAGCCCAGCAGGTTGAGACTGCGGTGGCTGGGAGTGTGCCACTGCACTCCAGTCTAGGTGACAGAGTGAGACTCCAATTCAAAAAATAAAAAGGGGGTATCTTGTTCAGAAAAATGATGCATATCTACATTTAATGAGTTAAATATATCATAGAGGTCATCTGTTTATGACATAATTCTCATTATAACTCACTTGATAGTACTTTTTTACAACTTGATTACCTACTCAACATTTAGAAAGAAACTCTTCAAAAAGATTTTAACATTTTTATGCTCTATTTATTCCATTTCCCTGTTTGACAACAAACTATGTCATTTTGGTAGAAAATAATTGTGAAGCAAACTTTTAAGTAAAATGATGTTTTTATTTATTTTTTATGACAGATAAACAAAACTTCTTGTTACCTATTCCAGCTGTCTGAAATGATGACCCAGAAGTACTGTCATTTTTGTTTTTTCTAATTGGAGCTCACTACTTGTAGGTTATGGGGATAGTATGAGCTGATATCACAGTTTATATCGTCAAACTATAATCTGACCTTACTTGTCTTTGTGTACTAAGCTTTCTCTTATGTAAGAAGCCCATAACCTACACCTCAAAGGTAAGAATCCTTCTGAAACCATTGTAGACACTTTGATTATGTGGGTGAAGTCAGTCAAGTAATGTGTTATGTTTGACTTGAGTCCATTGGTTTGGAAAAAGCTTTTAAAACCTGGTTAATAGTAGAATTTATTAATTGCTTATCTCTTGATTCTCATTATATTGGATGAAATAAAAACTTGTAGTCAAGAAAGAGGGATACCTCACCTCATGAACAATATCTTAAAAGTTTCATTTTACAAAATCACACTAGAACACACTGAATTAGAGTGAAATATCTCAAAGAAATCATAACAGAATATAAACTCAACAAGGTTGTTTTTGAGTACAGAATGAATCATGATTGCTAGATTCTCATAAATGCTCCAATTCCAAGATTGTGACCAAATATTATTAGTGCTAGAAACAACCTAGAAATTCCATTTTACTTACTAGTTTCTTAAAATTACCAAAATATTCACCAACGTAGAAAATCACTATAAAGTGTCACCATGCAATCTTTAAATAAGTGACTCATTCATGTCTCACTGATTTCAGGCTCAATTTCTTCATTAGGCTGCTATAATATTTGTTTAAGCCCAAATTCTTCATACTTCTCTAGATCATCTCTTACTTTAGAAATAAAATTCTAAATATTTTTCAGAATAATCATCATCACTTTAAAAGCTGCCAAAATGTATCCCTAACTGTAATTCAAATAGCATTTATTTCCCTCCAAACATACATAAGAAGTGGTAGTTGACAGAGGAAGGAATGGAATATAGTCATTGACCTGTAGGGGCTCGGAAGAGAAATAGGGGACAGTTTTTTAATTGCTAAAAAGGGTAGCACCTATCTGAAGAATATGAAGGGAAGGGTTTAATTGCAACTAGAAATAAGCTACAAACATTTTAAGAAGAAGATGGTATTTAAAATAAAGATAAATGGGCTATTTCTCTTTTTTGAGAAACTTGCCCATGGCAGGTCTTTCAGCCATGAATCTTTCTTTTTCCTTCTCTACTTTCTGTAATAAACTTTGTTTTCAAACTTAAAAAAAGGAAAGATAAATAACACTCTGTCATGTAAGAAAAGTGGTAAGATAATTTCTGCTAGAGGAAATTGTTTGTACAAAGGCATATTATTAGGAAAGCACATGTATTTGGTGGGAGTGGGAGTACAGGGTAAAATTAGAAACTGGGGAAACTCTACAGTGGGTATGCACCAAGTATCTATTTCTAGAATATAGAATAAGTAATCTGAAGGCAAGAAAGTGCTATCATGATGCCATAGGCAGATGGCCTAAGCTTTATTAATTTTATTAAATGTATAGATGCATTATTTTCAGGAACAGCTTTTCATTTCTTATATGAAACAGAAAAAAAAGCAAGTTGTCTTTGTACTTTACAAAGTTTTGATTAGCAGTGACGAGTTGAAACTAATTAGGTTGTTTTTCAGTATAGCTAGTATCTTTACTATCCCTCATATAAAAATATGATACAACCAATTAAAATTAGTCTAAGTGTTTACCTCATCTTCTATACTCCTAAAAAATTCTTATCTCTGCATTCCTGATTGAACTTCTTGAATAAGTGATATTTATCATGGCTCTTTCTTGCCTTACCAATCTGTTTTTAAAGTAAAATAAGTTCAGCCGGGCTCAGTGGCTCAGCCTGTAATCCCGCACCTTGGGAGGCTGAGGTGAGTGGATTGCCTGAGCCCGCAGGTTCGAGACCCGCATAGGCAACTTGGTGAGACCTCATCTCTACAATAAATCAAAAAATTAGCTGGGTGTGGTAGCGCACGCCTGTAGTTCCAGCTACTTGGAAGGCTGAGGCGGAAGGATCGCCGGAGCCCAGCAGGTCGAGGCTGCATTGGTTGGGAGCGGCCACTGCACTCCAGTCTGGGCGACAGAGTGAGACTCCAACTCAAAAAAAAAAAAGTAAAATAAGTTGCTTTCAAGAATATTTAATTTATGCATTTAAGCATTTAAAAGGGATGCGATGGCTCAAGCCTGTATTCCCAGCACTTTGGGAGGCCAAGGAGAGAGGATTGACTGAACTCAGGGGTTCAAGACCAGCCTGGGCAACTTGGTGAGAACTTGTCTCTACAACAAATCAAAAAATAAGCTGGGCAGGTGTGGTAGACCACGCCTGAAGTTCCAGCTTCTTGGAAGGTTGAAGTGGAAGGATCACCTGAGCCCAGCAGTTGAGGCTGCAGTGGCCGTGAGTATGCCACTGCATTCCAGCCTGGGCAACAGAATGAGACTCTGACTCAGAAAGAAAAAAGAATTTTAAGAGGTATTTCAGAAATCAGATCCCCTTAAATATTCCCTCCTATTCATTATTTTATCTTTAAATAGTATATTTAATATAATATATTATATTATTATATATACTAGTGTAGTTGTGATGTAATAAAAATAAAAAATAAAAAGCTAACAATATTGACACTAGGCAGAAGGTTTGATGATGACTTCACTTATTCTGTCAGAGAACTCAGAAGTCGTCTGTGGCCCTTTTTTCCTCTAAAGGACTAACAATTACATTGAACTACATTGTGGTGTGTAGAGGTGGACAAATGATCTTAATACATGAATATACGACCAGCAAATTCAGTTTCAGTTTTGACCTAAGACAAAAAGACTACAGACTAAAAGGGATCTTGTTTCTTTTGTGGTTAACCCTCTATGTTTTGAGCTGAACCTGTTAAGTGAGTGATTTATCTTGGGTCAGCTCTATTGGGTTAGCACACTGTATCTCTGTGATGTAAGTGTATTCCGTTTCAAACCACATCAAACATAGATCTCGTATTTAAAAATTTTATCAACAAGATAGGAGCAAGATAAATCATTCACGACTGAGTGTCAGCTCATATACTTTTTAGCTATCCTATGGATGATGGCTTGGTGTCATTATTTAGATTCTCAAATAGATTCAGGGAGAAATAAACATAAATAAACTAACAGTAGAAAAGATCATAATGTCAGATTAGACCACCTTATACAGATTTATGACAACACAATGGAAAAAAATTAAAAATATCAAGAGCCAAAGTAATAATATGTAATACACACCCATTAGCTAAAATTCAGAGATTAAATTACAGGTTGTTTATTTTAATTGACTATAATTTTTAACCCAAAAAATGCTGCTTGAAAGAATCACCTATGCCATCATATGCATGTCTTAAGAAAGCAGGTCTAAATGTGCACCCGTTTGCCTTTGCTGCAGGATCTTCTGGGGTCTGGGCTCAGTTGGGATGGCCGGGATGGCTGAGCCTCCCTACTTCCAGGAGGCCAGTTTGTATGCAAGTTTAAGAGATCACAGCAACAGAACAACACCAGTGCCCACTTTTTAAGCTTCTGCTTGCACCACATTCAGTAATACCCCATTGGCTCAAGCAAGTGTTATGGCACTTGCAGATTCATTGTGTGGTGAAATATATTTTATCTCTCAGTAGGAGGACCTGCAATGTATTTTGGCATTAAAAAATATACTGTAATATTATTATATAATATGATGATCACTAGAAATTTTATACGGAAAATCTAGAAATAACATTCTTCCTTACTCTACTACGTCTAAATGTAGATTTAAAAAGAATCCTTATTTCACCATGATACCAACTTTTTTTTCTTTTGGTTGGAGTCTTACTCTGTCACCCAGGCTGGAGTGCAGTAGCACACTCACAGCCACTGCAGCCTCGACCTGCTGGGCTCTGGCGATCTTTCCGCCTCAGCCTTCCAAGTACCTGGAACCACAGGCACTTGCCATCAGGCCAAGCTCATTTTTTGATTTGTTGTAGAGACAAGGTCTCGCCATGTTGCCCAGGCTGGTCTCGAACCCATGGGCTCAGGCAATCCTCTTGCCTCTGTCTCTCTAAGTGTGTGAATTACCACACCTAGCTAATGTTGTTTTTAAAGGAAATGGATTTTATTGACTGAACTAAAACGTTATTAATTTTCTGACCATATAAATACAACTTATTTGTAGGAAACATTGAATATAAAATTAATTCATTATTGTTTAGAATAATGTATACATCAAGAAAGCTAGAACAGGATCAAAAAGAACAAAAATAAAAACAAAAAATCATAATAACTTAAAAAATAATTTCAGATATCTTCATTGGCTACCATCTTTTGAGAGTTCTTTAAGAAAAATATGGAGGTAATGTTGTGTTAGCACTCTGAGGTAAACTAACCTAAGGTACACATGAAATTTATGTAACTGCTGTCATCATTACAATGTTCCAGCTGGGAGAACATCGATGTCCTTTTTTTAGAGCTCTGAATCTTAGGGTATTTCTCAGCATTTGCAGATGGATTTCCCAGTGCTATGTCAAAGTGACTGCCTGGTTGTATGCTACCCTGTGTGTGTATGTGGTGTTCACTTTTCCGAAGTGATCAGAGGTAGACTTTCTGAATTAGTTCCTAAATGATCCCTTTTCATGGGGAAAGAACGCTGCAGAATACAGTTGAAGTTAACTTGCAATATCATAAATTTTTTTTTTAAGTTTTAGAAATTATACAATCATGCATGAAACTAATTTTCAAATCTAATAAAACACCATCCAATCAATCAAGAATGCTAGACAGCTGATGTAATAACGTTTGGACTTTTACCTGCTTAGTGACCTTACATTTTGATTGACTGACGCTCACTGCTAACCTATCTCTCCAGCTCCCCTTCTCTTGCACCCATCTTGCTCTTTGATATTTTGGGAGACAAGGCAAAGGAAGGTAAAATTTGACCATAATCTCTTCATTTTTTCTCTACAATAACTTTGTAAAAAATCATTTCTTGCTTGACAGAATTTCCCTATGGCATTGGGCCACCTTCACATAGCCATCTATAATTTTTCTCCTGCTTGAAACAATCTCCCACATGCCACTCTTGTTAATGACTGAGACACCCCCTGATGGTGCTTAACATTTAATAGTGCTAGAGTCCCACATTTGCCCAAACAACCTTTTCCATTTACCTTACCTCAAAGGCCTTCTAATTTTTCTTCAGAGACAGAAATCCTTTAAGCCCATTGTATCCTTAGGCTACAAATTTACTGAGATTTAGGTTTCCAATAAGAGTGTTGAGATGAATGCCACCATCTCATTTATGAATCAATTTTTGCCCATCGGCTTTTTACTGTTATTACTTTTTATTTTATTTTGCAGTCAAAGAAGAGAACTTCTTACACACACACACAGACACAGACACAAACTTCTTATGCTCATGTAAATGGTTGAAAATGTAAATAAAATGAAATTCTGTGCGCAAGAAATGTCTAAATGAATTTCTTGCCCTAAAATCTATTGTACCTTGCCATTCATTTCTATGTTCACTGAATAAAGATACCCAGGGTAAAATTCCTGAAGATTGTATTTAAAGCTGATTAAACAAGTGCTTTTCTTGACTATAATTCACGGAACGTAAAGCAACTGACAGAATGGTATATATTATGTAATTGCTTAACTTGGGGTTCTAATGCAGACAGTACAGTGAAGTGAAGAAATTACAGATACAAATTATATTTCTTCAGGGGAGTTACAACTCTATTGTTATGAGAACTTTTTTTTTTTTAGAAAAATTTCCATTGTTTTACAAAAAAAGAGCAGGAGAAAAGTTAACTTTTAAGTTCTTTAATAATCAATATTTCTGAAAGATTTTCCATATTTTCTTTTGGCTTTGTTCTTTTTAAATGTGTATATTATACTTTTACCTAAACCAAAATGGTACTTTAATCATTGGCTATCTCTCACCTAGTTCTAAAAGAAAAACTGAATACACCCTATTCTTTAAACTCAATTAATGGAAGAATTACTGCATGTCTACCTTATAAATAAAGTTCTTCCGTGTCTATGCATCTTTTTAGTCATACTAAATATCAGCATTTACAGATTAGGTAGAGTCAGCATACTTGAAACCAAAAAAATAAACTCTAACCAATTACAATAAAATTGTCAACTAGATGGGAGATATAGATCCTGGTCTTCTACACCTCTGTAGGATGACTATATTTAACAGTAATACATTATAATTCTAAGTAGCTAAAAGGAGGCTATTGAAGGTTTCCAACACAAACAAATGATGAATGCTGGAGGTGTTGGATATGATAAAATCTTGATCTAATCACTATACATTATAATTTTCAAAACATTGCTTTGTACCCATGATGAATATGTACAATTATTATGTTAATTAAAAAATTAAATTTATCTTAAAAAATTGTAGAGTGGTTTCTCAAGAGTATTTTTTTATTTTTTTGAGTCGGAGTTTCACTCTGTCACCCAGACAGGAGTGCAGTGGCCGCTCCCGGCCACTGCAGCCTCGACCTGCTGGGTTCCGGTGATCCTTCAGCCTCAGCCTTGCAAGTAGCCAGAATTACAGGCATGCGCTACCCCGCCAGGCTAATTTTTTGATTTACTGTAGAGATGAGGTCTCACTGCCCAGGCGGGTCTCGAACCCGCGGGCTCAGGCAATCCACTCACCTCAACCTCCCAAAGGCGCGGGATTACAGGCTGAGCCACCGAGCCCGGTTCTCAAGAGTATTATATGATAATTTTGAAGTAGTTGTATTGGATATTCTTGTAGAATGGCATGACTTGAAATCAGAGTTCCATTGATTACTAAGAGCTCAAAGGTGACTGGGACTCTCTTTGAGGGGGAGATAGTCATGGCGGGAGTGATGGTGATACAGAGGCTGAGGTGGTTCCTGAGAGTGCAACAGGCTGCGCTCTGGGTCTTTTATCTGTCTTCAGCTACAACAATTGTTTTATACTCCAAATAATAATAGAGTTGATCGAAAAATTTTATAATTTAGACATTAACAGGTTTGTGAACATATAGTTAAACTCAATAATTTTTATCTGAAGAGATTATATGGCTACAAAAATTTCACACAGCTATTTAAGAAGGAGGACTTAAATATATTTTGTAATGTCGAGAACTGATTGGCATGTCTTTCAGGCTAGATTAAAAAAAAAAGAGTTATATAAATTTTGGCCATGCAAAACTCCATAATCGAATGCAAAAAATAGGTAGAACTCTAGAAGAAAAATAAATTCTCAGTCATTTCCTATACATGTCATGTAAATTTGTTTCATGTTGTTTTAAGGTTTATTGCTTTTATTTTTTATTTTTTTTGAGTTGGGGTCTCACTCTGTTGCCCAGGTTGGAGTGCAGCGGCATGTTCATGGCTACCCCAGCGTCAACCTGCTGGGCTCCGGGAATCCTTCCACCTCAGCCTTCCAAGTAGCTGGAACTACAGGCATGTGCTGCGCTGGCTATTTATTTGTTTATTTATTTATATTGTAGAGATGAGGTCTTGTCAAGTTGTCCGGGCTTCTTGCTTTTTACCCACTTATATAGATTTATATTATTTAAACCAACCAACTAACCAACCAACGTTGATAATAATTATATTTCTTTTTTTTTTTCTTATTTTGAGTTGGAGTCTCACTCTAGGACCCAGAGAATTCAGTGGCATGCTCACAACCACCCCAGTGTCCATCTGCTGATGATCCTTCTGCCTTCAGCCTTCCAAGTAACCAGAACTATAGGCATGATACCACATCCAGCTAAGTAACAATTATAAAAAGCTTTTAATGTGATTAATAACTTCAACTAATATTCTAAAGATATCAAATATAATAGTTTCTGTCATCTAGAATGCTGAGAAAATGTCTTTTTCAAGGTTATCCATATTAAACCATGAATTGGTTGGCTATTCAAGCAAGTGAAAATTAGACTCAGATTGTAAAATAATAACACTATAGGGACAACAGATCTACACATTATCTAGTAGAGAATGAGGGTCTTTTTAAGGAAAGCTAAAACGAATCTACAGCTACTATTTTCTGAAAATGATTGGAAATTAAGTAAATTGAAATACACAACTATTTGGTGAAAATTGTTCTCAGTGTTTCTGTTATTTGCTGCACAGGCATTGTATAAGAAAACAATCTTTCTTCAAATTTCCTTTTCCAGCACACATTCAGAAATCCTAAAACTAAATCTAAAAGAGCAAGTATACTTCTGCATCCAACTCTCTAGATTAAAATATTATATTGTCTTTACATATAGCTTTATTTCTCTATTTATTTTATCTCATTAAATATATAATATAAATATATAATTTGACATATTTTTTTTCTTTTATATATCAGTATACAAATTAACCAAAAACATGGTTCTGTAAAAGTATGACTTAAAAAATAATACAAAATTACACCAAAACTCTAGACAATATTTATTTGATGTTAAAAAAATAGTACTTTGGCTGTTCTTTTTAGTTTAATATTGCATGTTAATGTTAGTCTACAATAACGTCCCCAAATTGTTTTCTATATTTATTCCAGTTAAAAAATTCTATGGAAATTTTGTGTTAACGTTCTGCAGGAGATATTGTCATCAATCCATCACTCAATTTACTGCTTCCTACTTACTTTGCCATTAGATTTAGTTGATTGTTATGCACATGCAATAAAGCAACTGTGATATATTGGTTCACACCAATCTCTTACTCTTTATGCAGTTCTTTGCATGTTAATATTTGGAAGTAAAAGAGTTGACCTAAAACACATTTCTCATTAAATCTAGATTTTTCTAATATGTATTTACTTTAAGATGAATCATATTAAAAGTAACAGCAGTATGGAAAATAAAGCAAATATAAACCAAAGTGTACTGCAGATGGTATCTATCTTAAAAAACAAACAAACTAACTAAAAACAATATTTTACTTTAGGAGTCTTGTCAAGTAGTTTGCTCTACTGGAATACAGAAAGAAGTCAAAATAAACAGATATCAGTTAGCATGTAACAAGTAATGATCAGCTACAATTTAAGCTTCAAGGGAAGAAGAGTTGACTCCCATAGAATAATAATTGGTCTAGAACGTATTTTAATTTGTAATGATCTAGTAACAATGAATTTTGAATAAGCCAGGACAAAAATCTACAGTGGTTATAAGATTTGAGATATTGAAATAGCACAAAATTCTGATTGTTTAGTTATCTTACTACCAAATATTGCAGGGGGGCATTCATACTGGGAGAAAAACAAGATGATACAATAATTTAGAATATTAAAGAAAAATATATGTATCATTTAAACATTCAATTATAGCATTACAAGTAAACAAAGTATGTTCTTATGATAGTCTTGATAGAAAAATATCCACTGATAATATGACAATGAAAAGAGAAAATTGAAAACATCTGCTGTTTATGTGAGGTCAAATATTTAATGAATTTTACATCACCCAGAGAGACTTTCAGAGAGTATACATTTTATGTGGGCTTCTCAGTAGTAGTATCTCTCAGTACAAGAAGTACAAATAAAAACAATAAGATAGAGGCTTTGACTATATCCTGAAAGTGATTGGACTAAACTCATCATTAAGAAAAGGCAAGATTCAATGAGCCAAGCAGTGCTTTATGTTCAACAAAACACAAAGAAGTAGAATACAGTTTCAGTTACCTAGAATGCTGGGCATGAAATATTATGATCAATTGAATGCTCTTTTTAACTCAGAGGTTAGTATTATACTTACAACAAGAGGGAGAAAGAGAAGAAGGAAAGATTTGAAAATGTTTTATTTAATGCTTTCCTGCCTCTATATGTAATAGTTAATTGGTGGTTCAAAACTCTTCAAAATGCAATGCTATTGAAATTTGATATATCTTTGGCTCAAAATATTAATATCTACATTAACAGCAGGAACATAGAACGTTTTTCAAAAACAATATAATTTCCCTGTATCTTCCTCTTCTAAAAGTCAAGTGCAGAAATAAAGTCCATGAATTGAGAATTTCAGTATAAAAAATTTTATTCAGCCGGGCTCGGTGGCTCAGCCTGTAATCCCGCGCCTTTGGGAGGCTGAGGTGAGTGGATTGCCTGAGCCCGCGGGTTCGAGACCCGCCTGGGCAGCGAGAACTCATCTCTACAATAAATCAAAAAATCAGCCGGGCGTGGTAGCACGCGCCTGTAGTTCCAGCTACTCGGAAGACTGAGGCGGAAGGATCACTGGAGCCCAGCGGGTCGAGGCTGCGGTGGCCGGGAGCGGCCACTGCACTCCAGTCTGGGCGACAGAGTGAGACTCCAACTCAAAAAAAAAAATAAAATAAAATAAAATTTTATTCCAGATATATATATTACTATAAATGGTTTGTTTACACTTTTTTCTCACTTTATACATTTTATTTATTTGATGCAAATATCACTTAATTTTCTTAATATCACTTCAGAAAAGTGACAAAGACTTTTAAATAATGGTGCAAGGAGATAATGACTAGAATAAAATAAATTATAACAATAGTTTTTTTCTTCAAGGGAGAGTACTACTTTATATGAAAATGTTTGCTTAGAATGTGAAATGTATGGATCGATATGACTAATTTCAGAGAGAAGAAAAATTTAAAAATAAAGATAAAAAAGAAAACATTTAAATGTGGGTGGCTTTCTATTATTTTACATACACAATGAGCATTATTTGGACATAGCTTTCCATTGCACCCTAAGGTAAGAATGACAGAAATAGCAAAGAACCAAGGAAAAGACACTATTTCAAGTATACAGCGGATCGTGAATCTTGAAATCTCTACTAATGGGTCTAAGATATTATCTAAATGTAGAAGTGTTTGTTAAGAGCTGATAAATGTTCATGGTCCATTTTTGGCATATTATTAGGTGCTTTTATGTGCTCAATGTTTGCACATAGACCTTTGGCTGAAGAACATCTTGCTTGGAGTATTTCTTCCTGCCATTGAAAAGGGTAATCTTCATGGTGTTGTATTAATCAGTGGATTATCACATATTGTATAAGAAAGGGATTATAATGATATGCCTGGAAGACATGGAATACAATAAATTGAAATATAAATTTGTAAAAAAGTTAATCAAAAGCAGATATGAAATAGAATTTCTATAATATACATTATATATTCCTCCCCTAGCAAGCGTTTTTTATGTAAATCCAGTGGCCTAAAATGAAATAAAGATGCTACTATATTCCACTATATTTATAAGGTACATTGTACTATAATCAAATATGCATTATTCTCACATAAAAATGATTTATAACACTGAGAAAATATTAACATACATGGTGGTTTTTCTTATGAGAGAAAATTATTTGACAATAGTCATGGAACCAGAAAAATTACTTTTCTAATATCCCCAAAGCATTAATCAATAGTCCAATTGCAAATATCCATGGATAACATTATTTTTGAAGTAGGGAGGTGAAGATCTTTTTGTTTTTGTTTCAAATTATAAGTTTGTATTTGAAAATCAAAGAGAAAGAATAATTTTTAAAGGATGAAAGAGACATCATTTTTTATACTTTGTAAATAATTTTCTTCTAAATGACATCAACTTCTATACAATTCTATACATAACACTTGTATAAGTAGTTACCAAGATTTGAACTATGAGGAGATTAATATTACTATTATATATATAAAGTATTTTTAACCAGTTTTTAATCATAAGGGCTTTTTCAGGACTAATGGTGTTTGAGGCAACAGATGGTGTGGCATAAGTGAAGCAATTAAGTTTTCTTTAGTGTAATATACTACAGAACTACACAAAGCCCTATTTGAAAATAGGTCTTCATTAAATTTAGCTAATTAGAAGCGATGCATCAAGGCAAAATATTTTCTGAAATCAGAATAATAAAATTAAGAGATATGTTATATGAGAGAAAAGAGAGACAATATGCCCATACATTCTCGGGGGAATACTGTTCTATCTTGCCAGCCACAGCATTTGAACATAATCTTCTGTGTCAAAGTCAAGGAGCAAAAATCTCCAACCATGATCCTCTGAAAAATCATCAAGATAGAAAATTTATATGAAATAAATGTGCAAATATTGTAATATTTTATTTTAAGGAAAATAGATATTTTATGGGAAGAAAAATATTGATGATCACAAATCAGAACTGGTTATGATAGCCAAAATTAAGGTAGCATCAGATTGCTTTTGAGTAAATATACAATTTCAGCTTTGATGGTTTAAGAACAAATGAAATTTAAAACAAGAGGCTTAATTAATTCTCTTTGTTAAAAATAAGGAAAGACATACATATCCCTTTGCCCAATTATCTTAGATAGATAGATTATCTTAGAGCGTTTACTTAAAAAAAACTTGTAAATCTTTTTTCTCTTTTCTCTGATATATATAGTCAAAATTATTTATACATAAAGAGATTATATATATACATATATATATAAAAATTCTTTTGAAAACTAGTGTTTTTATGTCAACTTTATGACACAAGAATGTCTATTGCAAGAACCTGGGAGTCATCTCTTAGAAATGTAAACATTATGAGAGATAGCATTCTTCTTTTTTTTGTATAATCAATATTTTTTATTATGATGTTGTGGGGTACAGTTAAGGGTTAGGCATACAAATATGGTTCATTCAGTCACCCTTGTTGATAAGAGGTGTCTCCCCGTCCCCAGACAGATGTTTACGACCATTAATCCCATCTCCCTTCCCCTCCCCCCCCATAGTTTCCCACCACTGTCAGTCATTTTCTCATGGTAATACATTGGATGATCAAGGTCCACTATATGAGTGAGAACATGTGATACTCAGATCTTTGTTTCTGTGAGAGGTCAATCAGTATTATAGACTCTAGTTCCTTATTTCCAGATTCTGTGGTAGTGTTGGAGTCAAACATTTGCGAGCACCTTGATTGAAGTTTCAAACCTTCATGTCATAAAGACATGAAAAATTTGTTTCTCCTCTGTATAAAGCTAATGAACGAACACAGATGGTCACCGCAAGTACCAGGCAAAGTTAAGTTGAACTGTATGTGATAAATGGTCCTGTCAAGTCCTCTTACTTGAGGACTAATTATTGTTTTTATTGTGTATAAAGTAGTACATCTGCTTAGTTGTTTGAAGGGGTGAGATTTCTTTCTGTCTTTGAATCTTCTAGTGGATTGCTTATGAAGCAAAGCACATTCTGATTTAATATTATTTGGTAATAAATGTGTTATCGGCGATGGCTCACATCTGTAATCCCAGCATTCTGGGAGACTGAGGCTGAGCTCAGAGGTTCGAGACTAGCCTAGACAACTTGGCGAGACCTAGTCTCTACAATAAGTAAAAATATTAGCTGGGGTGTGGTAGCCCATACCTCAGCTACTCGGAAGGCTAAGGCAGAAGGTTCGCTGAGCCCATCAGGTCCAGGCTGTGGTGGCCATGAGCGTGCCTCTGCACTCCAGTCATTTCTGGTTTGAGAGAAGATTTTGTTTTTAACTATAATTCATCAACAAGGACAAAACTAGTCAAAAGAAAAAAATTTAAAGTATTTGTGTTGGGGAGAAAATACAAGTTAACTTTATTATTAGTGGCATAAATTAGAATAGTATTATGAATAGTCATTTCCACATACAGAATAATCACTTTTGCATAAAAATGAATCAATATAAACTATCCAAAAGAGTGTAAGATTCTCCTCTCTTTTTTTCCCGTTTTTAATTTTAAAGATGTGGAGTGCAATTCAGGGTTAGGTATATATATGTTCATTATGCAGGTACCCTTGCTGATGAGTCATGACCCCCTCCTCCCCTGGCAGTTTCCCACTACTGCCAATCCCATCCCTCCCAAGATTTTTCTCTTAATAAGTGAACACCAGTGTAAATTAAATGAAAGAGAGACTGTGACCCTTCAAAGAAAAAATAAAATTTGGCATAATTTTTTAAGAATAATATGATAAACTAATAAACATCAAAAAATTCTTATTTGTAATGAATAAAATAATTTAATAATACAATCAATCATGACAAAAAAATAAGAACATATTGGTTTACCATGATTCAAAAGAAGTTCACGTTGTTTTGATCCAATAGTGAATATATTTAAGAAGGCAAAATTTAATTCCATATTATATAGATAGTCCTTTTATTTTATGCACAAAAAAATGATGAATCTTACATACTGACTTGTCCAGACAGAGAAAAATTGTAATACCAAGGCTTCATTAATTTTATCTATTCTCTGTCTCATTTCCCAACAAATGATTCTTTAATGAATACATTAAAAAACTGAACGTTGTCTATTTCTTCTCAGAACATTTTTGAATTTTAAAAATAAAACCCAGATATTAAAATGTGATAGTTGTATTTGTACATGTATGCATATACATGGATATTCACACAAGTATATAAGCACACAGATATACACATGCATTCATGTATACAAATTTGGAACAGATGCCTTATATTTTCATTTATTATACAAGTAACACATATTGTTAGGCTTTTTATTTGAAATGATTTTGGAATTTTAGATGTTAATTTTAGACTATGTTAATTAAATGGATGAGTCAAATAATTTTAAGGCTATGGCATTAAAGTTCTCTATCACTGGTTTGTTTTGTCTTAACCAAAATATGTCAAATGATTAAAAATTAACAGAAATATTTGAAAACTATGTGGTGGAACTCTCCTATACTATTTAATGGTTCATTACATAACCAGAACAAACATTTTGCTTTGATTCATTTTCCCCAAGTAAGCTCTTTAAACCACTAAAAAAGAAGCATAGATAGACATTGCTTATACTGTGGCTAATCATGACTATTCAAAAGAGAGCCTTTCTTTTTTTCTGTCTTGATATCTTTATATTAAATATAAATATAAAAGTGAATAGTAAATATGGGGGATATACAGAAACAATAGACAAGTTGAGAGAAAATTGCTCAATGCTCTAATAGCTTATAGCCAAGATTATATTCAAGAAATTAATACATATTTATCTTTTTTACACTAAACAAAGTATTTGAGCCAGAAAGGTTAAAAATGGCTAAGGGAACAACCATGCTAAGTAATGTTTTAGGGCCTTGATTTATGCAGCAAGTTCAGATTAATAATGAGCAAAACTGCTAATCAGTGCCCACAGATATTAGATAATAAATTCAACAGGGCCAAATGGATATTTGCAGCATTGCAACTACTGGCTTAATGATTTAATTAATCTAAACATGCAAAATTTTGTGCTTGCTCAAATTTGTTTAGCACATGACACATTAATGGAGATTAAACAACTAGGGGTGTATTCATAAATTTAAAATGTGTTTTAGGACGAAAGAGAAAATTAACAGATCTTATATAAATGCCTCATAAGAATTTCATCAGGAACAGGAGAGAATGAGCTCATATATTTAACCTTGTAATTATTTACCTTCTATTGCTAAATTGAAATAGCTTTGATTAGTCCAGTATATCTATAAAACTGCTCTAAAAACAGATAATCCAAGTAACATATAATTAGGAGAACACTAGCTTTCCTTAGAGTTGCCCTTGTGACAATTACTTCAAGTGAACAATTTAAAATCATGTAATTTATATTTTTCATTGTCTGTACATTTAGAACTGTGCATTTCTTTCATAAACCTTTTTAAACATTTAAAAATACTTTAAGAATTATTTGTATATACAGTATATATGTATTCTATTTTAATTTAATATTATTTTTCACTAACTCCCTATAACATAAATTGAGCTTTGTATTTTGCTCCTTGATATAATTGTGAAATAAAGCTGGAGGAGTATACCTTAAAAATTTGCTTTTGCTCTAGAAATTCAATATATATTTGTTTTAATTGAGAAGTTTTTAAAATTTAAACAAACAGAAATATTGAAAATTCTTGTTCATAAACATATAAAACCCCTAAGGATCACTCTGGAGGTTACTTGTCGAGCATTTGCCAAAATTTAGAAGTTTTTACCTTACATATTAACATTCTGTTTTTATTTTCAACTGTTTTTACTTCCTAAATATAATTTAAGTACATTATACATCAAATAACAATTTTTAACTGTATACTGTCATATTAAATATGTGAATGCTCTCAGCTTACAATATTAGCTACCAGAGAATACAAAGTCCAGAAACAAACTTTTGTCTACCTCAATGTTTTCTGTTTGATTTTACTCCATTACAATTTTCTTTTATTTTCTTTTTCTTTCTTTCTTTTTTTTTTTTTTTTTTTTGAGGTAAAGTCTCACTCTGTTGCCCAGGCTGGAGAGCAGTGGCATGCTAATGACCACCACAGCATTGACCTGTTGGGCTCAGGTGATCCTTCTGCCTCAGCCTTCCAAGTAGTTGGAACTACAGGTGTGCGCCAACAAATTTGGCTAATTTTTTGATTTATTGTGGAGACGAGGTCTCACCAAGTTGCTTAGGCTAGTCTCAAACCCATGGGTTCAGGCAATCCTCTCATCTCGGCCTCCTAAAATGCTTTGACTTACAGGTGTGAGCTACAACACCTGAATGCTATTATAGAGGAATATCAAGATTGGGTCTCCATTTTAATGTTTAATGTTTTAATGTTTAATACTAATGATCTTCTTGATTAATATGATGTTTTGTTTGCAAATGTCCCATTATCTCAATTATAACATTTGTTAATTTGAGACCATATTTAATTAATATTTCCTTCTCAATTACATATAAGTCCTCAGTAGATTTCAAGTCAATACAAGCACAAATGAATGAATGGAATATGCATTCCAGAATTGGAATTGAACAGCTCTTCATCTAACTATTTTGATGAGTTTATTAGACCAAAAGACAAAGAATGAACTAGCAAATATACAGTACTGTGCAGGCTTTTAAAGTGATTTGAATTTTAGAATATTTAACATCAAGTGTAAAAATTCATGATCAAAACCAGTTTTAGAATTCACTGTGAAACAACTTAAAAACAAGATATTTTAGAACCATGAAGTCTATTCAATAATTGTCTAGTAGTTGATATTATCTGATTTTCAACTTTTTTTTGAGAAAAGAAAAAATTATTCACTCTGCTGGTATTATTTCTAGTGACTGGTTTTCTTATGTTTCTAATATGCTGACCAAAGAGAAATGCAAACTAAAAGTACATCAAGCAATTCTGTAATTACACATTTTTGTCCTAACATATTGTGTAAGTTCATTATTTAATTGTCTTATATTAACACTTAGGAATTGGACTTGTTAAATATTCTGCACAAGTAGAGTGCTATATTGGCATATCTGCTTTGTGTTTTGTATTTTATGAACAGTACTTATGGATATTGGTATGAATGTTGACATTTGGGTTTATGCCTGAATTCTTTCTTATGTGTTCAATAAAACATAAGTATAATAACATTTTGGACAAATTAAAAGTGTTTGTGTGTGTGTGTGTGTGTATGTGTGTGTGTTTAAGGCAACTACTTTTATACCATGTTACAATATTTTTCCTCTAAATTTATGCATTATAACCGAAATTACATACATTTCCCAGGGAACACTCTAATTTCCTTGAGAACGCTTTACCTTAAAATTTAAAAAAATGTTTTTAATTAATGTAAAATTACAAGTAAAGGAGGGGAGAGAGTACATTATTATATTTCCATTGGTTTTCCTAAATAAATATTTCCCAGGAGCATACCTGGGATTCATTTGTACATTTCTATGAACCCATAGTATAAGAAAATCTCACTTTTTATTTGAAGTGTCTTTATGAATCAGGTTGCAATATTTTATTCATATGGCACATATTTCACACCGGGATCCTGTTCTTTATACTTCTGGCTGGATCTAATGATGTCTGGATTTCTCCCCTAACTGATGGAAAGTGTTTTGAAAGGTATTTCTAACTCAGATATCAGTGCCTTTTCTCTTTAAACATAGTATTTACCTTTTTAAAATGCCATCTACGAATCTTCATAAAATGTATTTTGGTCTATTATTTAAAATAAATACACACAGACACCCTTCAGAGAATATTTGGTAGAGAATTACATTGGCTACTTACATATGTTACAAGTGCAATTAGTTTGTTAGTTAATCTGATTTACGCAGACAGTAAAAACAGATATTAGTTTCACTGGGTAACTGTGAAATTGACTTCATCTCAATCAGTGAAGGAAGAGTTAACTAATAAGGCCACAAATCTACTGGGGACATAAGTAATTTAATTGTAATCAAATCTTTCTCTGATTCTATCATAATTAGCATCACCATTAAGTCAAGTCAAATATCTTAACATATATAGCATGTTATATGTAAAGACATATTTCAGAAAGTTGTTTTAACAGATAAAAACACAGTCATACACCTCAGAAGAACGTTTTGGTCAATGATGGGCTACATACAGGGTAGTGATCCCATAACATTAGAATAAAGCAGAAAAATTCCTATTGCTGACTTGTGATGCCATAACTGTCATAATGTCAAGGAGCAACTCATTACTCACATGTTTTGTGATACTGGTGTAAACAACCCTGCTGCACTGTTAGTCACATAAAACAATAGCATATACAAGTATATACGGTGCATAGTATTTGATGATAATGACTATGTTATTGGTTTATGTATTTACTATACTGTCTTTTATCTTTATTTGAGAATGTATACTTTCTACTTTTTTTTTAAGTTAACTATAAAACAGCCTCAGGCAGGTCCTCCAGGAGGTATTCCAGAAGAAGTCACTGTTATCATAGGAGATGACAGCCCATACATGTTATTACCCTGAAGACCTTCCAGTGTTGCAAGATGTGGAGATAGAAGACAGTGATACTGATGATCCTGACCTAAGTTAACGTGTATAGGTATATGTCTTAGTTTTTAGCAAAAAAATTTAAAAAGTAAAAAAATAAAACTAGAAAAAAGATGATAGGATAAAAATATGAAGAAAAAATATTGGTGTGCAGTTGTAAAATATTTGTGTGCAGAAAAAATATTTGTGTGCAGCTGTGTTTTAAGTTAATTTCTATTACAAAAGAGTCGAGATTTTTTTAAATTTAAAGCTTATAAGTAAAAAATTAGTAAACTGAGTTTAATTTATTATTGAAGATAGAATTTTAATATAAATTTAGTGTGGCATAGGTGAACAACATTTATAATGTCTAGAGTAACCTACACTAATATCCTCGGCCTTCACATTCACTACCACTCACTCATTCAGAGCAATTTCCAGTCTTGCAAGCTCCATTCATGGTAAGTCCCTTATAAGGATACTGAGTTTTATCTTTTATACTGTATTTTTTACTGTATCTTTTATATATTTATATGTACAAATACCATTGTGTTAAAACTGCCTACAGTATTTAATACAATAACATGCCATACAGGTTTATTGCTGGGGAGCAACAGGCCATATATATAGCCTGGGTGCATGTAGGCTGTCCCCTCTAGGTTTGTACACTCTATGATGTTCACACAATTACAAAATCATTGTGATACATTTCTCAGAATGTAGCTCTGTCCTTAAGTTAAGTAAGTGATGCATCGCTATAAGAGCATACTCAAGAAAATGAGTCATGGGTTTAAAAGGAAATTAGAGTTAAAAAGATTTCTCATGACTAATAATTATGTTAATGCTAGTTGTGACTGTGCACAGGCATTAAACATGAAAAACCAATAAAGCTTAGTTAATTTAGAGATTAGGTGCTTTTGACTTGAAAGAGGTTAAGTGCTTTTTGACTTTAAAGGGCTGTAATAACTACAAAAGAGGTTTTAACACTTTTATTTGAAATTAATTTGAGCAAATGTGCAGAAAAGAAAAAAAAACAGCCTTATTAAAAAATGGGCAAAACAGATGAATAGACACTTTTCAGAAGACATATGAGCTGCCAATAGATACACGAAAAAATGCTCAGTCTCACTAATCATCAATGAAATGCAAGTTAAAACCACACTGAGATACCACCTAACTCCAGTCAGGATGGCCATCGTCAATAACTCAAAAAACAACTGATAAAGGAGAGGATGAAAGGAAAAAGGAATACTTCTACACTGTTGGTGGGAGTGTAAACTAGTACAACCTCTGTGGAAAACAATGTGGCGATTCCTAAAAGAGTTAAAAATCAACCTTCCACATGATCCAGCAATCCCTCTTCTGGGAATATACCCAGAAGAACTCAGATCACTCTGTGAAAAAGATATCCACACATGCATATTTATTGCAGCAATATGAATAGTCACAGTAGAAAAAGATGAAACCTACCATGCTGCCCATCAAAAATGGACTGTATTAAAAAAAAAAGGGGGTACATGTACTTGGTGGAATATTATGCAGTCATAAAAAGGACAAAATTATGAACTTTGCAGCAACTTGGATGGGTTTAGAGTCTGTCATACTCAGTGATCTATCATAGAAACAAAGAGCTATACATAAATTTAGTGTGGCATGGGTGTACAGCATTTATAATGTCTGCAGTAGCATACGTTAATATCCTAGGACTTCACATTCACTACCACTCACTCACCAGAGAAATTTCCAGTCTTGCAAGCTCCATTCATGGGAAGTCCCTTATAAGGATACCACATGTTCTCACTTATAAGTAGACCCTGAACAATGATCATAATACTATAAGAAAAGAATAGACAGTAGTGGGAAACTGTCGGCGGGGGATACACTTCTTCAATAAGGGCACCTGACTCAAACCAGGTGAAGTGGGGACCAAAGTGAGGCCCAAACTTTACCTGTACAATGACCATTTGTATATCTAACTTTGAATTGTACCTCACATTTTTTAAATAAAATTTTTTTTAAATAGAAAGAAAAAATAAGTATAATCCCTTAGATGTATTTAACATCACCCTTCCAAATTCTAGATATTTTTATGTACTATTTGAGAGATTTATTCTAATTTTTTTATGTACTAAGAGATTTCTTTTATGTACAAAGTGTAGTGATACTTTAGTCACTGAAAAATGTTCAATATATTTAATTACACTTAAAACTTTCATAGAAATATATGACTGAATATGCACTTATAAGTTATGCATTGACATTCATATGCAGGACATTAAAGACAATTTGAACTTTAATAAATGTGTTTTCATCATTATAAACAGGCCCCCATTCATCACTTTTGGATTTCATGTATAAATTGTAACACTTATTCAAAAGTGTAAGAATATTTTTTAAAATTCTAACATGTTTCTGGTGCCACAGTTAGCTTTTTAAATTTACTAAATGTCAAAATTTTACAGATTAGTAGTCTATAGAATTTATTTCATTAAGACTTTGTTATTTAATTATGCATCTCAGATCAGCAGAAATATATAATATCATCAAACAAATAATCAGTACTAGAATTTAAAATTATAATAAATATGTCTGTTCAATTAAACTTTAGGTGTGATCTTTTATTCTATTGATTTTCTCTGGTAATATTTTCTTTATTTAGATGGGGTTGTAACTATGAACTCTTGTTGAATTTATGATGAATACTTTGGCTTCTCTTTAAAAAAGTAAAGGTGTATTTTATGTTATCATTTATATTTTAGGTTGCCGAATTGATATTCCATAATACAGTTCCTCAAAACACGCACTCCTCCCCGGCCCCATCCTCCTTATGTGCAGAATTCCCAGTCCGTCCCTTTGTTGTCTTGTGCTTTCCTTGACTTTGTCAGCAACTCTCTCTGCAGCCCAGAGTTCTTCCACATGCTTCAAAGAGCGAGATTATTTTTCAGGCTGAAATCTATTTTTTTTCCCAATGCATCTGACTGAACATATGATTTTTATACTGTAAACATTCTTTGTAGATTAAAAGTATTGTAAAAATAATTTAAATGTGTATAGAGTTGGATAGTTATGTGTGTGTAGCCATTTTCATCAATTTTTTCATCATGCTATCATGTTTTATCAATTCATCATATGTTCATGACACAAATAATTACTTTAATTCAAACTAAATAATTATCATATGTTATTAACTATACATTTATTTCCACCCCAAAGTACCATCTCTTTTCGACTTAATATGAATGTAAAGAAGTGTTAATGTCCAGATGTGTATTGAACTTTTTCTCAGATGATTACCAAAACTCCTGATTCAGCACTTAAAGACAACTTTCAAAAGTTAATAACAACAGCTATTTCCATTAGTGAGAAGTGAATATAGGATTTAAACATATAGACAAATAAAACATCATACATTTTTCTAATCCTGTTATTTACTGGAAGCCATTTATTAACAATATTTTTCAATTATATTTCTGTGCATGATTTTTCCCAAAGAGATCTCTTCTGGTCAGTGCAACAATCGCATCCCAATTCATAGTCTCTTTTCTTTCAGACTTAATTCTTGCTTTTAAGTAAGGCTGAAAGTTCCAGCTAAATGAAGTGGTCACATACTTATTGAACAGTGATTTTTTACTAGGTTACTGGGTGTTAGGAGAGAGTGAGATATCAGAATCATTTACGTACATTTCAAATACTATTATCTACGAGATTTCTTATTTTAGTTCAATAACATTCATTGCTGGAATATTTTTGACGTACCAAGTAAAACTGTCAAAACATACCACAACTGGTGTACACAGACATATATGAACTGGAGTTGTTTATAGATTCTTTTATAATATTTTTAAATATTTCACAGAATACTTGACAAAAATAATATTTGCACAAAAGTGACTCAAGTTTTGCTCTCCTAAGACAAAGTCACTGGGCTTGTGAAGAAGATGCATTCTGACAGGAAGGGAAACGAACAAGTAATGTATATGTAACTCTCTGTGGTATACAGAGGGCCCCACGTATGTTTCTTATGATATTCTACAATAGCAGATTACAAAGGTTAAGAATAAAGTTCTGAGAGAAAAGACACAAAAGAAAAGGACAAAAGAAAACAGAGCAGCCGGGCTCGGCGGCTCAGCCCGTAATCCTGCGCCTTTGGGAGGCTGAGGTGAGTGGATTGCCTGAGCCCGCGGGTTCGAGACCCGCCTGGGCAGCGAGACCTCATCTCTACAATAAATAAAAAAAATCAGCTGGGCGTGGTAGTGCATGCCTGTAATTCCGGCTACTTGGAAGACTGAGGCAGAAGGATCGCCGGAGCCCAGCAGGTCGAGGCTGCGGTGGCCGGGAGCGGCCACTGCACTCCAGTCTGGGTGACAGAGTGAGATTCCAACTCAAAAAAAAAAAAAAAAAAAAAAACAGAGCAAAGGACAACATATGATTTTTATAAGCAGCTCCTACAAATATTGAACTGTAGGCTTTATAATAAAGCCTCATCTATATTTAAAAGTTATTGTCTACTGGGCTACTGCTTTCTTTTCTGTTGAGCCTTCAGTTAAACAGTAAATGAAGTGTCCACATGACAGACTATTCAGCAGAACTGGCGCTCTGATTATTTATTTAACAGTTTTATTTATTTATCAGTTTTGCCAGATGAATAAACATGTTTTTCATGTATTATTTTAATAGACTTGATGATGCAAACACAATGTTATACAATATCATGTGTTGCTTGAATGACTAGTTTTGTTGTTTGTTGTTTTGTCTGCAATTCCCAGTGTTGGATAGTGAGGCTTCATATACCAGGTTCAAGGGACAGTTTTTTCTGGCTCCAGTAGCAACACTGGCTGAGTTGACTTTTTCAAGTACAATTCATTGTTCCGAATAATAGGGACATCTGCCTTCTCGAGGTCTGCCAGAATGTGCAGTTTGGGGCAACGGCATGGGAATCATGGGGCTGCCTCCAGCACCCACGTAGCTCTTCAAACTGTTGCAGCTCTTCCGTCTGTCAAAGGTCCACCAGATTAAAGTTCGCAGAGGAACAAGATTCTCACCCTCTCATTTTTTTCCCCACATAAAATCAGAATTAGGAGGACAGACAGTGAGAAGAAACAGGTGGTTTACTGCCTTAGGCACAGAGAGTCGCTGTAACCATTTCTGTGCTTCTATCAGTGGTCAGAAATGCACACACATATCACCCTCTTTAATGTATGTAGAATTTCTAATATCATTGTAGCGAGTATTTTGTATATTCATTCATTCATTCATTCTTTGATTTCTTCAGTCTATATTCATTGTGTGCCTCCTGTGTGTGGGCACGGTTTTAGACCCTGTGGGTACAAAACTGAACAAAACTTGTCATGAAGCTTCCATTTCAATAGGAGCAGCTCAGAGGTATGGTAGATGGCACGAGATAGAATGAAGGGATGGGACTGGAATTTGGGAGTAAACCTGCTTGCTTCTGTAGGGTGAATTAGCAGGTCTTCTTTCTGGCCTCACTGTACTGGTGGTCCAGCACTGTGTATAACAATTATGAATAAATTTAACAATAGGAAGTCACAATCAATCTATTTCAGTAGGTATAAAGTTGCCAGATAAAATAGACAATGCCCAATTAAGTTTGAACTTCAGATAAACAATCAATATTGCTTTAGTCTGTCTTTCTTAAATGATTTATGACGCATATCAAAAATTATTTATTGTTTGTCTGAAATTCAAATTTAACTGAATGTCCTATAATTTTATTTGCTGAAACTAGCAATCCCAAATAGGTGACTTTTTTTTTTTTCAGGTAGGCCATGCTAGACTAAATAGCAGCATATCTCTTTTACTTGAAGCTTAAATATTAACGTCAAAATCACCTACACATTGCTTAAGTAAAAGTTAAAAAATCTGAGCTGTTGCATTGTTATCATCACCTGTGCATTTATGGCAAAGTCATTTGTGATACTAAAATTGTGGTGGATCCTTCTGTGTTTTGTAATTTAAAAGATAAAATCACCAGGTTTGGTGGCTCAGCCTGTAATCCCAGCACTTTGGGAGGCCGAGGCGAGTGGATTGCCTGAGCCCACGGGTTTGAGACCCACCTGGGCAACTCGGCGAGACCTCGTCTCTACAATAAATCAAAAATTAGCCAGGCACAGTAGTGCATGCCTGTAGTTCCAGCTACTTGGAAGGCTGAAGCGGAAGGATCTCTGGAGCCCAGCTGGTCGGGGAGGCTGCAGTGGCAGGGAGAGTGCCACTTCACCCTAGTCTGGGTGATAGAGTGAGACTCCAATTAAAAAAAAAGATAAAATTATTTAGTTAATACCTAATTTGAGATTGCAGATCCTGTTTGTATTTAAAATAGTCCTGGATTGTTTAAATTTCAGGAGTTCTATTACAATATTAAAAGTTCTGGCAAAAAGCAAACAAGCAAAATTTTTCTAAATGTTAAAACATTAAGATTAAAAAGAAAACACTGGTTAAGGGAGTGACCTGAGGAGGCAGTTGATGAAGTTGTTGTGAGCTAAATTCAAATGCTATCTTCCACTCATCTGCATTGTGACCTTGAAAAAATGACTGGCAAATTTAAGTTTCAGTTTTCATATGTCAAAATGATACATACTTAACTCATAAAACTGTAATGAGGCTGCAATGTTTTCAGCAAAGAAAATAATTTATCATACTAGGGCCTAGTACATTGTATGAGCTTAACAAGTGTGTTACAAATTATGCCTTTTATTAAACATGTGATAGTCATCACAGTTCTGGGAGTAAAACATTATAGGGCCCCAACGATGCGACTACTCGTAGTAAAGGTGAAATAAAGCCTTCTCAGGCTAAAATTACTACCACTTCCCAGACCTAGTACTAATTTCTGGGTTGTTGCAATTAATTATGTCATGTAAATACACTGCATTGACATCTGATATACCTTCTTTCTATATTCTCATATTACCAATAAATTAGTCTCATAATTTATTTGATTGGAATGGCTACAGAAAAATAAGTCCAAGTCTAAACATCTGCTAAATAGAATACTAAGCAGATTGTTGGCACTATAAAGTAGTACATTTTTCAAATGGGTATATGCTTAAATTATAATAAAAATAACAGAGGAAGGAGAGGAGTTGATCATTGTATGGCTATTTCTTTTTTTTAAATATTTTAATCAATTTTTAATGATATTGTGGGATACAGTTAAGGGTTAGGGATAGGTGCTCTGTTCAGGCACCCTTGTTGATAAGAGGTGTCTCCCCGTCCCCAGACAGATATTTACTACCATTAACCCCATCTCCCTGCCCCTCCCCCCCCATAGTTTCCCACCACTGTTAGTCATTTTCTTATAGTATTACGTTGGATGTTCAAGGTCCACTATATGAGTGAGAACATGTGATACTCAGATCTTTGTTTCTGTGAGAGATCACTCAGTATTATGGACTCTAGTTCCATCCAGGTTGCTGCAAAATTCATGATTTTGTTCATTTTTATGGCTGCGTAGTATTCCATCATGTATATGTACCACATTTTTTTAATCCAGTCCTCTTTCAATGGACAGCATGGTTGGTTCCAGGTTCTTGCTATTGTGAAAAACAGCTGCGATAAACATATGTGTGCAGTTATCTTTTCTATAGAGTGATTTCAGTTCTTCAGGGTATATTCCCAGTAGGGGGATTGCAGGGTCATATGGGAGGTGGATATTTGGAGCTTTTAGGAATCGCCATACTGTTTTCCACAGAGGTTGCACTAGTTTGCACTCCCACCAACAGTGTAGAAGTGTTCCCTTTTCGCCACACCCTCTCCAGCAACTGTTATTTTTTGAGTTATTGATAATTGCCATTCTTTTTTTTTTTTAAGAGTTGGAATCTCACTCTGTCACCCAGACTGGAGTGCAGTGGCCACTCCCGGCCACTGCAGCCTCGACCTGCTGGGCTCCGGCGATCCTTCCGCCTCAGCTTTCCAAGTAGCCGGAACTACAGGCGCAGGCTACCACGCCCGGCTGATTTTTTGATTTATTGTAGAGGTGAGGTCTCGCCTACCCAGGCGGGTCTCGAACCCACGGGCTCAGGCAATCCACTCACCTCAGCCTCCCAAAGGCGCAGGATTACAGGCTGAGCCACAGAGCCCGGCTGGGTAATTGCCATTCTGACTGGAGTTAGATGGTATCTCAGTGTGGTTAGTAGATGTTTGATTGATTCTACTTCATTCCACAAAAGAGGCAAACATTAAATGTTCAGGCAATATAACTTCTCTAATTAGTATTACGTGACCATATAGTCATCTGCTTCCAAGAAAATAGAAAAAAAAAAAATGGAGGACAGCAAATTAAATCTAGCACATTTCTAAAAGAACTTTTCCAAACATCCTGCCACATTTTAAGCATTCAGTAAAAATTAGCCAAATATATGAGTAAATAAATGGAAAAGTGTATGAGTGCATGAATCAATCAACCAATTATTCAATGGAGTGTGCAAAGAAGAAACACACTTCATTGAGAGCAATCTGAATCAGAAGGTTTCATACTTGCATTCTGTGGTATATTATCCTTTAAAACACAAGGTAAGCCCATAGATACAGACAGAAAAAACTGACAAAATATTTCAGTAAAACCATAAACTAGATGTCTATGATAACTGATTATAAGGAATTTACACTGTATCATGCGTTTAAGATTAGACTTTGAATTTGTAAGTATTTGCCATAAGCCGGTTACCTGTAATAAACATTCTAAACTCTAAAACTTCAAGAAGGTCATTACTGATTTTTTAATAATTATGTCTCACATATTTATGATCCTACATATTTCTTCTTTAAAACAATTTTAATATTAAGAAAGCATTTTAGCTTTGCTTTGTTGGTACAAAGAGGCAGCATTATGGTTAACATTTTGTTCCAGATGCTTAGAATAAGAGGACAAGTCACATCATTCACTCAAACCTCCAATTCCCCAAACTAATAGTGCTAGGAAGGAGGCAAAGGGAATAGAGAGTCTGAACCTCACCCTCAAGGCTAATAGAAGATAGCCTGTCAAACTCCTCCAAGCAGGAGACACCCTGAGCAGCACTCAGCCCCAAATTCAAACCGAGGGACTCTTTAGACATGCTAAAAGACCCCCGCATCACCACAGGACAAAAACGAAAGTCATGGTTCCTAAAATAGTTGGGAAAAAAGATTTAAAACGTTTAAGATCAAAATCAAAATCTTGAATTGCGAGAGGAAGAAAAATATATCTGTCAGTTCAGAAAACTGAGAGTGATCTTTACATAACACGGTCTTGAATTGTAGCAAAGAAATTACCTGAAGGGCCTTTCAGGCTCTCCTTTTACTTCCTCATTCTCATTCTACAGATAGCCCCACCTTGGTGTGTATTAAATGAGATTTTCAAGATGGTGTTAGGACTGCTGCCAGGTGTAGATATTAGCGGGTGATCATATTGTAGCACGTGATACTATACATAGGGAAAGGAAACACTTGTTTTAGCAGCTTAGGCAATTCAATAAAAACAGGTAAGTAAATGTTACATATTAAGTTTTCTACTAATGAACCAGAGATGTCTGCTGTCTGCAGTTAAATCGAAAGCAAACAAATGGGCAATTCAGACACATAGAGAATGGCAAAATATTTTCTGAATTAAATAGAAAATTTTATCTCTGTATCAATAGCATTTTAAGTATAGTGTAAATTAATATAAATATAATGTTTATTTTTGTTAGCAAAATGTTTTGTACATAAAAGCGAATGCTTTATTTTGTAGTTATCTCTTCATAGAAAGTTTATTTTACTACAGGTAACCACTATTATAATAATGCAAACATCTATTATTGTAACAAATCATCATTTAGAAACTGCTATCATGTGAAGATAAACATAATGGAAAACTGGCAGAACTTTAGTTTTGAAACTTTTAGTGAAAATGTATATGTTCCATATACATTTGGCAGATTTATTTATTTATTTATTGAGTCAGGGTCTCATTCTGTGGTTCAGACTGGAGTGCAGTGGCACATTCACAGCCTCCACAGCCTCGACCTGCTGGGCTCAGGCGATCTTTCTGTCTGTCTTTCAAGTAGCTGGAACTCCAGGCATGTGCTACCATGACCAGCTAATTTTTTATTTATTGTTGAGACAAGGTCTCGCCATGTTGCCCAGACTGGTCCTGAATCCGTGGGCTCAGGCAATCTTCTTGCTTACGCCTCTCAAGTTATTGGGATTACAGGTGTGAACCACCGTGCCCAACAAGATTTTTTAAAATAGTTGACCAGCCGGGCTCGGTGGCTCAGCCTGTAATCCCACGCTTTTGGGAGGCTGAGGTGAGTGGATTGCCTGAGCCCGCGGATTCGAGACCCACCTGGGCAGCGAGACCTCATCTCTACAATAAATCAAAAAATCAGCCGGGCGTGGTAGCGCATGCCTGTAATTCCAGCTATTTGGAAGGCTGAGGCGGAAAGATTGCCGGAGCCCAGCAGGTCGAGGCTGCGGTGGCCGGGAGCGGCCACTGCACTCCAGTCTGGGCGACAGAGTGAGACTCCAACTAAAAAAAAATAAAATAAAATAAATAAAATAAAATAAATAAAATAAAATAAAATAAAATAGTTGACCATTTGAGAATTTTAAAACTTTTTATTCAATACCACCTAAACTGCAATGATTATGTATATTGCCTTTCTTCTGATTTTATATTTTAAAAAAACATTGAAACTATTTCTTTTTGAGTTATATTTTAAAAAAACATTGAAACTATTTCTTTTTGAGACCCAAAATAGATAAAAATATCTGAATAGTCAAAATAGACTTTCTTGTAATTATAAAGTATAAATACTGATCCTTCATTCATGGAAATATCCACAGTTCTTTATTTGTTTAAATTTTCTCTTCAGATTATCAACTCAGAATCAATTAGAATCATCCTATTAGGACTCAGTCTGAGGACACTGACACCAGCAAGGAGAAAAAGCTTTGCTTATTTAATATCAGTAGAGCTGACATTTTGGAACTCTTGTTATCTGCCAGAACTTATTTTGGACAATTTGCTTATGTTGTTACTAATGCATCAGCATCCTCTCTTTTAGATATTTATCTTGTTATCTTATGTAGACAGAGAAAGGGGACAGAGAGAGGGGGGAAAGGAAGAGGGGAAGATGGGAAAAGAAGAAGGAAGGGAGAGGAGAAGAGGGAGAGAGGGGGAGAAGGCGAGAGGGAAAGAGAACCAGAGAGAACATATCGAGACTTCACAAGTGCACACCTAGAAAGTACAGGCCCAGTTTCCTCTTCCATTTTCCTGATTCTAAAGCTCCTATTCCTAAGGGCCTGCAGATCATAAAATACCTTTATACTTTATACCCTTTTTGAACAATAAATGAACTAAAACACCAAAAAGCCTTCTGATTGTGCTAGCAAGACGTAAAATTGATAGAACAGAGGCCAATTTATCTTCCCTCTTTATTATGCTGCTTGTCGCTTATATCAAGATTTTACTGCCTGTGGAGTATTGGTATTTCTGGCTCAAAATACCTGAACTTCTTATTTTAAATCATAATCTTCTACTGCACAATAGTTACGACTTAGGAGAAATTACTGAAGAGTTACTGTTAGATATTCTATAGCTTTTTTTAAAGCTGCTTAAATCAGAACACAATATCCATTTCTGAATGAATAACTTCTTTGATTATATAAAAATACATTTTCCTAATTGAAAAAAATTTTGATAAACATTTCCATGAGACCCCACTCCTCTTATGAAAGGGTGGTACCCTTGCTAAGTCTGAGTTTGTTGTTTCATGGGATCCCTACATCTGTTTTTGGGTCCTAGATAATAGTTTCACAGTTGTCATACTATGCTTTGTGTAAAGGATCATCTTATATAATGTAAAAGACAAGGTACTCCCAACCTTGATTAAAGCAAATTATTTTTTCATTTATGGAAAATTTAAAAAGCTAGTTCAGGTTTTCTTATGTTATTCTTAATGTGAAAAAAGGTTTTAAATGGAATGTTTAGGCATGATAAAAAACCTATTCATGTCAAAACATAAAAGGATGAAAAAATAAATCAATTAAACCAATGCCTGAACTTTAGGAAGTTCATAGTTTTATTCCTGCCTTCTAGTGAGCACTTAAATAGAAATTGGTGTTATTTTATTTTTAACCATGCATTTGATTTGCGGAGATTAACTGGCAAATTTACCCAAAGTATAATACGTTGCCTGTTTGTAGACCTGATATGGAGTTAGATTATTATTAATTATAAAGAAATAAAGAAGTTTCTGGCCAATTAATAGAAATAAGTCTGTAAGGGTCCAAAACTCAAATAAAAATTTGGAATCTGGAGTATCATTCATGTTCCTTATATGCAACCAAATACTCACCATGAAAACTAATTGTAGATGATTGGGTTGATCCTACAGAAATACCAAATTTTCTTCATGGTATTAATCAAATTCCTTTTAAAACTAAATCTGTGTAACTCTTGAAGCAACAGATGCTAAATCATGTGAATTTTTAAAACAAAATTGACTATCTATAAAAGTAGAGTAAAAAAGGAGAGCTAAGATATTATCTTGATGTTCTCAAATACACCAAAATAATACATTTCTTCAGTCAGTTAGTAACATTGAAATATGGGGAAGATTGTTTTTTGTTTCATGTTTTTTAGTTATGAGAACAGAACTGAAGCCAAGGAATTTGCTTAATTGTCTAGTTTTATTTTAATTTTTATAATAACAGCTAATGTTATTAAGGCTTGTTATTAACTTAAAACTATTCTCAGTGGGTTACATGTGTTAACTCATTGCAATCTGTAGAAATCAGAGGAATCTACAGAAGGTTATTCAGTCGGCAGATAGAGGAAGCATGATTTGTGCTCTGTCTGTATGAACAGTGGTTAACCATGACATAGACTTTTCCCTTGTTCCCTTACTTGAAATGTCTTAAACATGCATTTGTGTATTCTAGGTATGTGTTCGCTAGGATAGGAAACCTAAACCTTAAAGTTCTACAAAAAAATTTAATTTCAATCTCTTTCTCTCTCTCTCTCTCTCTCTCTCTCTCTCTGTCTCTCTCTCTCCCTCCTAACCTCATTCATGTTGACATAGAAGCCTTTTGAAGTGATCAAATCCTGACTAGGCTCGGGGGCTAAATCTGTAATCCCAGCACTTTGGGAATTCCGAGGCAAGTGGATTGCCAAAGACCGCAGGTTCGAGACCAGCCAGGGCCACTTGGGGAGACCTCGTCTCTATAATAAATAAAAAATTAGTTTCAGCTATTTGGAAGGCTGAGGCAGAAGGATCACTGGAGCCCAGTGGGGCAACGCTGGGGTGGCCGTGAATGTGCCACTGCACTCCAACCTGAGCAACAGAATGAGACTCAAACTCAAAAAAAAAAAAAGTGGCTAAATCCTAAAAACTGTAGGTTAGATCATGAAAGTAAGGAAATATGCAAAAGTCAGTGAATACATAAAGTAATCCTAAAATATGATGTAGAAAAAGGACCATTAAAAAACAAACAAAATAATATATTACAAACTTTAGCCGGAAACTCTGTTGGCAACAATCAGTAAGAGACCAATATCAAAGTCACCATTCCATAATAAAGAAATGCATTTACAGCCGGGCTCGGTGGCTCAGCCTGTAATCCCGAGCCTTTGGGAGGCTGAGTTGAGTGGATTGCCTGAGCCCGCAGGTTCCAGACCTGCCTGGGCAGCAAGACCTCATCTCTACAATAAATCAAAAAATCAGCCGGGCGTGGTAGCGCTTGCCTGTAATTCTGGCCACTTGGAAGGCTGAGGCGGAAGGATCGCTGGAGCCCAGCAGATTGAGGCTGCGGTGGCCGGGAGCGGCCACTGCACTCTAGTCTGGGTGACAGAGTGAGACTCCAACTCAAAAAAAAAAAAAAAAAAGAAATGCATTTACAGTGTTAAATATAAGAACTGAATTTCTTTTTAGTGACTGGCTGATTGATTGATTGATTGTAGAGATGAGGTCTCACCAAATTGCCCAGGCAGGTCTGGAACCCACGGGCTCAGGCAATCCTCATATCTTGGCCTCCCAAAGTGCTGGGATTATAGGCTTGAGCCTGTAATCACATGCCTGGCCACAAACTGAATTTCCAGTGTTGAATGTTATTACCTTATTAACATGCAAACAACTACAGTATAAATCATAAAGTTGCTAGATAAAATACAATCTGGCCAGTTAAACTTAATTCCAGATGAACAATGGAAAATGTTTTATTTCAACTATGTCCCAAATATTGCAAGGGACATTGCAATACTGCAATGTTTGGAACATATAGACTTAAAAATGTAATTGTTTATCTAAAAATCTAATTTAATCAAACATTCTAAATTTCATCTGGCAACCTTATTTCAGTTTTATTAAAATTTGAGCCTCCATGTATTTGTCAGCCACACTACTCTGAGCAATTATCTACTATTGGCAAAAATGCATGTCAAAATAGCATTAAGATAAATTTGAGACATTTTAGACAGTTTTGGTTTCTTCAAGAATTTCAAATTGATTTGAAACTCTGGATAATATTATTTATTTACAAATGTCTGTATGTATATTTTTATGTCTATAAAGATAAAGTAAAATATTAGCTTAATTTTATAAGCATATATTCTTTGCAATTAGTAATTTATTTCCATTTTTGTGATATAACTTTATTTTGAGGTATAAGAAAGTTAATTTTACACTTCTAAGAGCTACCAAGATCAGCAAAAGTGTCATTTTTAGTTATAGCTACTGACTTGCATACCTATTTATCTATCACTTTTACCACTCTCAAATTATTATAAACACGAATATACAAAGAATATTTGTTCCCCCTTAGGGAAGATTGTACGTTCAGAGTTAAGTAAGTGCCATTTCTCTTTATTACTTCTGAGAAGGATGAATCACATGACAGTAGCTACAGAAATAAGGTTCCAAGCAGCACACCAGGGAAGTTGACATTCCCCTTATTTTACACTAGGAGGCATGTTGTTACTACAGATTTTTCTGTCATCATATTAAACACACTATGCTTGTGACCCCTTAAAGAAGCTCAACCATGATATAATATTACTAATAACTTTAAATTTTTAAAATAAACATTCAAAGTTAATTCTTTTCTTAGGAATAAAAGCCTTTCTTGAAATTGATAAGATCTAAAACTTCCAGCAGAAAAAGCTGTGCCCCTACCTGTTTTATAGCAGTGTAACTGCATTAAGCAATATTATAGAAAATTCTCTCATGGTACCTTCTTTTAAAATAACATAGTAATAAAACATTCCAGTGTGCTGTGAAAAATTAATATTACCATTAATCCTTTACAATTATAAAGTGGTAATTATCTTTAAGAAAAACAAAGAAGATACTAGGGCATAAACATATCTTACTATGTATTTGATTAGTCTTTAGCAAACTGTGATGTACTGGAGACTCCATCAGGCATGCAAGTTGGAAAAAGAAAGTAACAAAAAATAAAAACAAAACTTTCAGAATTTGATATAAATGTTTTTCTAGAATTGTATTTCTTTTCCAATGTGTAACAATCATTTTGCAATTCAAAATTCACCACGGTCATTTTCTAAATAATTAAGGTCCATGTATTGCTCCTTCTATGCCTTTCATTTTGTATTGATAATAACAACACAAATTAAATGTAACAATCTTTAAAAGCTGAACCTGCATCATGTGCCAACATCCCTGTGGCTGTAAGGTCAATAAGTTAGGATCTAGGTCAGTTTGACTTGACAGTATGTGTTCTTAATCATAATTCCACGGTACTTCCAATAAAACCTACCATTAACTATTTATAGAACTCAGATATCACTGGAGCTTTCAAATGCTTTTCTGATTGTACCTTCTTAACACTGTAGTCTTTGCTCTCATTCTACCCTTACCTTGGCCTGGTTTAAATGTAAGGTGTGCCAGGACCTTTTTCTTGGGCTCTTTCTCACTCTTCTAATTATTATACTTACTCCCAGAATTTCATCTACCTTTTTTGAGGAGGGGACCCAAAAAACCCTGGAATCTAATTATAAAAAATGGCGTGTTTGTTCTTACAAGTTTAAGTTTCAGTCGCCTTCCAAGTACTCTCCATTTGGTGCAATATACTTATCAGGACGCTTTTTCCATTGCTCAAAACAGTTTTTGAACTTGTCAGTTTTGATGTCTTTTAGTGATTCTGTTGTTTTTTGTTTCATCTCATCCACATTGGCAAAACATTTCCTTTTGAGAAATTTTTCATTTGGGGAAACAAAAAAAAGTTGCTCAGGGGGAGCCTAGGTGACTAGAGAGGGTGGGATATGGGGGTCATGCCATTGTTGATCAAAAACAGCTGAACACTCAGCACGGTGGCACACTCCTAAATCACCTGTCATGAAATTCATTGAAAGATTTTTTTTTGAAAGACTCTAAAAAAAAAAAAAAAAAAAGCTGGTGCACTGATGTCGATGGGTTTCTAGAACACTTACCCAGTGGGGAAAGCTTATACCACAAGGGGTCCACTCTTCAAAAAATATTTCCAGTTTTTTTTGGGTCCCCCCTCGTAGATCAGCAGTTTTCAATTTTCAATTCAGAATCATATTCTTAGTTCTTAGGCAACCTTGCTCAGCAACTCAAACTTTAAAATTAAAAAAAAATCACTAGTCTGAATGTGAATTTTATATTTTCTGATTAACGTAATTATGTAATTTTCCAATAAGTCTTGCAAACTAAAATTCAGGCAATACTCTCAATTATTTCATCTCCTATATGGGAATTGAATCTATTCTTTCTTTTACCTCACTCAAAATCTGATCCCAACTTATTTCTCAATCCAGTATCATTTATATTCACTTACTTGAACAGTTAATATCAAACATTTATTGAGCATCTACTGTGTTTCAAATACTGTGATATTTATAACAATATTTGGAGGTTAGGTATCTGAGACCTAAAAACCATGATAAGGTCAATCATTTATGCACATGTCCCAAAGATATTGAAATTTTCATAGCTTGCCCAACTGACCATGACCTTTTATAGTACCAGGAAGCCTACCCTGCACTTAAAAACACACACATACTTTACTTACTTAGATAATTTCTGTGTATCCAGTGTCACTTGTTTAGAGTACCACTTTATCTATAGACTTATTTATTAGTTCCTATTCAGGACTTACTCTATGTTAAAATCCATTTTTTTGTATATTATTAGTATTTATTTTAATTTGTTAATATTACTCATGTTTAATTCGCTAATATAACTCATGTTTAATTCGCTAATATTGCATCATGTTCTCTCCTACAAATATCAGTGTTTGTTTTTCCTTCTTATTTTTACGGTTTATAAAATCTTCATGGCATCACAGGTTTGTAGCTCATAGAACAAAGTTACAAAACAATTTCAGGAACTTTACAGATTTCCAAAAACCTATTTGTGGACCTCTTGGGTCAAGGAATTCACATTAAGAACACTTGCACTAAACTGAAAGTTGTTTATGTTTCCTGAGTGTTAATGTCTATCCTCAGAACCTAAGAGGTTATCTTGCACACAATTGACATTACGTGAAAGTTTCCAGAATGAATAAATAATCTCTAAAACTGAGTGACTCATGTAAAGCTTAAGTAAACAAAGGATACTAATCACAGTAATGTTTATAGTTCTGTAAGTTTAATACGAAGGTGGCAGACATATTCAAGGGTGACTCCATGTGATCCCTAACTCTTGGTATTTATGACTATCTTTGATCACTTCCTCTTGAGTGTGGGTGATATCTGAGACGTGCTTCTAGTCAATAGAATATGGCAAAGGTGATAGGAAGGCAATCTCATGATTTCATCAAAGATAAAAAACTATTTTGTCATAGACATACTCTAGAGACTCTGTCTCCCTAACAGACCTTGAAGAACTAAGTGGTATACTGGCAGGTATACGTGTTCAGAGTGACCTCCAGGAGCTAAGGGCAGTCCCCAGCAAGCAAGATAATGTGACTTCACAAGAAAATGAATTCTGCTAATGACTGGAATAATCTAGGAAGTAAATTCTTCCCCAGTTAAAGCCCTGGGTGAGCATGCAGCTTGGCTGACACCTCAATTGCAGCCTTGTGAGATCCTGAAGGGAGTCCTCAGCTAAGTCACACACATACTCCGGATTTACAGAATCTTTGAGATTACAAATGTATGTTGTTTTGAGTTACTAAGTCCGTGGTGAATTTTTATTCAGCAATGGGAAACCAATAGGCATATAAAAAGATGGGCAAATATATATTTGATTTATAAATTAGATTTTAAAATCTAGAATATATTCTGCTTTCTGGGTCTGAAGTGAAAATAATTAACAATATAAATTTTGAACTTAGAGTTAGAAGCACATATTTAATAAAGTAAATAATGAAAAGATTCACAGAATAAAAAAGCAATCAAAGTATGTTTTTTATATTGCTGAGTTTTTATAGCCTTTTTTTTACCCTCTTAAACTCAAATAACAGTGGGATTGATTACTTTTTCTCTATACTATTTATTCTCTGAAGAACTGTAGATTCATTAGCTCAAGGGCCACTATTGTAGGCTCACTCTCAATTGATTCCAGAAATCCCACAGGAAAGTGAACACAACAGGCAACAACGTGAAACCTCTGAACGATTCTCTTTAGATCTACGTAATTTGCTCAAACCAGGATACTTACAGACATCAGAAACATGGTTCACAAAAAGTGTTTCATGTAGCACTGTGTCAAAAACTTGAATTCATATTTAACTCCCAAGGTGTACTATGGTTAGTGATTTTTTTCTTTTATGTTATTAGCATAGTTTCTTAGAATTGGAATTTGATAGAATAATTTTAATTTTTCTGCAGACTTTTATTTCATTAACTTGATTTTTCCTCAAATGACAGCCTGTCTTTCATGCTCAGTCCTTTAAATTTTTAATTTTTCTGAACATGTGCTCAGACTAATAGGAAGAATATTTTTTGAATGTAAAATTTTACCTGATACATACAAAAAAATATATATCAGGAGCCACTTTTCTTTTCAGCTCTGTGTTAAGTGCTTTCCATTTATGTTACCTCATTACGCTGTAAAAGTATACTCTTAAATATATTGTTAAAATTGTGAAAAAGATAGCCAATTAAAAAGAAGAAATCAATACTTTAACTTGAAGATAGCCACAGTTAAAATGACGTACTACTGTATACATTTTGTGTGTTTAGTTGAATTTGTCTTGATTCTTGATAGAACACTTTTAATTTGTCTAATTGTATTTTCAGGTGTTAGTAAAATATTGATTTATTCATTCATCAAATCTACATTGCCAGTCTAACTATCTGCAAGACCCTGTTGTGCATGAAGAATAGAAAAGTGAGCAACTGTCTTTAGAGATTAATGGGAAGACAATTGTTAATCACATAATTATACCTATTTTCTTTGAGGAAAAGCTATAATGCCAAAGAAAGCTTGTTCCAGTGGAAAGAGCACTGATTCAGGAGTCAGCCCATATGGGTTCTTCTACTCTAGACTCACACACAAACTATGTTACCTTAGGCATAGCACTTCCTTTTTTATGACTCCATGTAAGACAGTGTTAGACTGGATGATCTGTAGGATACTGCTAAGATCTAAATTGTTACTAACCTAACACCAAAAACAAAGAAAAAAAAAGAATAGAAGAAAACAGAAACAGCAGAAGCAGTCTCTCACAAATTGTTCATGCTGCTTGCATGCTATTGAAGTAACCCATTGTCTCAATCTTCAACATCTCCACTTCCTCTTAAAAGTAAGATAAGTGACATATAATTTAAAATGCAATTCTAGTGTTGATTGTGCAGAGTCTTATGTTGTGTTAAACCATGTATTCACTGAAGGAGGTTTCTCTGCATCACAAAAGCATAAGCTTTAAAATCAGACACTCGTGTGTTCATAATCTGACTCACCTACTAGCTAAGCAATTTTAGACAAATAACTTAAAGTTTAGAGTTTCAGTTTACTTATAATATTATTTAATCTAAATATTGTTATGGGATCATAAACAACATATCAAAATATTTACTAGAATTCCTAGCTAATAAATAGATCTCATTAAATATAAATATCAGCAGGTATCAAAACTATATTTAGTGAGAAATTCACCAACTTATTCATAGCATAGCCTGGGTAAAGTCAGAGGCACATGACAGACAGGTCTTTACAAAATAAATATAATCTGCAATTTTGCACATGATTAAACAGCAGAAAATCCTTTAAAATAACATTTAAAGAAACATCAGATACAAAAATAACTTTATTCATGATTCTCAATGGAACAAGATTAAGACTTAATTCTGAATTAACAGTAATAACCTGTTCCTGATCTGATCACATAATTGTTTTTGTCTTTTTTTAAATTAGTGAAATTCTTTCATCAGTCTAGTTATATTTGTTTAAAAAATAACTATCTTCAATTGAAAATCCTTTTACCAATTTCTTAGAATTAATGGCTTTATTTAATTTCACATGGAGTTTATGATCATGTTAATGAGTTAACTTCTTAAATAAATATGATTTACTGTTATTTGGAAATGGAATAAATATTTGCCTGCAGTAAAAAATGACAAAATTCAGTGTAATAAATATTGCACATGTGTGTATCACTTACACAGCAATAGGCGAAGTGTGCCTTAGGACTTGGATGGACTGGAACACAGAGACACTGTGTAAAGCTTGCCAGAGGGATACTAGTCATACCCTACCTTAACTCCTCTTGGGTATCTTAGAAACAAAGGAGCCCTGAGGTTTGTCATTCATGATTTTCCTGCCAAATTCTAGAGGGAGGTTTTGAAAGATTTTATTTTACTAAATATGCTTTTAATAGAGACAACTATCAATTTACTTTCTAGTCTACAAATACATATGTAATTACTGAAAATCTCTGCTTAATTGTGACTTCACTATTAGAAACATTCTTAAATGTAGAAAATATACTTGCCATATACAAAAACATCTACTGTACTTTTGCAAACCATATATGTGGATTAAAATAATAGAGGAAGAAGAAATAAACTGTGAGCTCATATATTTCATATGTTGATTCTGAGTTTTATACCAGTCTCTCACTATATACCTAACTTTTGTATTTTGGAAATTTTAAAACTTAAAAATTAGAAAATATAGTATGATAATCACACAGATAGCCATCACCCAACTTCAACAACTACTGACATTTTATTTTTTAATCTATTCTCACCATTACTACTACTATTATTATTTTGCTTGACTGGTATTAAAACAAATTCAGGAGTCATATTTTTCTTCTATAATCTTTTTAATCGATCACTACCAATGAGGACATTTTTTTTTTTCCAGGACCAAGAGATTTATTAAAGTGGCTGTTACAGAGGGGATCTGTAACGGGAAAAAAGAAAAAGAGAGAGAGAAAGAGAGAGTAAGAGAGAGAGAGGAAGTGGGAGAGAGGCGGGGAGAGAGCTGCAGAGAGGTAGAGAGCGACAGAGAGAGAGAGAAAGAGAGACCGAGAGAGAGGACATTTTTTAAAACAAAACTACAATTCCATTATAACTTCTAACACAATAAATAATAATTTTAAAATACTACTTAAAAGTCAGCCCATACTCCAATATTTATAATTATCTCATAATTTTCATAACGTTTTATGATACTGAAAAAGGAATGAACCAACAAAATTCTAGGTCACCATTAGAGGTTTCTAGGGCACCAACTCATTCTGTAAATTGATATTCAAATCAAGTATGCATATTGAATTTCCTGTAAGAACTGTATTTCAGGCTAATCAATAATTAATGGAGTGAAGTTCTTCACCATATGTTCTTAAAAAACACTTTGTAAAAAAGAAATAATTCCTGTTGCCTATCATTTTTATATATATCCACTGTAGCAATAACTATTATTTATTTTGAAAACAATTATGAAATGCTAATTATTTTCATAAATATAAGGGAGCCAAAAATTGCATACATATTTTAAGAGATGATGTATTACTTTTCTAAGTTGAATTAAATTACAGTGGCAATGTGTAGTATAATGATCACTCAACCATGCTTCCACCAAATCTTTGATTGTCCTGCCTGTCGTATGGTGATGCTAGTATTCATTTGATGCCATCTTTTGGGCAAATGTCATACTTAAAATGTGCATACATTTTTTGGGGCACCTCTCACATATATTCATACATACATATAAATATTTTTAACCTAACTCACTTTTTCCAAACAGATATTGACTTTATATTCATTAATTAGGTAAGGATGAGACAGAATGGAAACAGCATTTACTTAAGTTGCAACTTTCTATTCCTATTATGGAATTTTTGTTGTTGTTATTGCTGAGAAAAAATGAAAGTAGAGGAATTGTGCCTTTGAAAGAAAAATATCAAGAAAAACATTGGGATCCTCAACCCTAAACATTAAAAACATTCACTCAGCCCTGCTGAGAGAGGAGAGATGAAAGGGATGAAAATAGACAGGAGAGATCCTGCATCATGTCTATTGGGCGGAACTCAGAGAAACTCTGTGAGATTAGATTAGAGAACTTTTCAGGCGGAGTCCGGGGAGTCAGGAAGATCCCTGAAAGCACTGGCCCACATTGTCTATCAGGTCTCAGAGTCCAGAGAAAGCCTCATGGAAACCCCTTTGTGTTCCCCATGGCATGAAGCCATCAACAATCATCCTAAAGAAGCCAGCAGGCTGGACTAGGGCTGTCTCATGAGACCCATGTGAACCAAATTGGACAATGGACATAGCAGAGGACAGATGACCCAGGAGTTAGAATGACCCAGCTCCTTTTGGCATGATGAAGATTCCCTGGAATTGAGGGAAAAAAGAAATGAAGTTTCTGTCTCATCTGGGATTTGACTTTTTTTTAATGAGAGAAAAAAAATGAAAGCTATATTTTCAACACACATAAATTAGTGGCATGAGAGTCGTGCCTGATACAGTAGAAACCACTCTAGAGTTATATAAATCTCATTTATAAAACCTATCAATTATTGCTTAATTTGCAAACTTAATTTATTTTTGGCATTGCATGTAAAGACCTTCATCATTTACTCACTTTTTATAGCCCAAGAGTTAGATATAACATGTAATTTATAATGCTAACAACCCAAAAGTATAACATTGTAAGTAAGGAACATTATAGATCAATGCTACTATGTGGGTGTTTAGAAGCAACACCCTAAATTAAAGCCCAGAGTTTATAAAAACTCCTTCACATGATACCATTTAAGAAAAAAATGAAAGCTATATTTCATGTTTTCTTTGGAAAAAACTAGTAAAATAGTTATTATGGAAATTAGTACTAGTTTTTAATGACTTTAATAATGAGAAGCATATTTGAAAAAATAAGAATACATACAGGTACAGTGCATATTACTTAGTAGTGCTTCAGATAATACTGACATTCATAGTTCCTATTTTACTTGCTATAAAATCCCAGCTCTTTGGGAATTTTCAGACCAAAGACAGAAAACTCAATTGAATTCAGAGGAAACAGTTCAGATATAAATAGCAAGATTATTGCTACTGAGGCTTACTGCATCAATTCCATTGCACTTTACAAATTCCTTAAAGTTCATCATAAAAATGTGGCTGAAAAATCTAAAGATAATATATCATAATTCTATTCTAATATGAATTAATGTTCAGTTTGAATCTCTTAATATTTCTAGGCTATTCTAATTAATTTTGCTCTAGACATTTACAAAGGAAGTTAAAACTTTATGTCACATTAAATGTCAAGAGAATTGCAGCCTCTAGGGGCTCTGAGGCTCTTCATTTCCCTACTTTGTATTCTTCCTTCCCAATGACAAATAAGGACACTGTCACCACATAAGAGCACTGTCTAAAGACGTTTTATTGATCGCTGTTCTTGTGAGTGGGTTGAATATTGGAGAATGCAAGGTCTGTTGAGTCGTGTTTTCCATGTGACTGGAGACTTCTTAAAACAAGTCTGAAATGTGTTTTTGTTTGTTTTTGTTTCCTGGTTTAGAACCTCTTCTGTCTTCTCCCACTTGGCCTCTGGCTCAGTGCCATTGCACAGGTCTAAGAAGTTCTTGGGTAAGAAGTTATACATATATATTGGATAAAATGCTGGCCTTGGGCAGCGTGGGTTAATAATACGTTAAAAGCTAGGTAAAATGCTCACTCTCTCTTTTTCCTTTTCTGCTACTGAAAAACTTTCTTAAGTGTGGGTTTAGTAGAAAACAGAGCAGTATTGGTGAAAGTTGTCTTTAGCCTAAAATACACACACCACACAACTTGTCTATTTGTTTGGTCTAGATATAAGGTTTAGATGAACTCATCAACCATTAGCAAACTGCTAATTTTATCTCAGTTTTTGCTTTCTTGAACATATATTTCCTTAGAGACTTCAGACAGCGAGACTGTATTTGGATCTGATTAAATTCAAAATATCCCTGACTTTTCTGACATATACATGAGTAAATAAACAAAAGTAAAATGACATATTACCACAAGTTTACTTTCTTTTTTTTTTTGAGTTGGAGTCTCAGTCCATCACTCAGGTTGGAGTGTAGTGGCACACTCACAGCCAACCCAGTGTCGACCCACTGGACTCCGGAGATCCTTCTGCCTCAGCCGTTCAAGTATCCAGAACTACAGGCTCACACTACTGCATCCAGCTAATTTTTTTGATTTACTGTAGAGATGAGGTCTTGCCAAGTTGCCCGAGCTGGTCTTGAACCCACGGGCTTAGGCAATCCGCTCGCCTCGGCCTCCCAAAGTGCTGGGATTACAAGATAAGCCACTGAGCCTGGCCACAAGTTTACTTTTAATAATAAATTTCCCACTCTAATTTGTGTATATTTGCCTCCAACTAAAAATTTACTATTTCTAAAAACTAAGCTACACAACAAAAGCCACATTTTTATTTAAGTACATATTTATATGAGCTTTAGTACTTAAGTCTTTGTTTTACTTTTCTCTAAATATATTTTAGTAATGTGTTATTTCTGATGAGAGTACACATACTTTTCAAATTTTTGTTCATAGAAATTGCTGCTATGATAGTGAATGTGTATATGACATAATCTCGCAATTTTCTTTTACCGTACTCAGGTACTTCTCAGTTGACGCGGGTTGACCATGGACACATAACTCCATGAAAGCATAAAAGTATTCATTTATCCATATATATTTAAAAGGTTTTCTTTGCTTTCTAGTTGAATATTTTAAAATATCTGATTCAATTAGTGAACTGGAAAATTACCCATATATTCATTAGTTTCTAAAGCCCATTGACTAAAGTCACTGTACTCTGATATTTTTGCATATGCAATTAAAATATTTTGTTTTTTCAACTAAAAATAATTTATGAATCATTGTCAGGCTTATTAATTATAAATCTTTCACTTGGGGTTGCACGTATTGCAACTGCTTTGAAGATATCTCTGTAAATTAACTTTGGTAAACTCTGTAAACAAGTCCTTAAACAGTTTGTGCAAATATGTTTAAAGTGAGAGTCTTTTCTGTCTTGGTTTTAGATGAGGCTTAAAGACAATAGGACAAACGCTTGCAGGAAAGATAGTTAGAACCTGTTGCGAGACTCTCAGCTTCATTCCAATAAAAGATGTTTTTAAATTGTAGAAGGGGAAGTTAGAGACTCAGAAAGAAGATTAGAGAGCTGCTGTAAATTCTACCACCCTACCTCTTCACACAAGTGTAGAAAAGGTTGATTCAATGGAACCACTTAGATTTAATGGTGCTTAGACTGATCAAAGCCATGAAATCTAAAGAAGATACTTAGCCAGCTCTTCCAAATTCAGTGTGATGAGAAGTTGCTTCTTTGGGTATGGCCTACCCTTCTGTTATGAAGTCAAAAGATGCACTTATGTTTTCCTTATGTGACAAAAGCATAGGACACGAAATAACAAAAGCCAGAGCTGGCAGGTAATTACTTAGGTCCTCCTGAAAGATTGCCTAGAGTAGGAAAATAAAACCTCAGCATAAAGAGGATACAGGTGTGACTTCACATTCATGATATTTGTCAATGAGAAGAGATTTGTAAAAGTAGGCAGTGGCTGTGGGACTGAGAGAAGGTGTGTCTACTGTCAGTTGTCTTCCTCCTTGGACAAAGAAGAGGTGATTCAAAATGCTGGAAGTCAGAGAACACTAATGCCGTATTACCACAACAGAACTGGTTAAGAAAGTCATTTTGTGCTTTTCACCTTCTCTTAATATTCTTATTCCAACTGCAGAAATGCCAGAGGCACTTTAATGTCTAAAGCAGTACAAGTGAAATAGCTAGACAATTAGAAAAAAGTCACCAGACCCTCATTTTCCACTGGAGGCATCCAGTTTGGAGTACGTTCAAAATGAAATTTTAAAAATCTTTTTTGTTCTGTTTAGTTAGTATGCACTATTATCCTTACTATTATTATTATGTACTTTACTTTTAGAGTAGTTTTAGGTTCACAGCAAAATTGAGAGAATGGTACAGAAATTTCTTATGTATCCCTGCCCCCACACATGCAGCAGCCTTCCACACTCAACATCCCCCACCAAGAAATGACTTCATTTAAATAAAATAGAAAGTATGATCATTACTCTGGATGGAGATAATCTTTAATGATTGATTGTTGACTTACTTAATAAAGCTAGTCTTTTTGTTTGTTTATTTGTTTGTTTTAACAAAAGCATGACCAAAGTAGGTATAGTGCTTGCCCAAGATTTCCTCCAAAGGCTAAGGAAGAAGTACTTCCAACAGGGCTTATTTGGAATGGGCAATGATTTCTGAGGTGGAGTACAGTCTGTGCAGAATAAAGGTTCTGGATAAATATATCGCACTCCACATACTAGTAAAAAACAAATCATCCAAAGTTTAAATAGACAAAAAGGAAATACAAATAAAATATTCTCTTCGCTTTTCACATTTGTTTTAATCACTACTTATGCCTTTTGTCTTGGAGTTTTTGGTACAAACTGGAAAACCTGCTAGACAAATTCTAAAAGTGCTGTATAACATTAAAATTTTTTTTTTTGGTAAAGTTTTCATTGGAAAATATTATTTTATGAGATAATTATATAATAAACATATACATATTTTTCTTCATTACTCATTCATATACTCTACTTAGCTGTATTTATTTAATTCTAAAATGTGTGCTTTCATATTGTAACATCTTTAACATCAACATATCCTGCAACCTATGATTTCTTTCAGTTATAGTGTAACTTTCTTTTTCTTTAATGGTTATATCATACAACTTAACAGCCAATAATATATGAAGCACCTTAGGTGCTCATATTTCAAAGAATGAAACAACAAAATAGAGACAGCAAAAAACAATCAAATGTCCATTTACTTGTACCGCAGGATTACTGTTTAAAGCTCAAAGACATAACAAAACCAGAACAAATCCAAGCCGACAAAATTTGGAAGACGACTCACCAGAGTTGGGGTCAGAGTTGCCGTCAGCTTCAGTCCTCTTGTCCGGAGAGGCCTGGTCATAGAACTCGTCCTGTGGCTGAACCAGAGGAAGAGGGTGTGAGATCAGGGTTCCACTACCCACCGGCTCGTGGTCTCCTAGACCACTGTCACTGCAGCTTTCCTGGGAGCCATCAGGGAGGTGGAACGTAACGCGGCGCTGCGACTACAAAGAAGACCACAGGACATTCCGATTAGCAAGCCTCGCCACAACATGGGCCTGGGGAGCATATAATCAAGACACTTTCAACAAATGGCATAGCAAAGACTCTTAGTCTAGGGCCTAAGCTAAGAACACGCATTCATTATTTGCCATTTAAAATATCAAAAAATACCAAATACCAAAACAATTCAGTATTGTATAATTCAAGACCATATAACTAGTTAGGCCTTTGAAAAGTGTTACTAGAAAGGCAAAACAACCTAAACTAACAGAAAGAACCTTATACTACTTGAAAAAATTATGGAGAAAATTGTAAATAAGAATAAATATGCAAATATGTTTTCTCATAGATCTGAATAATTACACAAATAATGCAACATTCCATTTTTTTTTTGAATGACCAAACACTGTATTTACCTGATATTTATAGAACAAATTTTGCAATCATATATTTCCTACATTATTGCCTGCTATTTTTAAAGGACAACTTGTATATGTGTCTCTAAAGTGATATTGGAATAATTAATTAAAATTAGTATTTTATATTCTCATGCTCTATTGAGTGAGCTAGTTGTGCTAAAATTCTTATTTTGAATAGCCAAGTTCTACACAGTTTGTATTAATATGCATGAAAACAAGATCATATTTTAACAGATTAAATTAGTAAATTATTCTTGCCCATTGACCCAGATATTATGAGCAATCTTTGGTTATATTTGTCTTAGAATAGAATATCCTAGCTGAAAGGTGTTGGAATATGACTTTGGCATCTCTGAGCAATGTGACTCTCAGAGCGACCTAAATGATATCTATGGTTACTTCAGTGAATTTTAGTGTTTTAACAAAAGTTAAATTGGACATTTGTTTCAGCAAAGATTGATTTCATTCTCTTGGTAAATATTTATTTTAACTGATGTAATCTATGAGAGATAAGAATATTTACAGTGATGTGGAATGAAGACTTAGGCCTTAGGGAATTGTATGGGGGGTAAACTTGTGACATAGAACTGAACCTAAGTTTCATTCTGCTTAATAGCCAAAAGACCTTTGAATAACATGCCACTTATTATTATTCAGACTAACATGATGAACATATAAATAATAAAACATATAATATGTAAGTATATAATACATGATACAATCACTTTTAGTACCCCAAAATTGTGTTTTTCAAGAGACAGTATATAGATTGCATAAATTTCAAAGAAAAATAATTGCAGTTGGAAACAAAAAGCTACAGATAGATACATGGCAACTCTATATATACGTTCTTATAGACTGATAATAGAACAGAGTCTATTTCCTGTGAGTCCTTGGTTCAAACCCAGCTCAAAGTCATAATAGAGAAGAGCTGATACCACTTTATTGCTGTTCAATAAACTGTGTGAAATGAAGAGATAGTTCAGTACATTTTTTTGAACTGACTCCAACATCACATAAACTATAATCATAAATGGTACTCATAGCCTCTATGGTGGCACATTTCACCTCCATGCACATCTGTCTCATGAACTTCATTCCATCTCAAAGGTTTTGAAATGTGCCTAGGTGAGTGCCATAGAAAAGGCAAGCCAAACTGAATGTTAGTATCTGAAACGTGTTTCTCCTTCTAAAAGAAAGGTCATGCTACCATTTTAATTTATTGTTGTGCTTTCTCTTTCATGTGTACTTAACCCTCTAGGGAAAATAAATAATATAAGTATGTGCTGTTTATGTTTCAACATGCCATTAACCGATCAGTATCCTTTTGTAATGAGGATGGTACTGAGGACCACACCACCCATTATACATTACTAAAAGTCCACAAATTTTAAGGTGTCTTTGGTGTTATCTTGGAGGAATCCCTCTTAGCTCCAGTGAGTAAAAATAAGTCAAGACATGAGAAAAAGGCAGTGGAATAAATGATTCTGCAGTCATTTTTTTTTTTTTTTTGAGTTGGAGTCTCACTCTGTCGCCCAGACTGGAGTGCATTGGCCGCTCCCGGCCACTGCAGCCTCGACCTGCTGGGCTCCAGTGATCCTTCCGCCTCAGTCTTCCAAGTAGCCGGAATTACCGGCATGCGCTACCACGCCCGGCTGATTTTTTGATTTATTGTAGAGATGAGGTCTCGCTGACCAGGCGGGTCTTGAACCCGCGGGCTCAGGCAATCCACTCACCTCAGCCTCCCAAAGGCGCAGGATTACAGACTGAGCCACCGAGCCCGGCTGATTCTGCAGTCTTTATAAAGCATTTCTGAATGGCTCATAAGCCTTTAAGAAATATAGCTTTTGGCAGTTTCTTTTGCCCATGCCAACTCTGGCATGTTTCTGTTTCTTTTCTCCTTTTTTTCTCTAATAAACTTTGTTTGAAAGCTAAAAAACAAAAACAAAGAAGCATAGCTTTCATAGGCAAAAAAAAGGGAAGAACAAAATATCACTGATATTTTTATAAACTTAATTAATGCTGCTTTTCTTATCTTCTAAGAAATGTCCAAATAAGTAACACGAGTATTCCTTAATCCAGCAGGACTTGCAGTGTGGTCATTAGAACAATTATTTATTGAACATTTACTATATTTCTGGCACAATGATCACACTGAAAATAAAAAGCAAAATGTTTTCTAAAACCATTTCAAATACAGCTGATTAGACTCCATCTCACATACACTACACTAAGATATTTCTTTAACACTTTATAAGTGAAAATCAGAAAAGATGTAAATTTAGAGTAATTTATTTGCAATGAGGCACTGTAAACTAGAGTGATATAATGTTTAAACTACTGTGGCTTATGAAAATATTTCAGAATTAATTTGACTCAAAGATGTTTAAGTCTTAATTGGAAGAATTGTGCACAATTTATCAATCTGATGGAAGGTGGGGGTGGTGATGCATATGGACTAAGAATTGGTCCATGGATATTATGGTGTGAAGTAAGTTGATTGAGCAAATCAGTCTAATTTATCATCATAATGATTGATGCAAGTAGAAGAAGGAGCTGTCAAGGCAGATGTAAGGAGAAGGTCTGAATAAATTGAAATGTAGAAGAACGAGAACAGTGATATGTTAGAAAACAGAGTTTGGGGTGTCTTTGAGAACTCAAGAGTACTTGCTCAGGTGCCAAGTGAGAAGCCAGAACCAGACCTTGTGGCTTGGTTTTCTTACTCTGCAGAGACTGGCCCAGGGCAGGGTACTTTATCTCTCTGAATGAATTCCCAGCTTTGAAAAATGAAGAAAACGATGTTTTGCTTATAGAAGGCTACAAACAGGTAAAGCAAGTATTTCTGGTATGTGATACTAGGTACTTAATAAAATGTAGTAATAATTCTTGAAATTTAAAGTTACATGTTGGTTTTATCTATCAACATTTGGGAAGTTTTAAAGATAGGATTATTTCACCCCAGGGGTGTCAGGGGAGCTTTGTTCTTTCACAAGAGAAATTCGTGGACCACACAATGTTGGCATGCCTCACAATGCCCTCTAGATCTTGTCAACTCAGGGTCTTCTCTGAGGTGAAGCCGCTCTTAGGTGAAGGTGAGGGGTGGGGAAGATTAACAGTCAAGAATATGTGGTTTCTTTTTGGGAGAGAGTGAATGCTTGCCCATCATCCTTTCAAGAAACCTATGATTGAAGTTTTTACTTACTGCCTTTGAGAATTTTGTGCCTTTACTCATCTTCATGGAAATAGGCCCAGTCAGGGTTATAAATGTACTCAAACCTTACTTGACTGAAATGGGACAATGCATGCTATCATGAGTCTACTTCAGACTTTCCAGAGCATGGGCACTTATATTTTGTTTTCTTAAATCTATCTCTTGCCCTTGCAATTTTCTCCCATGGGAATATTATTATTATTATTGTCTTTTTCTGCCTAATGGTTGGCACATCACATTTGTTTACTTGATTTTTCATTGACATAGATCCACATTACTGGCTGCCCTGAGACAGAATAAGATGGAAATAATAACTACGATGGCTGCTTCACATGATTTTCTGTCAGAACTGCTGATATAAATTCCGACCAGGCAAAGTTGTTTTTTGTTTTGTTTTGTTTTTGAGTTGGAGTCTCACTCTTGTCAACCAGGCTGGAGTGCAGTGGCATGCTCACAGCCACCGCAACCTTGACCTGCTGGGCTCCGATGATCCTTCCACCTCAGCCTTCCAAGTAACTGGAACTACAGACATACGCCACCATGCCCGGCTAGTTTTTGTGATTTATGGTACAGATGAGGTCTCACCAAATTGCCCAGGCTGGTCTCAAACCCTCAGGCTCAGGCAATCCTCTTGCCTCGGCCTCCCAAAGTGCTGCTGGGATTACAGACTGAGCTACCGTGCCTGACCAGACAAAATTTTCATCAGGGGTTCTACTCCACACAAACTAAAATTGCTGTGTTCACATATGGGTGTGTCCCAGATACTGGAGGTCAGAAGTTGCCACATAGGTTGGGTTTTAGAAATATCATCAACAAGCTCTATGATATATTTTTCATGAAGTTTAGTAGAAAAGCAAAGGAGGAAAAATTCAAGATGTCTAGGAAGGATATACACATTCCTGTATTGAACACTGTTCTTTGAGTCACTGAAAGAATGAGTCATCTAAAAAGTCCCAATCAATGCTTATATGCCCCTCTTTTGTACTTCTTACTGTTATGGAATGGTATTTACCAATGAATGAATCACATTCAAAGCTACAATTTCAGTTACATGAATCTGGAGGAATACCCATGTGCAAAGATTTGGTGGTAACTTTCATTGTTTCTTTGCAAAAAAAATAGCAAAAAGAAAAAAGTGAAATGTCTAACAGGTGATTAATAAATTATGTAATGTCACAAAATTGAAATATTATATAATACAATTTTGTTGATTGATATTTGATATGGAAAATATTTATAAACTATTTTTATGTGTAATAATCAAGTTAGTAAATATTTTGCTAGGCTCAATTGCATGTTGTTAGTGTGACTTTGTATGGGAATGTGCATAAACTAGTTCCTTTTTAAAATGTTTTAATTATTTTAGAGTTGTGGAGTACATGTAAAATTTGCTGCATAAGTAAATTGTGTACAATCAATAACCATGCATGCAAATTGTGTACAGTCAATAACTGTGCATGTACCACAAGTGTGGAAAGCATTATTGTTTGGTGATATAATTATGATATTTTAAACTTTCATTATTTTGGCCACACTAAAATTTCCATGCATTACTTCTATAATAATAAAACGTATTATAATTTTAATTATGTCTCTTTATCACCTATAGCAAATTAGAATTTAATCCAAGAGAAAAATCTGGTATACAGTAGGTGGGCTTTTCCCTAAGCTGAGGAATGTCCAACAATCTGATCCCTTCTCTATTATTCTAACTTCCATTATTTATTTAACTACCTTCTTAATCATTGTAATGAAAGATCCTTGCTTTTTCAAATAACACAATAACAATATGACTCTAGCACTAAGTCAATGACTACCACTCAAACAAATTATCCACTTCATTACAGACATTTAAAATAATAATTATCCTGAGGAAAATTATACATTGATATTATAGAAAAATGCTTTGGAATTGCTTAAGTTTGCTCTTATTTGTGGATAATTCTTTAAATAATTTTTCAAAGAAATATTACATTTAATTCTGATTTAGTTCCCTTAACCAAGCTTAAGCAATGAAATATTATCTACTCATCTATCATTTTATATTTTATATATAATGTGTCTATCTATTCTTAAGTATACTCATTCACATAAACACACATGGCAGTCAGAAATTATTTGTGGAAAAGTAAAAGACAAAACCATGGTAAAATTCTGTATTTTAAACTTGTTTTTGGTTTATCTCAGCATAAATTCAATAATAATTTGACTTTTCTTTATTTGAAATAATATTTTCACGTGTATCTGTTCAAAATAACAAAGAACATCCTCTCAAAGATGGTTAAAAAACTATAGAGATTAGAAACTGCATGTCAATACAGAATTTATTATAATAGTAATTTGAAATATTTTGATCTTTCTGTTTTTAAAGACATATTTTACTAAATAACTGCCACGAGTATAGTCTGTAATTATAATCTGTTTTTCCACAGCTTCTTGCCATCTAAAATCAATGCACGCACACTTCCTCTTAATAAAATTCACAATAAAGTAAGACTCATTATGGTTTAAAAAGTAAAGTAAATGGGATTCAAAAAGCAATCTATGGTTGCAGTTTAATTTGCTATTACTCTGAATTCTTGCAGACTCAACTTAAGGGTAACAAATATTAATACATACATATTTTTCAATCATGTTTGAACAATGAGAATCAAAGTGGTAAATCTTAAAAGATTTCTCACTTAAAATTTGGGACAATTGTTGGTACCTATGAGTAAAAATGTACCCATTATCGAGAATGAGGAAAAATTTTGAAGGACAAAATTATGAAGAACTCTTCTAGTGGTGATAATTAAAATATTTTCAAAGCTTGAAATTATTTTATAATGAGTCATTTTATTATTTGTAACTGGTAATTGAGGTAATTTTCTATACTGTTTATTGGAAGTACTTATGTGAATGTGATTCCATTAATGTAGAAATTACATCTTTTTTTAACTTGAAAATTATTTGAGGATTTAATATTCTATTTTAATCTTTTATAATTTTCTAGATGATAAATAAGTTAAAGTGACTTGTTTGTATTGATTGAGAAAGGAACCGGACTAAAGCCCACATGTTCTGACTTTTGATATAAAGCTATTAGCTCTGTTCAGTCATCTCTTCATTTAGCAAATAATTATTGAGCACCTACTATATCCTAGATATCATCCTAGCTGTTAATACTACAATGGTGAACAAAACAAAAACTATTTTGCACAACTTCCCATACAAGATCATATTCTAAGAAGCAGAATTTCTTTAAGCTCCTTGCAATCAGTTCTAAGGATGCTTTTGACCAGTAGCTGTGCCACCTTTTTATAATGTGATTTCTTTCTATTTTGCACATGATGCAGATGTAGGCAAAGTCAGTACATGAATGAGAAACCTTCACTGTAATCAGCAATAACCTATGCAGGAAAAAAAAGGGGGAGGGGATAGAGAGTGTATTCTGAGTTTTTGCCAAAACAACCCACAGATCTGTTGCCAGCCATAAATTGAAATTTATTGCCAATTTGTGAAAGTAAAAAACAAAAGGGATAAGAGAGTATCAAAGACTGTGAAAGTAGGCTATTCTCAATTCAAATACAGAATAATTATTAACTTTGCATGTCCTTGAGCATTATTTTTTCATCTAGGTAGTTAGAGAAACAAGGATTGATGAAATCAGAATTAGCAAATTTTTGTGAAGAAAGTATATATGTGACATTTTATGCATTTATAATAAATATTTACTGAATGCATCTGAGCTGACTAGAATTGATGTAGAAAATCAAAAGGAACTAGAGTAGAGATGAAACATCATTGTCCATCCTCCAAAGTGCTTTCCCATGAGAAGAGTTATCTGTCTCCCCAGCAAGAACTTTCCAGAGAGTGCAGCCCTGTTGTAGGAACAATACAAGGAAATATCAGAACATTCTACTGACTGTCATCCTTGCCTTCTTTTCCCTGTCAGTGTTTACATTTTGGAATATTTGGTTTGTGTTTGAGAATGATATGTAGCTCATAGGTAATCACTGTAAAGATGGCAGCAACTTTAAAATGCATCTCTCTCTCTCTCTCTCTCTCTCTCTGTGTGTGTGTGTGTGTGTGTGTATGTTGGAGTCTTACTCTGTCACCCAGACTGGAGTGCAGTGGAACAATCACTGCTCACCACAATCTTGACCTCCTGGGCTCAGGTGATCCTTCTGCCTCAGCCTCCTGAGTAGCTGAGATTACAGGTGCATGCCACCACACCTGGCTAACTTTTTTTTGTTTTTTGTAGAGACGAGGTCTTGCTATGTTGCCTAGGCAGGTCTCGAACTTCTGGGCTCAAGCCATCCTTTCCCCTCAACCTCCCAAAATGCTGAAATGATAGGCGTGAGCCACTACGTCTGACCTTAAAATTATTTTTTGATTCCTCGTTTTATCTATGTTACATATAGAAACACTAGGGTGCAGATGATAACTGGTCATTTAAAGTCAAGCAATATTTTTAGAGGGAATGGGGTGTGTTCCTCTACATGATACTGCTCTTTTAGTCAGTTTGCTATCTGCTGCCAAGCAACTGCTTCATAGAAGACAGAGCGGTCAGCTTTTGTTCTAACTTCTACTCAACTGCATGTTGAGTTCTGGAGTCTTGTTTGAAAGTGTGTGGGAAACTCATACTGACTCAACCTTAGGCTGTTTAGTTTGTAAAAGATAAGTACCTCAAATTAAGGACCTATTTTTGGGGGGCTTTGCATACTGCATCAAATACTTCTTAGAACTCCCTTTTGTAGGAGGAATTATGTTCATGATCTACGGTGACTTGCTTAAAATACTGCATCAAACTTTTTTAAAAATTGCAGTATAATTTGAGAGAAAGTTAAGTAGCATTTATCTTCATATAAAAAAACGATAGCTTTAAGAAACCTGAGAGAAAAGTATACTCTTTGTATTTTTTGGGGGGGGGTGTGGCCTTGGTGCTTGAATTTAAATATTTTGTGGAAAAAACATAAAACAAGAATCTCCTCGCTATTGTTTTCCTCCTGTGGGACATTAGAAAGAAGAAAAATGTTTTGAACTAACTTTCATTTTTGGTTTGGGGTCTTCACCCCACCCTTAAGTCTTCTCCGAGGTCCCAGGCAAGCAGAGAGGATTAAAACATGACTGCATTGTTGGTGAGTTTGTTTCTTATATTCTTATTTAGTTTGTGCTATCAGAGACATCCTCAACCTATTTCTCATTGCCCAGTAGGAATGCAGTACTTTATCTGTGCATACAAAATATAAAATGACTACATTAAACAGGAGCAGCTGTTCCTGAATCTGCAAGCAGAATTTTTGCATCTATAAATTATATGTACAGAAATATGGAAGAAACAACTCAGCAAGAGTCCTTTCCAATTTAGTTTACGAGTACAAACAAATCCATGTGACGAAGTAAGTTACCCTTATCATATTTACAAGATCTGCATACATGATGATTGTAGCAAATTAACTGGAATTTACACTAAATTATCACTGTTATTTAAGTGCCTATACAGAAGTCTAAGATATGACATATGGGCTCACAGAAAGATGGTTTTTCTTTGGATAATAGGTCACTAAAAAAATGTCTATTGGACCTGTCAATCTATATTGATAACAAAAAAGGAATCTGATTTGGTGTCTAATATTCAAGAATTTGTCTCAGGTAGTTCTGGCAGAATTAACAAAAGAGGTAATGGGAATCTCCCTATTACTCCCCTTGTTAGTAATTCTCAATACAAAGACGTGTAAAACCAAAGTAGGCCATAACGTTTTAAGTGGTGGCTTTGAGTATGTAGCCCCAATTATAATTGACCTCAGACCATGACCATTTGACTGAGAAAAAAGTTTAAACAAGTGCACGTGAGCGCACACACATGCACACACGCGTGTGCGCACACACACACGCACACACGTTTTCAACTTTCCTCAAGTATTGTTGAACAGGCACAAAATTATCAATAACTAGTAAGCTGGAAAACCAGTAATTCAAGACTTTAGAGGATAGATAATGTTAGTCCAAGTTAGAGAATGAAACACAAATAGAGGGATTGAAGAAGCAATCTCTGTACGACGTCTCCAAGAAATCCCATTACTGTAAAATAAGGTTGTTTGAGTCCTCATGAAGAATTGTTAATTTGCACCAAAAATGTGGGATAATCTGTTTCAACTGGGCTTCTGTTTCACAATACAGTTTGATTTTATTCATGTAACTTTTTTCTTATTTTGCAGTAGAAAGAAGAACAGTAAGACTCTTTCTGGAAGGAGTAAGGCATCTCTTGAAATAGTCTGAGTCCATGTAATGGAGATCTATCACTGACAGGCCACAGATTACAATTAATTCTGAGCCATCAGTCATGTCTTCTTCAGCAAAAAAGGAAAATGTAATGGGAAAGATGTTCCTGGAGCGTAGCTTTCTAGTCTAGGATTCAAGGAGACAGCCATTTAACTATTAATTAGCACAGAAGTCACCAAAACAGTCAGTCATGTTAAAGAGCTTGATTCTCTTCAGCAGGTTAATGGGGGGACTAATTTGTGTGGAGAAAGTGCATAGTCGAGCATAGTCTACAAAACACAGGTAGAAATCCAAATTACACTCGCAGGATATAGAAGTGTGTGTAAACAGGAGCACAGCATGATAATGACATTTCTGACTAAATACTGTATTCACTTTTCCAGGCTCTCCTATAAACACGATATATATTTGAGAAATGTTTTCCAAAATTGGAGAGGGAGAGGAAACAGAACAGGTGTGGAGGGGACTGCTTTTATTCATAGAGAGCATACACCAAAAAAGCATCCTTGAAATCTCATTGGAAATCTTGAACTCATTAATAAAAAATATAAGGTATAGATAGGTAGACAAATAGGTAGGTAGATAAATAGATAGAAAAATTGACATGAGATTGCTATCCATTGCAAAACTGTGTCTGTATTAACTAAAAAATAAGAAAGGAAACACTAAGAAATTCATTTATTTCTTCCTTGTTATTGTATGGTGAAACATGTTTGAATTGTGAAGGAAAGTATTTACTAACTTGCTTTCCTTTAGTTATCTTAAAAATTGTAAATAAAAATATCATTTAGAGTAAAAACTTTTGTTTAGGAATGTGTAATGTTCAAGGCATATTTTTTATAAGTTAGGAACAAAATAAGAATAGTTTTAAAATATAAATACAACAAATGTATACATTTGTGTATGTATAGGTTATAGAAATATATATGTAACAAAACTTATACACAAACACCAATGCAAACATATTGTACATGTCTTAAAACATGAAATTTTTCTATCCTTAGAGAGTAGAATTGTCAAACATATCTAAATCTTTGATTTTAAAAGAGGGGAAAAAACAGAAAAATAAATAAATAAAGTAAATTTTTGATTTTCCCATTAATGTTGAAAATAAAATCCAGACTTTTAAAGTTGAGTGTGAGAAAGTCTAAATTAATGTAGCTAAGTTGTGATACCACAAATTATAGTTTCAAACCAGCCTACTCCTGACTATGTTTAGTGTTATACAATAAATAGTTCAATCAGGTGACAAAAAGTTACTTGTTTAGGAAGGATATTGTATTGAGTGTAGAATTCATCATATAAAATTGTAATTACAATATGAGAAAAAACAGTTCTAAATTAAAAGAGATTCTATAGAATATCTATTTTATTATTCTAAATATTAGGTACTTAATGATCTAAATACCACGGTAGTGATATATATATATATATTTGCATCAACAAATCTGTTCTCCTGCCTGTCTCTTTCATTTGATTAATGCCACCTTTTGAGCAAATGTGCATATATTTTTCGGCACCCCCCAGTATACATATATTTATATTTACTGGTTTATTATAAGAACATTATAAAGGATACAAATAACCAGGTGAGAGATGAATAGAGCAAGGTATGTGGGAAGGGACATGAAGCATCCATGCCCTCTCTGAGGACACTGCCCTCTCTGAATTTCCAGGTGTTCAGAAATCTGGAATCTCTTTGAACATTGTCCTTCTGTGTTTTTTGTTTTTTACTTTTATTTTTTATTTTTATTTTTTGAGTTGGAGTCTCACTCTGTCACCCAGACTGGAGTGCAGTGGCCGCTCCTGGCCACCGCAGCCTCGACCTGCTGGGCTCCGGCGATTCTTCCGCCTCAGGCTTCCGAGTAGCCAGAATTACAGGCGTGCGCTACCACCCCAGCTAATTTTTTATTTATTGTAGAGATGAGGTCTCGCTGCCCAGGCGGGTCTCGAACCCGCGGGCTCAGGCAATCCACTCACCTCAGCCTCCCAAAGGCGCGGAATCACAGGCTGAGCCACTGAGCCTGGTTTATTTTTTACTTTTAGATTCAGGGAGTACACATGTGTGTTTGTTACATGGACAAATTCTATAGTGGTGGGAATGTGGTCTCAGACGATACCTCTATATTTTATAAGATTTTGTAGTTTCCATTTTTGAATGTTTTGAGGTCCTACAAGGTATTATTTTGCACAGACTTAAGGTGCCAACACTTTGCTTTTTATGACCTGAGTTAATTTTTTTAAAAAAACAGCTAAGCCGGGCTCGGTGGATCAGCTAAAATACATTAGTAGTGGCAGGGGAAAAAAAGTATTTTAAAAAGAGGAAATTATAAAGTTATTTAGCATACTTTCTTAAAAACTTTATTTGAAAACCATTAGTGGAGTTCCAAAATATTTTGAGAAACGGCAATATTAAGTGCAGCTACAAGTGAGGGCAGACTGAAAGACAGCACTCATTTAAGGGCATAATTTCTATTTCTTAAATAAAGATCAGACTTGAATTTATTCTCAGTTTATATGCAGAAATGTTCTTTTGGGGTCATAAATTTAGTAATAAGAGTGAGGGCAGTATGGTAGGAGAGAAATGAGAAGAATAGCAACAGACTTCAGAAGGTGTCTTGAATTGCAGGAATCTAAGACAAAACTTATGGAACAAGTTTCTAACATACATATATTGAAAAACAACATTTGGAGATGGCAGTGATACCAAAATATTTTGGAAGCATTAATAAGCATTAATCAGTAGACTGTAAAACACTGATATCTTGATAATCTGGAGAATATATGCTTTAAGTCTCTCTTGCTTTGAAAACTGTAATATGTAACTAGCTAACTGCTAGAATCAGAGAACTTATATAACAATCTTGAAAAAACAGAGAAACTAACCCAGTTGGAATAAACATGAGTAAGATTTTATATATATTTTTTCTTGGTTAGAGAGGCCTTTGCTCTGAACAAAGTAGCTGGACTTTATTTCAAAAAAAAAAAATGGACCTAGTATTGCAGTCCGTGTGACTTTGAGCCTGGTATTTGAAACAAACATCACTCCTACATCTCAGTGATAATCGCTACTTGCCCTGTGGCTCTTTAGTCTTCTTCTTTGAAAGCATTACAGAGTCACCTATCTCAGTTATTTGTGCACTGGGGATAATTTGCTTTCCCTGAATACAAATATAAAATTCAAACATATGTCAAGAACTTCTATATGTCAAAGCTTCTGTAAATGCAGGTAGCATCTGTAAAATACTGAGCTGTATTCAGAAAAATGTAGTTATGTTAGAAGATATAACACTCAAATATGCTCAAAATGTACACACAACAATCTAGAAGGTAAAGATCCAAAAATATTAGCGATATTTTTTGAAGATAAAAACATAAATACTATTAAGTCCACTTGATTCTAAGACCTCATCATTGTGCTCAGAAATGCCTTCCAGTTTTTGTCTCAGAAAGGGAACAATAGTTTCAAAATAAAACATGTATAAAATTACCCAACGAGGGGGAATCTCAGTATATGGTAAAATTTGAACTTTGCACTAAAATTTAATAATAGGCAGCCTGCAATTTGAAAAAAAATATATATTACATTTTCTAAAATTTATATTTAGGGTCTAGAAAATCAGAAATGTTATTCTAAGTTATAATGATATACAAATTGCTATCCCAGAATACCCTCTTCAGTGACGTTATTGTAGTCAATAATGGCTTAAACACGTATACTTAAATAAAATGGGAAATAAGTACAATGAAATATTTGAATAATGGCCGGTCTCGGTGGCTCAGCCTGTAATCCCAGCGCTTTGGGAGACCGAGGTGAGTGGATTGCCTGAGCCAGCGGGTTCGAGACCCACCTGGGAAACTTGGCAAGACCTTATCTCTACAATAGATTTTTTAAAAATCAGCCGTGCGTGGTAGCACGTGCTTGTAATTCCGGCTACTCAGAAGGCTGAGGTGGAAGGCTCGCAGGAGCCCAGCGGGTCAAGGCTGCGGTGGTCGAGAGCATGCCACTGCACTCCAGTCTGGGCGACAGAGTGAGACTCCAACTCAAAAAAAAAAAAAAAAAAAAAAAAAGAAGAAAAGAAAAGAAATATTTGAATGAAACATTTCACTATTAAAAGTATGAAAATGAGAATGCAATAAGTTAGCACTAATGTAAGCTATAGATTTTATTAATAAAATGCAACAATATGGGTTCATCAGTTATAACATACCACACAAATACAAGATGCTAATTGCAGGAGAACATGATCAGAAAGAGAGTGTATATGGGAATTCTTTGTACTCTGTGCACAGTTTTTCTGTAAAAAACTGCCATAAAAATAAAGTCTATTTTTAAAAAAGATTAGAAAAAGAATGGAAGTAGATTTTAGTAGGGAAAATCCATGTGACTTCAGGCCATTTTCAAGGAATTTAAATGATGATAGCACTGTTCTATATTATGTTGAATCTTATTTCTATTGTGCATGTGTGTGTGGGGGTGGTGGGTGGGTGATATTAATAATCATGTATTATCACTCATATTTAGCCCTGATTGGGCCATTTTAAGTCAGTCATGAAGGCTCTATGTTTATATATGTATTTCTGCATCTGCAAATTTGTGATTGTTGTCCTTGATTGCCCTTTGTTTCTATTTTTACGTTTTGAACCAGTATAAACTTTAAAGGTTCTATATAAAAAAGACATTATTTTTCTATTTTATACTGACTTAAACCAATCTTGATACTTCTAGAGACATATTTCAGAGAGTTAACTTCATGAAGATGAGATGAAATGCTCTTCATATCAGAAAATAATTTTGATCTAGCTCATGTCCTAGTCCAGCAGATGGAAGAAGACAGATGATGGCACTTTGGGAATTAAGAAATCACCTTTCCTGGAATATATCAGAGAGCTTAATGTTTGTAGAAGTCATCTTTCTTATCTTAGACTTCACCTGCTGATAAGGCACACAGTGAATGCACTTCAGACATCTTGTTTTATCAGTAACTTTTCATATATATGAAAATTTAGGAGTGTTTCATCAGACCTGCAGTTTGGGTGATAACTGATCAAATGTGGCAGGTAACCAAGATTAGTTATTGAGAAACTTCAACAGAAGTTTTAGAACAAAGGTATAATCTTATGACCCCTCCCTTCTCCTCACCCTCCACACTCATTTGATCTCTACTCATGTGTGTAGAGAAAAAACTACAATGATAGTGTTTCTGGAGAAAGAAGGAATTCACAATAAATAATCTAAAATATAAATATATTTTAGCGATATATGTTTAGAAAAACTTCCCCCACATTTTATTTACTCATTTTATTACTAGGTTCCAAATTGCATGCAAGAGACTTACATATTAAAAAATAAAGCAAAAGGAAAATTATCTAAATTATGAATCCTCAAGAACCTGATACCTCTGATAATAATTTGTACTGTGGAGAATGAATGCTAAGATAGAAGAACTTAAGATACAGATCTTAATTTGTGAATGTGGAGAAAGTATGCTAAGATAGAAGAGTTTAACGTAGTCAAGAGAATCCCTAGAGCTCTTTAGTCAGCTAGTCAACAGAAACTGTTGATAATCTATTTTCTATCAGGGCCTCTGCTAGACACGGAAGAAACTGTTGATCAAGAACACCATAGTCTCACCATTCTTAAAACTTATAACCTACTAAAGGGAATGGACTGGAACAAGTAATTACAAATGAAACAGGTATTATGAAGGAGAAATGTAGGGTACGATATAAGTAAATAATAGAAGGATCCTCCTTACTCAGGGAAGTCTTCCAATAATGGTTACAGCAGACCATGAAGGATCACTTAACTTGTACTAGGAGGGTACAATGGAGAGCACTGGTAATTTATAATTCCATGCAAAAATAATGAAATAATAACTCTACATAAGCAGCCTCTTGTCGAATCGTTTGCTCTCCTTTTTGGAATACTCACTATTCCCCAAGAAAAGCTAACGTTAAAGATTCTAGATGTTATTGAAACATGTTTCCAAAGCTCCTGAGGTTTTCTTGATTTTTATTCTACCCACCTAGATATATTAACATAAACATGAATGTAGTGGTGTTTACATTTTCAGAACTTAATTATTAGGTCCCAATTACACTGAGTGCTGAATAATGATAACTTTATACACGTTTTATTGTTTCTTTTAGAATCTTAGGAGAGCTGCTACTTCTTAACTTATTTTCTGAAATTATTTTCACAATTATTCATGAAGAAAATTATGACCAATAGTAGCTAGAAATAGAACTTTTCAAAGGCAGGGTCCATACCTTATTAGACTTGATATATACAGCACCTAGTAGCATGCTAAGTACATGACAGGCATTCAAAATACGTGCTGAATAAAAACATATAATAATCTACAGAATCATAAAACTTTCTTTTCCTTAATTACAAATTAATTATAAAAGAATTCACTTGACTCAATTTTCTTTTAACATGAAAAGCAAATACTTATCTGCTCAGAAAAAAAAAATGCTGAAAATTCATTTGAGTTATTAGATGAAAAAAAGATGAGCAGATATGCTTGGCTTTTTTAAAAAAATAAATGAAAAGGTATATTTAAATGATGTTGAAATTGTATTCTATAGAAGTGTTGATTGTCTCAAAGGATTTCTCTATCAATTTAATTCTGAAGTCCTTTTAACAAGTTGTATTCCTGCCTACAATATCTTCTCTGGGAACTACAGGGGCTCTGTTGTGTATGACCATTGACTGTCAAAGAAAATACAGAATCACAGCCTGAGTTTCAACAATGAAAACCAGCACTTAAGCCCAATGAGTAATGCCAGACAAATAATAAAATGTGATTTCCAGATCATGGTAAATTAAAATAAAACACAAAATAGCTGTACAGAAAAGGGACTGGAAAAGAGGAAGGCACCTCCCAGTCTTTTGTATTCTCACATGAGGAAAACATCTAAAATGTTAACATTCTTAACCTTAAAGACTATTTTCAATGCAAGAAAACACTGGAATACAGTAATTTTGCCTAGAATATTTTCATCATGCAATCTTCTTAATGTGCTTTTTTTTAACATAAAATCAATCCTTTAAAATATTTAGTTTAACTTATGCTTTAAAAATTAGAATGCACAATGAAGTTTGGGACACTGACAGTAAAATGATTTATCAAAGAAATATATATATTATGAAAAGTATTACGACAAGGCTCAGCAACAATATAAAAATCCTAAAAGTTATTATTATAGAAGTTATTTCTTACATACACCTTTTTTTGGTGACTAATTTGTTGCGATGGTTATTTGTGGATACATTTTGATATACAGGAATGATGACTTTGCTGGAATCAAAAACAGCCTAAAATGTATTTACCGTTAATTGTGTTTAATTTCATATTACAATGATTAATCAGAGTGAATGTCTTTATTTTCTGCTGTTTTAACTACAAGAAATGATCTCTTCTGTTTTTATCCTATTATAAGGATCGTTACAAAAATGGGAAACAATTAACACTGGGTTTAATGCCTGAGTGCTATAGAGCTGAAGTAATTGCACTCAAGGTCTGCTAACTTTTTAATCAGGCATTTGGTTGCAAGCTGCTCGCAATTGATTCTGAGAGAACTAACACTATCTAAAAAAGAAAGCAGGTGTGCCAGAAAAGCAGGCAAGTTGGCAAAACAAATGAAAGATTTAAAGGAAGAGAGAACAAACAAAAAGTAAAACCAAAGCAAAATGCTTGTCAGCAGGCCATTTACTTGGCTGGGCCTGTTACTGAACAGAGCCAGTGTGCGTACAAGCGTAGTGGGGAAACCCCACTGACCTACTACTTTCAAAGTGGAGTACTAAGGCTTAGCAGTCAGGAGCCCTGTCCATCCTAATGCCAGGGAATTGAGTTAATTAACAGAGAAGGCTTGCAATTTCCATATTCAGTAGAGTTAAGACACCATCAGAGGTTTGTGGAATTACATTCTAATTAGAAAAGTTTTCTTTTCTTTGCAATCAGGTTACTCTTTGAAAACAAATTTGTTCTTTCTTAACAGAAAAAAAAATTGTAGTTTTGCTCTGAAAGCTAATGATTTTTTTTCTTTCTTTAATAAGTGCCATTCTCCAACTAGGAAAATGACTCTTTATAGGGATGCTGCACACATCTAAAGGTACATATATTGCTTAAGAGCATGTGGGGGGGGGTTTAAAAAATCCCCTTTGCTGTATTCTTTTGAACAGGAGGCTTCTAAGGGCTATTATTTCTGTGAAAGTGCTGTACACTCACAGGAGAATATTCTGACAAGTGCAGGAATATTTATCAAATTCCAAGTTTTAAAATTTTAGAGGATGCTTAGGTGCACTGTGATCTCTCTTCATACAGAAGGAGGAAACCAAATGAGATTTGCTCACTTCATACAGAAGGTGAATTTCAAGGTGGTCACTATTCAATCCCCAGAAGGAAACAAGAGTATTTGAACATTTTAAAAAAGAGTAAAAAGCAGAACTAATTCTTGCAGCAAAGGGCGTCTTCAGTGCAAGAGGAACAAGAAAACAACAGAAATGAGCTTCCTCAGACAAAATCCTATGTACATTTTAATTATGCTTGTTTGCTCAGGCCACCAGGCAATCTATATGAGAATTCATTAGGTGGCTCAGGGTCCAGGACAGTGTATGGAGATCAATAAATCTGAAGCATTATAGCTAATTACACAAGTTTCTGCTCCAGTTCCAACAAGTCATGGAAATCTCGGCCTCCTCTCTGTGCATCACTTCAGCTTCCAGCGAGCTCTCCCTGAGCTTCTCCTACTGCAAATAGCTCGCCTGGAGTCACCGCAGCATCTGTTATTTCTAGGTGAAGGGCTAATGCAAATAAAAGGGAGGCACCTGGCATCTGGCCACCTGCACACACAGTCGTTTAATCATATGGGACTCCCACATTGCTGTGATCCTGAGCGTTTCAGGAAGGATGCCAAGTAGAGAACAAAGAGACCACCAGGCACACAGTCCCTTGGCGGCCTGGATTACGTCACAGGATAGCTTTTGCCAGATTAACATCTATGCTCTCTATGACTCCAAATAAAATTCTCATACTCTGCAGCATTTTACAGCAAATGGAAAACCAGTATTGAAGCAATCCTTTGGCATTCAGTAGACCTAATGGTGTGTGTGTGTGCGTGTGTATGTGTGTGTGTGTGTGTGTGTAGTAGAAAAAGGCATCACTCGCCCCAGGCATGTTTGTGAATGTGAAATATCACCACTTACATAGATTACCTGTCTATTATGATGTTTATTATAAGGCTAATTCTTAATCTTTCAGAGCCTCCATGTTAAAAAAACAAAAAAACAGTAGGCTTTTTATATTTGGTGTTTCTACATGCTCAGATTCAACCAAAAGCAGGCTGAAAATTCAGAAAAATAAAAATAATGCTGCAATAAAAATTAAAATATAGTGTAACAATTATTTACATAGCACTTATATTGTATGAGGTATTATAAATAATCTAGAAATGATTTAAAGTATATAGGAGAATGTGCTTATGCTATTTGCAAATACTATGCCATTTTTAATCAGTGACTTGATCATTCAAAGATTTTGTTATCTGCCAAGGTCTTGGAAACATACTCTTGGGAATACTGAGGAATGATTGTCTTAGTAAGCCTTGCTTTTGCTAGATTTTGATTGATTGGATTTGTGTTAAATGGTTTGAGATTCTTCATATTATTTATTATTATTTGTTTTGGGAAAAAACTCACAGATAAGTAATTTAAATGATACCAATACCACTCAATATTTATAAATAAAACTTTTCTCACTTAAAAATAGTGAATGCAATAAGAAACACTATTATTTTGAGATGTATTTAATTTGCAAGTATTTCTCGTATCCTAATTTCTCAAAAGAAAATAAAAACACATTTATTTTGGCTAAAAGAAACTTTTGGTTTTTAAAGATTGTTTATTCATTTGTTCCAGACTATTGCTTAAACTATAGAACAAGCAATTCTTGAGGGTAATGTTTAGTCATAATAATTTATTAGTTAATTTACTTTTTATTTTTCAAGTACTTCCTCAATACTTACAAGAGTGTGTGTACATATAGTAATCAATTTTATATTTTCTCTATACCATTAACATGAGTTATCTTCACATTTAAAATGCTCAAATCATTATGTCTCAAAAACATAATTTAAACGCTCATTTGTTTACTTACAATATTTTCTTAAAAATGTATGCATGCATTCCAGAATCAGGGTGTGCCACATAATCAATGTGCTAAGGAAACATGATGTTAGAATTTAATTGTCATAATTATTTTCTTAATGAGTACATAAAATAATGGTATTTTATACTTTACACTTTATGACTTGTCAGATCTGGTGAAAACTATGTTGATACACACGAAGAGGAAAAGACTGGAACTAACATTTTTTGAGCATTTATTATTTTCTGGTTACTACATTATGATTTTACACTGAAGGACATCTTCATCAAATTCTGACTTAAGAATGTGTATCCTTTTTTGGCAAAGGAAGAAACAGGCTTAAAGATGTACAGTAACTGACCTACCCAGATCATGTTTTATAAGTGTAATTATCAGTATCAAGTCCCTGGCTTGCTATTTGTATGCATCCTCTCCATTTGCAAAACACAAAACAACAAAACACAAAAACTACAAAACAAAACCTGAATTATTGCCATTCATGAGAAAAGTGACTAAAATTAAATAAATAATAATAATAACAAATATTAAGTGGCCAATGAGATGATAAGTTGAAGTCTCTTCTACTAGTTTATAAGTGCCACGTACACATGTACACAGGATCATGTTTATTTTGCTGTCAAATATATAGCAAGCCTTAGAACAGCTCAATAAGTATTGACTAAGTCATAGAATTTCAGTCTCAAAGGGTTATTTTGTACATGTTACTAGTCATCCAAAAGGAGGTGAAATGTCCTTAGCCTTATCAGACTCAACTATGAGTCTCACTATAGTTTACATCCTCAGGAAACCCACTGCTTCAAGTCATCATGACCACAGAAAAATATGCTAAAGTAGGCCTTTAAGATCTGAAAACAAATGTAATTCATGTGGTTTATTCCTTCATTTAGAATAGTGTGTGTGTGTGTGTGTGTGTGTGTGTGTGTGTGTGTGTGTGCATGCAAAGAAGCAGAGAAAAGGAGGTTTGCTTGTTCTTTAGGTGTTGTAATTGTTTCTCCAGTTTTAGAGTACACACCCCACTGCATCTACCCTGAAAGACTTTGTAAACATGTTTTTTCTATTGTTGTTTCCACCTTCCCTGCCCTAATCTCTAATTTCTGTCTCTGTTCTTACCTTAATCCCACCTGTTAAATCATTAAAAATGTGGTGTGACCTTTGTAACAAAGGTGGACTAATTTGTGTGTGTATGTGTGCGTGTATGAGTTTATTTTTATCCAGGACTAATGTATAAATGGCCAAAAAAAGGTGAAGTACAACAAGTAACTATAGAATTGATGCTGACACTATTTAAGGTGCCATCGCTTTGCATGGTGCTGAAACAAAACTATTAACTTCTGGTGGATTCTAAGATGCACCACCTGAAAAGTGGCAAGTATTTAAATATATTCCAACATCTGAAACAAGATAAATGCGTAAAATCTTTCTCCCTTTGTCTCCAGCTTTTCTCTGTGAATTGAAAATGATAACACACCACCGAACAGTCAAGTGAATCATAACCTGCTGTGGCTTGAGATATGGAAGAAGAATATTGGAGGAAGAAAAACCTTCCAGCCTGGTAAGATTTCCTTGAAAAAGTGAAGCCATTTATTTTCTCTAAATACCTCAGCAACAGCGCTCATCCACCTGCAGAAGCAAAAGCTGTTCTGACTACTTGCAGTGCACAGAGTTGAGATCTTTATTTCTTCATCACTTTTTACCTTGAGTTTCCTTTCTTGTCATAATTAACCTTGTAATTAATCATGCCACTGTCTGGGTAATAAGACTGTATTTAGATAAGGTGGCCTGGCCTGAGAGTATGAAAGACACGGCATGTTCAGAATTTATTTTTACCTGATGACTGACTTAGACAGCAGATGTAGTGACCAGTCTACTCATATCTAATTTCAAATGATCAAGACACATACATGTAAAATCTGTTTGAAGCAAAAATCAAATTTGTTAGCTGATGTTTTTCTTTCATTTTTAAGCAGAGCAGCAATTTTCAGGTTACACGATACAAATATTTTAGTGATTCTCCTGGAAATACATCTAGCAACTTATTCACAATATACTGCTAGTAGTTTGTCATGAATAACTAAATTGTAAAACATAATTCATAAAGAATGTTAAAAAATAAAAATGAGGATATCAGTTAAAAAATTAATATTTAACAATTTGATAGTTTTAAACCAAATAGTATAAAATGAATCCCACACATGAATTTTTACTTTTTTTCTTCTTGAGGATTATGATTTGGTGACATGCTTGTTTAACAATCGCCATAATTGTGCCACCATATCCTATTTTCTGTAATAATTAAGAAGTTCAAGATGAAGTATTTTATTTCTTGCAGAAATTTAGCTGACATTTTCCCTTCCCTCACTGTAACTGTAAAATTGAGATAACTCTGAAATCTGACACTTCGATATGAGTTCCAGTGCTAGGAGGATGAGTGTCCTTCACTTTGATCTTTACTAACTTTAAGTGACACTTCTCATTACCCCCACTGGCTCTCCCCTAAAGCTTCCTGCCTTTTCACATGCTGTGAATGAGAGCTCTGACTGGCAGCACCAATATTGTTTGCTGAGTAATAGTTTGTTTTGAATGTGCAGCTTCAGGATCATTTACTAATTAAAATTGCTTTACCACTGAGAGGTCCCCTGAGGTTTGCCCTTGTTTAGCTGGGTTAGACCATGAAGTCATGGTTGAACCAGCCCTTAGACCATAATTTGCTGCTAACTCAAATGAGAAAGTTGAAAATAAATGAGTAAAATTGGCTCATAATTTTATCCATACACGTGTACAATTATGTTTATCATAAATCAGATAAACACATGCACAGATATACAACCTGACATGAGAACACAAAGCCTATATATGAGCAATTGAATTGTGTAACTAACTTCTAAATATGTTATTGATAAAGGGAAAAGGGGGGACTTTGAACAAATTGCATTTTCTGGTTGATTTATATTTATAATTATAAAGTTCTGAATTTATAATATCATAGTCGTTTGACCTTAATTAACACATACAACTCTACAATATAATTACTCAAGTCAACCAATAAAATAACTTAGGCTCCCTTTCCCATGAGATTAATATTGTGACACGCTCAGGTTCTCATTCTCACATTTGTTTACAACTGTGACATGATGAAAAATTATTGATTGTGATGTTGTGTGTGTGTGTTAGGGAGTGAGGATAGAAAAGCCTCAGTAATTGTGACTGCTTCAGTGTGGCTGAAATTTTGAGAGAAAATATCAAGTAAATAAAATATGAAAACCTAAAGAATGAGTAAAGTAAATGATTCAAAGGCAATATGGAAAATAAGACTTACACATCAAACAACCAACAATCCTTCTCACTTCTATTCATGGTCTAAGACACTGCATACTTAGTAGCCAACACAGGAACTGGCATGTGACAGATGCTCAGCCAGTTTTGAAGAGTTATATGGGAAAGAATGGATTGGCAGATGAAGAGCCAATGGCAGAAGGAAAGAGTTGGTTTAGGGCTACGGACTGTTCATCTGGAATACCACTTGAGAGCAAATAAGAGAATCAAGTTAGTAAGGTCTCAATATTCCAGTTTTGAAACTACCTGATGAAGTTTCATGATTTTGGGGGCAGATTTCTAATTTCTGAGACCCAAGAGTTTGGTGTTCTGGATATTTCAAATAAATATCTACATTTATCCAAAACAAACAGAAAAGAAAATCCCTTTAACCATTAGTATTATTCTATAGCTTGAAGGCAGCAGGATCCATCCAAATGTCAGGGGAAAAAAATGGTTAGAACCTGACAGTATAAGAGAAAAATGCTGCTGAATTAGCACTGTCTGAGGTGGCTTGGGGAATAGATATATATTATCATCATTTTTGGGAGTCAGTGACAAAAAGAGATGGGAGACATAAACATGAAAGTTTTCATCACTTTGCACACAACTTGGCTAACACAGTACAGTGACCTATATTCTAAAACAATGCTAATGTCTGTATGCATTTATCTGCCTTGACACTAATGCCCTGTAAATTACTAATTGTCTGTCCTGACACATGAATTCGATACATAGAGAGATTCCAGATATGAAAAATTAGTTAATCCTTGCTTTAAAAAGTTCTAATATCCTAAGTCTCTTTCACATATAAGGATCGCTCTGGTCTACTCTGTAATTCATAATTTCCTATTGTGAATTAGAGATGTATACATGCCTTGAAGATTTCATAGAATTCTTTTTAGATAGAGCCTGATCTAAAATGAGGCATATGCTAAATCTTCTTATACAAGGCCAAACTCTCGTCTTACTCTGCACCCCACAGTGCTCATTCGAGTGAAGAGTCATCTTTGAAGGCAATCGGAGCTTCTTGCTTGGCTAAGCACCATGGAGCTTGGAGCAAGATAAAAAAAGAACCACAGACTTTCAACTATAATTCTGCTTGCAGAACAACACTGAAACCATCCAGCCAGACCACTGTGGGATGAGTTCACTAGCCCTTTAGCCACATACAAATTATGATATATACTGGTTGGCCAACAGTAGTTTCCAACAAATAACAGTGTTTCCAATCATGTTCAAGATTTATTTTGTTGACATTCTCTTCTGAATAACTTGCTTTCATACTTACATAACTGTGCCATTTACAGTCTGTATAATTTTATCTGCTTTGGGATATGTACAAATAAGACATTCATTTTATTGATTTTCCTTAAAATAACTTATAGCAATGTCATCAGTTAAGAGAGCGTTAGTAGAAGTTTACTATGACTTCCAGGAAAGCTGGATATTGAACATGGACACTCTTCTTCCATAATCAGCAATTTTCAGATTGCTTCCCAAATAGTTATTTGTCTTATTCAAAATATAGAACATATCTCACCTAATGCCGCTGAATTTGAATCAGAATTAACCAGTTGATCATGCGATTCTGATACATCACAGTGTTATGAGTCACTGTACTAGATGACATCATGACTCCTAGAAACTTCTATAATATTCAGGAAATAATTTATGGCTAAATCTCATTTTCTGAAAAGGAGAAATGGGACTTATTTCCCTTTTAAACTATGATATATTTCAGTATGGACAAGAATACCCTTAGTGATCCAGGCATAGTGTAAATATTGTAGCCTTACCAGTGTCTATTCTGTATTCTCTCATTCCTACCCTTCATTCTTCTATTCTTTCCCTTACTACTTAAGTTGAGGCACTTATACCTTCTTACCTGGAACATTTCTAAAGCTTTGTCTTATTTCTGCTACCCTACTCCCAGTCTCTCCCCACTGCAATATAAAATCCATCTATAAGACGTAGATAGATCATTGCAGATGTTTACATACTCAAGCTTTGAAACCTCAGTGGAAAAACCCTCAGTGGAAAACCCAGCCAAACAGTCAACTTTGAAGCCTCAGTGGGAAAACCCTCAGTGGAAAATTCAGCCTAACAGTCAACTTTGCTCTCCTGTCAATTTTCTGAACCAATTATATCCTCTTGCCAAATAGCTAACTACTTTCCTGATGACCAGTTCTGTGTGTTTTTCCTTATTGTTTTCTCATCCTGTTAGGTACACATATTTCCCTGCTTCCTGCCTAAATCTTTGTAGTTCATTAAGGCCCGTATCAAATCCTACTTATACAAAGACTTCCTTGTTATCTCCAATTTACATCATTTCTGCCACTTAAGGACTCTCTTTGCTCTGTTTTTGTGGTGGTTGTTATTTATTAATATACCTCTGAGGCTCCTGCTATAGTCTGACTACAAGTTGTGTGGTTATCTTGTGTCCTGTGCTAGCCTCTGTATATACTTCCCATTATATAAGCTCAATATAATTTTAAATTCAATTTTTGAGATATATTCATTTAAGCTAACATTTGCGTCATTCATGGAAGAGTAAATGCACATTGGCAGGGTTGATTTACTTGTGGCTCTGAGAGATATTGGATTAGTAGGGATGTCTTCCCCACCGAGGATGAATAATGAAATGCTTTTCCAAAACCATCCACTAAAGAGGGACATTCACAGGACCCAGAGAGCATCAAATAATCAAGCCAAAGGTCTCTCCCTCAGGCACATTTTTGAGACCCTGGGTCTTGACTTCAAATTTTAAAGGATGAAACGAAGGTGGTTATGGCTGGATGCGAGGCCTGAAGCATGCGTACAATTAAATTCAAAGCTGGGAACTGTGCATTCCTCCATGTGTGAGTTCAGGAGCTGTGACCAGAAGCCAGGCTGAGTCAAAACTAGGGACTGGTAGTCATGGCAACAAGGACACATCCAGAAGTCAGAGTTGGAAAACGGAGCAGGTCAAATGTGGAATAGGCTGTTGGTTAGTGTAGAGAGATTCCGGCCAGAGACAGACTCAGTGGAAGCCAGGGCACACTGCATGGTGTACAGGGAGCAAGGAAAGTTCTGGTGCCCAGTCCAGATGGAATTCTGCTGGATGTCTGCTCGAGCTTCCAGCTGGCTCAAGGTCCCATTCACTCCTCATGCTGCAGATTTCTCTTACTGGCTTCTGATGTTCTGTTTCTTTTTCTTTCTTTCTTCTTCTTCTTTTTTAAATCTTTTGGATGCTCTTGAAGCATTCTCATAAAGCTATTTTGCCAGAAGCTCTGTAAGATGACCCCATTTGTAGAAATGCCAGAGGTAAGCTAAACGATAGTTTTCTATTTTTCTTTTTAAACTACCAAGAAGGAGACAATATATCTTTCTATACTTTAGTGAAATGGTCTAAGAATTTTGACCACACTATCCTAGTTCATTCCAAAATGAGCTTCCAGAATAATTGTCCTACAAAGTGTCAGATTATCCACAGGAAAACACTTTTAAAGTTATTAATAATGATAATCAGAGTTTCAGATTCAAAGTAGACTATATTGTGAGAGTCAAGGATTTTCACATTCTATTCATTTCTTACTAGTAACGGCTGGCATTTATTAATATTTGCTCTGACTTGGTATATTCGAGGTATTAAGCAAATTTTTGACTATGTAGCAGATTTTCAGTGTTATTTTTCATATCAACTCTAATAGTCAGGTAATTTTTATTTACATTCTCCTCTTTTATAGTTAAGAAAATGGAAACTCAGGTACTTGTGAACCAAGTAGAGTCAAGACATAAGGAAGGAAGTTGTAAGGCTACCCTTAGATTCAAAATATAAAAATAATGAATCTATTTATGGTAATCAAGCCTTAGAACTAGTAGGGCCATTGATAGCAAATTTAATCTAGAAATGTAAGCAGAGTAACTTGATAAAATAAAGAAAGAGAAAAAAATCAGGGAAAATGGATCTAACAGTGGATGCAAAATGCCTTTGTCTAAGCTGGTACCTGGCTTGAGGACTGTAGCAGAAAGGACTGGCAGAAAGGAGAGACGGAAAGAAAGGGAGAAAGTTAGTTGACCATGTGGCATCATGTGAAAACTCTCTGCAATCTGCAAAGCACTCACAAATGTGGTGGTTTATTATTTATGAGTCTTGTTATTCCTAAACATTTAGATATTTTATTAGATATCAAAAGTAGTGAAATATAAATATACTGGAATACAATTTTACAAAAGGGATGTTTACACTGATCTCAAGTTTTGTTTGTTTCTTGTTTTGAGAAGTACCTTTGGAGAATCTATTAAAATCTCACCAGCAAAATGCAAATGAGCACATACAAACTGAGGTTTACCGAAATCCTGAGGTACTGCATTGAGGCCCATGGACCTGGTGGAGTTGATGGTCATAGGTTAAAAACACCAAATTTGGAGAGTTTTTTAAGTTGTTTAATAGCCTTTATACCCCCTTTGAATTATGAATGTTCTATATCTGTCTCTACCTACACATGGGCATGTTTGTACTGGTTCCTTTTTCATGGAGGACCGCCATCCTTTCCCCTAACTACTTAATGTATTCCTGACAAATAAAATACACATCTAGCAGTATGTGTTGTATTATATATTATTCTATTTCACCAATTTAATTTGAAGGCAAGCTATATTTAGCTTCAGGACTAAATGAATCTTAAGTATTTGTCTATGTAGCATTAGCTAACTATTGGGGAGAAATTGCAAATGTGATCATGAAGCATAGTTTTAAATAACTGTAGTCTAAGCTTGTTCTAAAGATTTATAACCAACAGCAAATACAAAAAAAATTATGTATTTCTTTGTATATCTAATTTTACAGTAGAATAAGCACAATGAATAAAATCCACTGAATGATTTGAAAAGATATGAGTTTCAGGAGCTTGGGAATTAAATTACTAATTTGTTTCTCTGTCTCTATAGATTCTATACTTTTAATTCATAGCAGCCCACACTGAGTAAAGCAGATTAGTGTGATTATTTTTCTTCACCTTTTCTTTTACAACAGTTTGAAAAGGTGAGTATATAACCAAAATGCTGGGAACCCTTCTAATTAAAGGCACAACTTTTTGGTGGCATGTATAGTTTTTGTCAACAAAATTGATATGAAGTAATTTTTTTTCCCTGAAAGTTTGTGTGACCTTTCTTTCTCATTCTTCTTTCTTACCCTCTAGGAAGGAGTTCAAATGCGACAAGATTTCCTTTTGTTCATTAGTCTTAAATACATGATGGTGCCTACCAACTCCTCTTCACTGAAGGACCCTAAGACCTGAAATATTGGTATTTCTTTCACTCCTGTCATTCAAACGTCATTCATAAATAAATTCACTCATTTTTCATTTATTCACATAAAAACTAAGTAATCCAAAGAGTCCATTTGTTTGATTTAAGCAATTCATAGTGAAATACAAATTTCTTGGTGAATTATAGATGGTACTATAGAGAGAGTGGTGTTGGAGAGAACCTTCTAAGAATCTGACTTTAACAAATCAAAATTTGGGGTGCAACTTATTATTGAAAAGAATTTATTCTCTGAAGAATCTCTCTCACACACTTTGCTAAGATATATATGTTGAGGGTTTAAATGCATACGCTTACTGTTTTTTTTTAATTATTTATTATTATAGAGATGTGAGGTACAATTCAGGGTTAGGTATCTAAACATTAATCATGCAGGTACTCTTGTTGATGAGGTATGCCCCTCCCTCCCCTAGCAGTTTCTCTCAACTGCCAATCCCACTCCTTCTCCCCTGTTTTCCACTACCGCCAATCACTTTCCTATAGCATTATAATGTCAAGGTCCATTTATGATTGAGAACATAAGGAACTCAGTCCTTTGTTTCTGTGATAAATCATTGAGTATGATCGACTCTAAATCCATCCAAGTTGCAGCAAAGTCCATATATTTGTCCTTCTTTAGGGCTGCATAATATTCCATTATGTATATGTACCACATTTTTTTTTTTAAACCCAGTCCAGCTTCGATGGGCAACATGGCTGGTTCCAAGTTTTTTAAGCTTATTGTTAATGAAGAGATAGTTTGTACTCTTAGTCCTGATTTTTAAAAATCTACAGTATTTAATAGGTTTTACCTTTCATAGTAGCATTATAGACTCACATTTGTTTTTAATAATTTCTGCATCTCTGCTTTATGATAACTGATTTGATAGACACAGATCTTTCATCTGCTTTAGGAAAATAGCTATATATGTAATCACATGTTGCATTTGGTTGTGAATTTGAGTTAACATTGTTGAATCTATTTCAGTTGTTTCACGGTATACGGTAAGCAAAGCAAATATCTATATGTTCTCTTGCACATCTGAGGCTATATCATAAACTTTGTTTCCAGTGTTTCACCTATAGAGATGAAATTTTGTCAGTGATTGGTCTGAAACACAAAGAATAAAAGTTTAAAGATAGCACTGCCTATCTCTCCATTTCTTTTGCTCTGTATCTATTTTTTTCTTTTAAAAAAAAAATCCCACAGTAAGTTTTCAACTCCCACAAACAAGTATGGAAACTCAGGTTGTTTCACTCTGAAAATGAACCAGTTTCGCAGCCATTGTGTTTTATGTCTGAATTGTCTAACTTAAATTGCATGTCCTTGGGGCAGAGAGCAGCTTTCTATCTTTTGTTACAGAGCCAAGTATCCTGTCACTGTTCTACAAAACAATAAATAATGAAGCGAATTGAAGATGTGTGAATTGTGCCAGGTTGACAGAAATGGAGCCGATGTTCCCAGAGTATATCCTAACAGGCGACCTGAGCCTCTCTCCAGCATCTCAGAAAACCAAGTAGCAATGGAGGATAAGAAAGTGGGCAAGGACAAAGAAAGATATTTATTTGAGACTAACTAGTAATTTCTTGAGCTGACACACCAGCACTAAATGCACAAAGATAATGATAGGTCTTTTAACTGGCAGGTATATTTTACAAGTATCACTCTTGTTTATTCAACATTAAAAAAACTCTCCTGCAATTTTTATCTTATATACACCATGTGGTAACAAGAAAATGAAACATAGGTGGTCATATTTGTTCAAAAGTTTGTACTTGGCTTTTCTTGTAGATAGGGCAAGAAGATTTTGTGAGCTGCATTCTCCACCAAAAAGTACCTCTTAGGAGTGGACTTCCTTAACGACCATATGCAAACTAGCTCTGGTCCTAAAACTCCACAAAGTCACCCTATCTATTCTGTGTTATTTTCCTTATATTTTTCACTCCATCTGAAATTATGCATTTGGTTCTTAAAAATAATTATCTGTCATCTTGTTAGAATATAAATTCTGTGAGGAAATTTTACCAGCATCTCATAGGATGCTGCAATATAGTAGGTATCAATAAATATTTGTTGAAATAAGGTCAGTATTGGAGCTTTGGAATAAACTAAGTGGTCTAAGTAATCTGTTCCTTTGATATCCCTAACAGAATGCTTTTTTGTTTGTTTTTGAGTTGGAGTCTCACTCTGTCGCCCAGGCTGGAGTACAGTGGCACGCTCCCGGCCCCTGCAGCCTTGACCTGCTGGGCTCCGGTGATCCTTCCACCTCAGCCTTTCAAATAACTGGAACTATGGGTGTGTGCCACCATGCTTAACTAATTTTTTGATTTATTGTGTAGATGAGGTCTCACCAAGTTGCCCAGACTGGTCTCGAGCCCTTGGACTCAGGCAATTATCTTGCCTCCACCTCCTAAAGTGCTGGGACTACAAGTGTGAGTCGTGTCTGACTAGAATGTTAGTGATATCCCTAATATCAGTGAGATATCCCTAGTAGAAAATATGACACATAGTATTCAGTAAATACATGTTAAAAGAAAAAAAAAAAAGAATTGAGACTTGAGATAAAAACCATATGGACATCATCATCTTAATTATGAATTGGGATCCAAAAATTTTGAGAAGCACATTTTAGAATATAGAACATTATCCAGCTTGGTGGCATGAGGGCACATACACACACACACACACACACACACACCCCCTACAACATATGATTGGTACTCAGTTAAATGAGAAGCGAAAAGGAAGTGTAAAGATGGAAATTGTAGGACACTAACTGAAGCAGAAAAGCATATTCTACTTAATTTCACCTTGCTCTCACATATTCACTTGTATCAACCATGATTTCTTTTTTTTTGGCTTTACAATTTATTCAGAAATTGTATATACATACACGCCTCTGACACATATGTCTAAAACCTACAAGGAAGCGATTACAGCTATTTTTATATGAGAATAATGGTATCTACAAGTAGTTTTCCTCAAAGAGTTAAATTTCAATAGTTTTCCCAGTTTTTTGGACTGGGGGGATTCTCAGTTCCAAGGACATAGAGGTATATGATTTGAGAAATAAATATGAAAGCAATGACATGCTCATGGATACTTTTTCTCAAAATTATACTATAAAAGATTGTATGACTTTTTTTTCCATTTTCTTTTGAACTTTATTGTGTGAAGATGAAGTGCTTAGAGCTTCTGAAACTGTATTTAAATATGAGAGGGAAGGCCAAGTGCATTGCAGAGAAGCCGACACAGAGCCCTGACATCATGAAGTTGCTATATTAATCCACCCTGGAATCACTCACTTGATATGGGATATGACTAATGTTTTTTTTTTTCCTCTTTTAATTTTTATTTTAAAATTGTGGAGTACAATTCAGGGTTAGGCATACAAATATTCGCTGTGCAGATACCCTTGTCGATGAGGCGTGCCCCCCGCCAGGCAGATATCGACTACTGTCAATCCCACCCCCTCCACAGTTTCCTGCTACTTCGACCACCATTTCTACAAAAGATTCACCATATAATGAATTTATATGACATCATTTATTATGGGTTGAATGTATCCTTCCAAAAGTGTTTAATTCTAATCCCCAGTACCTGTGTGATGTGATCTCAGTTGGAAACAAGGAGTCAGCAGCTGAGGCTGAGGTGAGTGGATTGCCTGAGCCCAGGGGGTTCAAGACCCACCTAGGCAGCGAGACCTCATCTCTACAATAAATCAAAAAATCAGCCGGGCGCGGTAGTGCATGCCTGTAATTCCGGCTACTCGGAAGGCTGAGGCGGAAGGATCACCGGAGTCCAGTAGATCGAGGTTGCGGTGGCCGGAAGCGGCCACTGCACTCCAGCTTGGGCGACAGAGTGAGACTCCAACTCAAAAAAAAAAAAAGATGAGGTTACTAGCATGGGCCCTTACCTAATATGACTGTGTTCTTATATAAAAAAAAAAAAAAAAAGGAAAGTTGGGACAGAGACAGACACACATCACATGAACAGAAGGAAAATGATATGAATCCACAGAGAGTATGTCTTCTACAAGCCAGGAATGTCTGAGATTACCGGGAGAAGGGCATGGGACAGATTCTCCCTCAGAACTTTTCAGAAAGAACCAGCTCTGCAGACATATTGATTTCTCACTTCCAGCCTCCAGAACTATGAATCAATATATTTCTATTGTTCAAGAGGCCCAGATTTGGTACTTTGCTATAGAATCGCTTACAAACTAACATACCATTCATTCTCAACTCCAATGATAGAAGTCACTACATAAGCCCATTATCTAGATATTGATCAATTAAGTCACTTACTATAATTCTTAGTATCCATTTAATTAATTTACGTTATTTAATATAATCTTATTTAATTATTTATTCAGTTAAATACGCAGTTGTAATTAATTTATCTTTTTCTGGTCATTTTCTTACAATAAAATTGCTTTATGTTATCATTCTATTATCATCAACACGTTTAGGAAATTACAATAAGACCTAAAACTTAAAGATATCATTTTAAATTTTATCCACAGTCTATAAAATTAAATATTAATACATTTATTCACATAAAGGGAGAGTTAATTTTTAATTTTTGGATCCTCTTCAAATAGCAGATAACAGATTTCCCACCATCAAGCCAGATATTTAATAAAAGGAATACAGCTAATATGATATTTTCAAAATTAATGGAGTTAATTTCATGAGACATTTAAAAATCTTTACTTATATCCATAATAAATGAATATTCCAAAATATACCTTGTGTGATAAAATTAGCAAAGAAATTATCACTGTTGTTTTGCTTTAACCTTAAAAATACATTCTGTTTTGATTCTGTATAGTGTAAAATAAAAAGAACTGTTTTGCCAGCAATTTATATTGACAGCATTTACGCATGTGGAAATAATTTGCACTTTATGTCACAGTGAGTAAAAAAATGATTGTGAATGAAAAATCAAAAGGAGGATTGAATACTAATATCAATGGTCCCTGTGAGGAACTGTTATGTTAACTTGCACTATACTCCAGAATTATATAACCTAAAAAAACCCTTCCATTTGTAGTTTTATTTCTACATATTTTAAGTTTGAATGTAGGACGTTTTCATTAAATGTGAGGACCATCAAAGGAATATAATTAACCCTAATGACTGGAACAAAGAGATAAATATTTTTATTATCTATTCCACCACAATTGTTGATATTTGAGTTTGCCAATTATCTGTTAGAACAAATGCTTGCCTTTAATGTAATTAGCTTAATTTAATTAGTATTCATTTGCTTTCTCTAATATACTCTAAACATTGCAGAAAAAACTCAATACACAGAATTCCCATTATGTAGATATGAAAATCCAAATTGAGTATAAATGTAAAAGTGCAGTCAATTTATGCTTCCAATGGAGTAAGGGGACTACCATTAAATTATTCTAAAAACATCTCTTATTATATTTAATTTTATGTCAGCTCTGATAATCTTTTAATTTAACTCTTGTCATGATTTGTGTTTTTATTTTGTTTTTACTATTCCAATCATATTTTTGTGGCGTTTGTTTAGTGTTACTTAAAAACTAGATATTTTGTGAGAACAAGAAATTTAAACTTTTGATGCCTCTGATTCTTTATCGGTAAAATTAGAGTGAATATTTAAAGGTAAAAGCCTTCACTAGCATTCAGCAGATTTTTTATGAGCTTAAGTTTCCAAGATAAAGAATATTATTCAATAAACACCAATGACAAGGAGTATGCATTCTTTAAGAAGACTGTTGTCTGTCTTTGCCCATGGTTTGATTTTTATTCAAAAGCTCTATTTTGGAATTGTAAATATCGTTGTCATACAATTTAGAGTATTATTATTAACTAAGCAAAAGAAATGCAAATATGTCAGTCTCTCAAAGTTGCAAATTTAACAGACTTTGCATAAAATTGTGTTGGTAATTGTTTTGTGAATTATTGCATGTTTCTGGTAACAAAGCTGCTATATTTCCTGCATAGTACAGTAGTCAGACATATTCACTTTCTATTTTTTTAGAGATGAGGTATTGCTATGTTTTCCAGGATTGTCTTTAACTCTTGGGCTCAAGCAATCCTCCTGCCTCCCAAGTAATTGGGACTACAGGTGCATTCCACTGTGCCAATTTCATATTTATTTTAGATCAGGGTCTACATTCAGAATCTAAGGTAGAACCATTCATGAATTTGGAGGAACCTACAGACGAAAGAAACCAGTGGCTTAAACACGTTGAGCCTCAGGTACCTTTTCCTTAAAGTGACCATAGTGATGTCTATGGTCACCTAAAGTGACCATAGTGATGTCTACTTTGTAAGATGAGTAAGTAGTTTTAAAGAATCTGGTATAGAACCTCTAACAAGCACTTCAAAATATTACTTTTTTTCTTGACTTGTCCTTTGTCTTTCTTGAGACTGGTAAGAATTGGTGGCAGCAAGTCTGACTTTGTACACAGTTTGTTCTTATTCTATACTGTTTGGCATGCATGTTTTGGAGTGCAGATTGTGTATATCTTAATTGTTAGAGTCATAAAACTCAAGATCTTCAGGTGTATAGAAGTATCTTTTTTTTGGGTGAAATATTCACTGTGATCAGCAATCACAAAAAATTGTTTTTCTTTATGTTATAAAATTTTTAACATCTATCTACATGTCAATATTGATTTATTTTCCAACTACCCGAAGTAAGTAGGTGGATTAAAAGTTCTTTTAGATCAAACTCAAGAAGACATAGATAGTGATACAGGAATGTCGTGAAGGTCAATGGATTGACCATGGTTAGAAAATCTTTAAAGGGTATACAGTCATCAGGGTATTTGTCATCTTAACTTCTTTAAAAAGCAATTTACAAAACCATAAACACAATGCCCAGACAGCAATTTTAGGATAATAGAATTTTTATAAATGCTAGATAATCAATGTGAATTTTCATTTTAAGTACTCTGAAATGAGAAGAAATGCAAGTCTAGGTTAACTTATAAAAAGCCACTTGTCAACAATGTTTTTATTATTTTTAATGTCATATAAATATGAACCCTATTCTTTCAAAATCTAGGATAGTAAATAAAATGATTTCAAAAACATGAATATAAACATGTTTAAAAGTTTTTTTAGGCCAGGCTCGGTGGCTCAGCCTGTAATCCCGCGCTTTGAGAGGCCGAGGTGAGTGAATTGCCTGAGCCCGTGGGTTCGAGACCCGCCTGGGCAACTTGGAGAGACCTCATCTCTACAATAAATTAAAAAATTAGCCGGGTGTGGTAGCGCACCTCTAGTTCCAGCTACTTGGAAGGCTGAGGTGGAAGGATCGCCGGAGCCCAGCAGGTCAAGGCTGCAGTGGTTGGGAACGGCCACTGCACTCCAGTCTGGGCGACAGAGTGAGACTTCGACTCAAAAAAAAAAAAAAAAGTTTTTAAAATAAATGAGCAACACATACAATATTGAAGAAATATTTAAAAATATGTATTGCTTAATATTCTGCTTCAGTTATAGTTTTTTTAAAAAAATACTTGTTTTGTATCAAATGCATATTATATAAAAGATTTCACTTTTACTTAAAAATTAACAAGAGTTATTACCCTTTTTAGCCATAATTCAATAATCATGAAGAGGATCCTCTAAAGAGATGTTTGTAATATGATTGCAAGCTATTTTTAAATTTTTGAAAAGTTATGATTAATTATTTCATGAGGTTGTTTTATACAGTCCACATTTTCCTTCCCACCTATTCCTGGTTCAAACATTGACCTTAACTTACTCTTAGTTCTCTCTATTCTTTTTTTTTTTTTATTAGAGTTTTAATTTTAAAATCCATTAAAAATTGTAATCAATATTATAGTCATTAGTTGTCATGATTAACTATGTGCTTTGACATGAGTATATAAATTAGTACAATAAATAAAATGAGTTTTAGAAACACATAGAAGTATAAAATTTAGATTTTATTTCCATTTTTCTAAGATTGAAAAGCCTTTCAAAATTTACTTGTTTAAAATGAATGAATCTCATAAAGTTTGGAACACAAAATTGTTGGTGTATTTCAAAAGAGAGTCACTGAGGTCCATAATATACCTTATTTTATGAAACAACCATTTTTACAGATTTAGAAGGCAAGTTTCATAGTGACTGAATAACTTAGTAATGGTTAATGTGCAATAATTACTGTGGGTCAGGTACTGTTGTAAGCATGTCATATATACTTAATAAGTCATTTTTGTTCAAAGTAAAATACCAAATAGCTAGGAAAATTATAAACTTGCTAACAACAAAAACAAAAAACTTCTGTTAAAATGCATTTATTGTCAAATTCTTGACCATATTGTACGTACAATTCATATTATGAAAAACAAGTTTATCTTAAAAAATGTTTAGATACAATCTTTTGATAATTTCTTATGAATTATTGAAATTTATAAGATAATTATAAGTTAATGATTATTGTAAAACCATACAATTCATACATTAGTATAACATCACCTCAGATAAGTGAAAAGGTTGAACTGAATTTTATTTCACACAAAGTAGCACATGGATTTATAGGCATGTATATACACAAGCACTGGATCCAATAATGAGCTTTTTGAAGATTTTAGGCTAAATATTACACTATCTTTTCAACTTAACATAACCTTCTTGTGTATGTTTAATTTCTTTGTTCCAAATTTTTATTGCATTGCTCTGAAAGATGAAGTGAAGGTTTAGATTAGAATTAATGTATCTGAAACTTCATTTTTATATGAATATAGCAATGTTAACATTACAGTAATTTAATTTGAAAAGCAAATCCCCAATAGATTATTTAAATAAGTTATCTAAGAATGTAGAGACATAATTGCTTTTAGTAATATAATATGCATAGATTTCTTTTCAATGTTGAAAAGAACAATTTCTATAATTTTTATATGCAAATGACTTTGAAAGTTAGCTCACCTGATATATGGCAATGTCTTGAACACATCTAATTAGATGAGCTTTTGAAAATTCTATTTAAATAAAGGCAGATGATTCATGGGATAAATCGTCAAATTAAATAGCTTTTCTAACATCTTCTTTAATACTACTAAAAAATTCTAATAACCCAGCTATGGTTTTCATTTTTTTTCTTTATTGTTATTTCTTCTGGTAGGAATAAGCATATGGGTTTAAGAGTTTACATTTTTTATTTCAACTCCTATATTTCTTTGGTAAATATTTATGGAGGCTTGACTATGTCTAAAGCACTTTGGAAGTTGTCATACACATACTGTTACATAGGAGCATTTCAGTATTATATTGCATCATCTTGGGGTTCTGTGAAATTAATATAGGTCAGAAAGCAAAAGGAACAATACACAAATATTTTGATTCTGACTCAGTGTTGACTCACTTCATAATTAATGACCATTCTATTTATAGGTAATTTAGAAAGTTTATTTTCATTGAGGAGAGACAGAGATTAATGGGATCTTGCCAGTCTGAAATGAAATCAATCAATCAATTCATTTTGCAAACTATGATACTTAATGCTTAGTCTCTAGCTGATCTGAATAGTTTTATGTTGGTTAATAAATTTAATTTTTTTAGTATTGTAAATGTAAGGACAACTCTTGCATTCATTTACTCTGTAACGTTCCTTTTTCTGGGAGTTTGCTATTTCACAAAGCGATTTTGGACAAGCTAACAATTTTTCTCAGGCCTTACTTTCATCCATGAGTTACTGCTGTAAAACAGAATTGCACTGTCAATTATAATTTCCTGTTTTGATTAATGGCATTTCAAAAGTTCTGTAGCTTTCTAAATAAACCCAGGAGCCACTATCAATGAGCAATAGTACAAAATATGTAGTTACAAAATAAACTTTCCCAAATACAAACTCAAAACAGCCAAGTCATCCAATTCAGGAAAATATGATTAAATATAAATGTAATGTTTTGTAAATACTCTTGCAGTTAATATTATTCAACAAAAAATCATAATAGTAGCAAAATTACATACTAAAACAATTATTATATCTATGTGCATAATAACTATGCATTAATACCAAAAAAAGATAATAAAAGACTTTCTTCTTCTTTTAGGCTTCCAATAAAGTGCATTTTTATATTCATATGTAAACTGTTACATCTGAGACTTAGAAAGCCCTAGTTATTAAATTCTCACATTTTGTCACTTGCTTTTATAGAAAATATTTTGAGGCAAGCCTTTGTTTTTCATTCACTCCATTTGTGGAAACATAAAAAGCATTGATAGGGCAATGACATTTCAAGAATTGTCTGTCACTTTCAATGAGATGGCTTAATTCTTTTAAAGCTTTATTTTAACAAAAAGGCAGGTGTTCAAAAGATATTTGCAATACAGCTCACAGAGGGGCTTACATTCCCCATTACCACAGGTAGCCTGGGCTCCCACAACTCCATAGGGCTGTTGCAAGTGCACTGAGAAAATATGGGTCCTGGAAACCAGCTTCATTGTATTCAAACATAACTGCCCTTATCCAAATTGTGTCTGTTATTCTATTATCATGGACTGCGGCATTCACCGCATAAATGTAAGGCAGATGTCACAAGTACCTTAATCCAAACAGTCCCACATGCCCTGTAAAAAAACCTGTCACAATAACTTTACCCCCACAATACACTATTTGTATATTTGATTAAATAAAGCATTGCATTATTTCTTTCCTTTTCTTCAATTCCCAGGCAGCATATTGCCAAGCAAGGATACCAGTTTTCAGTTTTCATTTTAAACAAGAGCATAATACGCTCTTCAAAGTATTCATTTGTTCTAAGAAGGAAATCTGTTATTAGGCATCAGAATAATATTGTTACCTTTTATACTGGAAAACTAACTTGACCTTATTCAGTATTTTAGTCACACACCCCTGACTGGGTGAATCACTCTTCTTTTTAAAATTATAGAATGGCTCTGCTTTTCTTTTTGGAAATCCTCCCAAATGCTTAACACGGCCCTTTGGCCCCCATCCATATCTGAGATATACCTCTTCAGTTCCATCACCTTCTCTGGCCTCTTCGTCTCTAAACCTCAGCTCCCTAGATCCCATTTGTTTATTTGAGCATGTCACAATGCCTCTGATTTCAGGGCCTTTGGACATGTTAGCACCTTTGCCTGGCTGCCTTCTTTTCATCATCCAAGTCTTACTAAAAGTCACTTTCTGAGGGCTCCTCTGCCATATGCTCTCATGGCACTGTACTTCTTCCTCCAGCCTCATCTCTGTTGGTAATACTGTGATTTGTTACATCTGGCTTTTTGTTCCCCCTGAGAACACATGTATTGTTCTATTCCACAGAATACAATGCCTGGCACATCTTAGGCATTTCAGAAACATCTGTGGAGTTATGTTGAAGTTAAAGACATGCTTATCAGTATACATCAGGGTATATATCAGCAAATATAGATATACACATAACAGCTTTGGGGTTTGGTTTGGTTTTGCTTGCTTTGGTTCTTGTTTCCATAAAGTTGCTGTTCTCTGACCTCTGCCTTTGTATAGTGAGAGATCCTGAAAGAAGTTATGTATGACTCAAAGGCGGCATGTGTTTTTTGGATTTTCTTTTCCCCTTATCTCACTACTAAATATTTTTGGGGATTTTTTCCCCCCAATTGTTCCTGCCCCATGAAATATCCATATCACACATATACTAAGTCTCCATTTATGTATTGTGGCCCTTTGGAAGCCCCATCACCATGATAACATAAAAATTTTGTCTCCGTTAATTAATTTTCACCTTTGTGGCAATACTGCCTCTTTTGAAAACATGTGGTCCATCTCTAAGTCTATGTTTTTAAGTTCCTCTCTGTCTCTGTCGCTCTCTCTCTCTCTCCATCTGTCTATCATTTATCTATCTATCATCTATCAGTCTATCATCTATCATCTATCTATCTTGTATTTGTCTGTCATCTATCTTCTATTATCTATTATCTATCCATTATCTATCTAGCTGTTATCCACCCACCCACCCATCCATCCATCCATACTTACATACATACATCCAGTCATATCATCCATCTTTTTATTTAGAGAGAAGAGAGAGAGAGAGAGAGAGAGAGAGAGAGAACGCACAGCTGAGCACTCTTTGATGTATTACTTCAGCTGTTTTTTGCAGAACCTTTTCCTGTTTCCAGCTCAGTCTCAGAGTTTGAGTCTCTTAAAGGTTTTGAACAAAAAGATAACCCTTCTTTTTGATTTTGTGTTGGTCTTCTGGCTACTGAGTGCTTTACTGGGAGTTAACAAAACATTAATTTGTCAAAATGTATTGTAATTTTTAGAATTTTACATTTTATATTGACCATAGTTATAATTTTATTCATGTCAGCTTCCAAATAAAATGTTTTATGTGTTCCCAACTGGAATTAATTTTCTTTATCTAATTACTTTCAAAACTCTATCAGAGTGGAAGCTTTGAAAGCTATTGACGACATTAGGATCTATTCAGTTTCCACTGGCAGTTTGAAAAATAACTCTGTATGTGCAAATACCTCAGGTGCAAGGAAAGCCACTGTCTTAGCGAGTAACTGCAGAGAAAATGGGATTGCAGCCCTATTTCTTGCTTTCTCTGGCTTTTATGAGTCCATAGAGTGGCTGGAAATAAATGGCAAAGGTTTGCTAGGAACATTTATTGTGCCTCTAAGGCCCACTGCCTTGTTAAATCTACCTGCAGTGGCAGTTGTCATTTAAATACGAGTTGCAACCTTTTATGGCACAGAAGGCGAATGGCTTGTAAGGCCACAATCATGGCAGCTTTAACACTGATGCCATGTCCAAAAGACTCTTCCTGCTCATCTTTCTATTTCTCCTTGGCCCAACAGGCACTCACTAACTACCTCCCTAATAGTGGTTGAGTTCAGAAACACTGTTAATTTACATAGTCTGACTGACAAGTCATGTTTGTTACCATTAATTAGTTACTGCTGCCCTCAGTGGAGCCATCCAATGCCACATTGGCTTTAAAAACAAGCAGGAATTAGTTACAGCAACATTGAGAGAAATTTTCAAATGTTCCCAATTCCTCCCCACCCCACTCACACTTAGCACAAAACCACAAAGATTACACTATCTCGTTTTGTTGCTGTTGAAACACTCTGCTCCCGTCTGAGGGATGCACTCATAGTCCATGTCTTGACAGTGACAGCTGGCACTTGCCTTGTGAGTGGGCACCGTGTTTAAGTGTTCACTTCATTTGTCCTTACTCCAGCCATAGAATATAGCTGTTAACACCATTCTGTTTTTAACAGAATGAACAGAAGAAACAGAATAAGAGAAAAATAAGGGTTTTTGAGTGATAATAAATAGCCAGGAAAATGTAGATAAAAGGTTTAGAATCAGGGTCTGCAAGCTCAGCTTATTGTCTTTCGCCCTCACTGCCACACGCCTGAATTTCAGCTTTTAAATTCAAATGCAGGCCCTTTTTCTTACTCCACATCTCTCTAATGGAATGTGGTTCACAATAATATTTATAGTGTAGACCCTTATATGATCCACTTATAAAACAACTTATCAATATCATTCTGTGTAGTACCATTTAACTTTTCAAGATTATATGTCTTATCACCTTTAAATAGATCATAAGCTTATAGGGAGGGGGTCATCTTTAATACTTTTGCATCTTAATTATAATGACTAGCACAATGCCTTGCAAATAGTTTAATATAATACATTTTAAGAAAATCCTTTGATTTAGTCATAGCAGGGAGATGCCTGGAGTTATCGTACACTGCAAGAAAATGAATGACAGTCTAGTCCAGTTTTTTACATGACTCCTACAGGATAGCCAATTCAAAATACTGTATTTCATTACAATTGTGCTTCTTGGTTGTTCTGAAAATTGACCATTTCTCTGATTTAGCCCACCTGTTGCTACGATAGTACCTATTTGCACCTTAAGGGCATGCCATCAATTCAACAGTATTTTTCAAGTTATTTGGAAAGATCACTCAAACTAACTAAACCTAGGTTCAATAATATGCTTGCAATAGAAATATCTATCCCAACTTCTCCCTCTGCCCAAAAAAATGTCATTGAACAAATATTGTGTGTTCTCTAGGATGTATACATTAATCTTATCTACTATGACTGTGTGAATCAGGGTCCAAGGTACTAGTCTAACTACTTCTTCCTTCTTACCACCTTCCCATGTTTGTGAATAAGTATGTACAGTTTGCTAGGTGAAAATTTTGCTAATGAGCAGCAGACCCAGGACTTGAACAGAGGCCTCTCTTGCACTCAAGCCGTCATTCTTTCCTTCAAAGCCAATGTTTCCAGGCAGGGCACAAAACCAGCAAAATGGACATCAATTGACTAGAAATATTCTCAAAAATAGATATTGTCAAAATTTTAATTACAACTTCCAAACTTAAATCTAAGTGGAAGAATGAAGACAGAGATGGAACGTTTATAAAAGACTACTCAGATGAAAAAGTCTGGATCCTAACTGTGCCCAGGAAAAGACTTGCAGATTTACAACATAAAGTAGGAGCAGATATATTTTGGGACTGCGGAGTAAACAGGTGAATGATAAAATGGGATTATTATGGAAGAAGCATGAGTCATTCTTGTGAAACAACTTCAAGTTCCAATAAGCTGGGCTTTGTTTGGGAAGGCTGAAGAATATATGATTCAAGCTCAGAAACACTATGAAAGAAATAGAAAATAATGCCATGAGTCACCCACAGAGTTTTTTTGAGGTAAGAATTTTTTGTTCTGTACCATCTGAAAATGTTAGATAATCATTCTTTAAAATTTTGGTTCATTAATATCTTTTGATTTATAGTTTTTTTCCTTTTATTCCCTTTTCCTCCTTTGTTTTACTTTGTGTCATTGTATTTTTTCTTCCAGATCCTGCAAAAATATGTTTCACATGGCCATCTTTCATCTCATCTGGACATGTTCTTACACTTGGCGTTTACTCTAAGCTCAACCATCCATCTATGTAGCTCTCTCCCAGTTATGTATCTGGTTTTGTCTTCTCTTCCATGTCCTAGACTTGAATTTACAGTTACCTACTGGACATCCAAAACTATATATTTTATTGGCTGCTAAAACTTTAGTATATAATATTTGTACAAGAAATATGTTTTGAATAAATTAATAGGAACACAAACCCACATAAAATCACACACATTTTGTCCCCTTACTCCTAATTGGGATCACTTAATTTCCATTCATATCTACCAACACCACCTATTTCCAAAAATAATTGTTATATTGCAATGTGTCCTAGACTGTTCCCTTTCATACTTTTCATTTTGTGCCATAAGATTACTGTCTCCAAGAGATTTTGCCTTTCCTGTGGCCCATTGCCTATATCAGTTCTTAGAGGATAAAGCTCAAAAGTCTTTATTTTGAATTCAAAGTTTATGTTGTGAGTTTGCGTATTATTATTTTCTACTTGGGAAACTGCCCACGCTTTTCTTCCTAATGATCTTTTCTTCATTGGTACCTTTCAATATTACCAAAATCCCAAGCCTCTTTAACAGGCCATCTTGTTTATGAAGAATTTTCTAACATTTGCTTCTATATATATGATATTCCCTTGTTGATATTTTCTTCTTTTAGGACAGTCATTGTGTACTGTTTCATTTTACAACACTTGCTTACTTACTTCAAACATCTGCATCGGTGTGTCTTGCCTCATCTTTTTCTTTCATAAATGTCTGAAACTTAGTGTCTTCATCTCTATACCTTTGTTTCTTTTCACTATGTAATCTTAGTTTTGTAACAATTAAGTAAACTATTTATATTTTGTGCCCCATTTATTTTGTGTTTATATAGGCCAAATTGTCCCAGAACTCTTCTTTCAGTTTTTACTGATGAATAGAGATCATTTTAAGGATATGTGTTTAAGTGTTTTATATAAAAGTGTGTTTAAGTCTTATGCTAAAGTGTTCTCCTAGCTTTTAAAGAGAATTTAAATACAGATGTGCACAGTATTAATATCTATTCAGCATGAATTAGAAGTGGAAAGCTCATATTAGCGTGTAATTAAAAATTGATAAATAAATGTATTGGAGCCAAAAAGAGTATGAGAAAGTTATATTCCTTTCTGATGTGGTTTTGTGTCAATGTTTTGTCAACAATGCAACTTTACCTAATCTAAATCTGTTTAGGAGTATTACAAAAACTATTGTCTGAAAGTCCTTATACTATGAAAACTTTAATAACAATAAGTATAGCCATCCTCTATTTAGTAGCACTTGCATATTTTCAAAGAATTTTTGCAACTATTGCCTCACTTCACTACCTAACAGTCCTGGTTTTTTATATATGACATATATATTAACAAATTCATTGCAACTACAAGCAATTTTTTGGCATCATATTACTAATATACTCCCTTAGAAACATATTAATTATGTAGCAAAATATATTAACTATGGTGGTTATGTGGGAATAATCTACGATCATTTAAAAATTAAGTTTGCAATGAAGACCAACAGATTCGATAAACAGGTACTGTCAAGTACAACAATTATGCTTTTACTTATACTATATTAAGAAAACACAAATGTGTGTATCTAGCCACTAGTATATGCTATCTTTAGGAATTATGCTTACATTTTCAAATATTGAGGTTTTGTTTTAGGTTATAATCAACCCAATTTCTCAGGGACTGTAGCATCATCACTAAAAAAAGACTTATACAGCCCTCTAGTGTTCCAAAGCTAGAGACCCCCAAAACAAAGTACACTCAAGCATGGCTAAATTCATCCCCTCACCCACCTCTGGTAATGTGGAATCACTGCTGCCAGTATACTGCTAAGAATACGGATTATTTAGACTACTAAAATTACAGCGTTGGCAGTGGGAACTGAACTATTCTCACGTCACTAGGGAAGGAGCACAAAGCACATGACAGCTTAGAAACTGCCTTTATGGGAAGAGATGTTCAGATAAATCAATTTTTAAAAAGAAAACAGGGAACAAATTAATTTGCTATATACTTATTTAAACAGCTGACTGAAGAGTATATTATGCTTGATTACAGGTCTTCAGCAATAGTCACTGCTTCTTTTGCCTTCCCTCCCTCTGTCCCATGAATTTCCATTGACAGAGCCTACAGCTATCCTCTCAGAAATCATATAACACCTGACATTGCTAAAAAAATTAACCTCAAAAAGGAATCTTCAGGTGTTGCCTTTCAAATCAAATTTTAATAGACAACTGTGGGCTGAGGGCTCATTCTTTATAATCTGATCACTAAGCAAGATTCATGAGCTGTCCCTGGTCTGCAGATGGAGCTGTTGACAAAACAGTACTATTCACTTGAGAAAAAAGCAGGGCACAGACTTGTGTTTTATTGAATGTTTCTTTTCATTCTTTTTTATTTTTTAAAGACTATGCCTCAAGATATATCCTAAGTATTATCTTTTCAATTAAAAGAAATCCATCCTTTGAAAATTAAATACAGCTACAAAATTTGATGAGTATTATCTATCTTGGTTACAGAATTGGACCACATAAAACCTACATAAATAAAAGTAGCTCTATATGCCAGCGAAAGTGATTCATGCACATGAATAAACCATACAACATAAGAAACAATTGTACAGAAATAAACTCTATGTATTATTCTCTTCCAAATGAATGTGGCACACTAAGTTATTTAACACTTAGTATTCAAACAATACTTCTTTTGATGCATTGGTGTTTTGTTTCGTTTTGTTTTGCATTTAAATAGTTCATCATCACAATGTAACAGGTAGGTAAAAAAAGTTACTTAAGAAAATCAAAGTATGAAATAAGCAAATATAAAATTGTCTAATTTTCAAGTTGGAAGAATACTTCCTGATAATCCAGACAAGGATTGATGGATTTAAAGAGTTTGAAGAGATGTCAGCACTCACTTAATTATTCTTTTAACAAATGCAAATGTAACCTACATAAGTGGTTATCATATATGTCATCGCCTACTCTCAAGAAGCTTACAGTTAAGGCATATAATAGACACATCACAGGCTGTAATGCAGAGTTTAAAAGGCTATGAAAACAGAGGGAAAGACTCTAACTATGGTGTGGTTGATAACTCAGAAAAGGCAATTTGAAAAGTCACTTAAACTGAAGTTTTAAGGTCACCTAAGGAAAATTTCATCATTTTACAGATATGGAAACTGAGTTGGCAAAATATTGCAGCTGATAGGTGCCAACATCAGGGTCAGAATTGAGGCTTTCTCGATTTTCTTTCTTGAATTTTTTCCACAACATAACATATTTCTAGGTGAAGTATCTACTCAGAATGGAATTAAATAGCCCCAGTGAATAGTCTAACTCAATACCACAATGCAAGCAAGACCTCTGTCATTAACAAAATCACATGAACTATGTCAGGTGTGTCATGGACTTAGGCCTGAGACATATTGCACTAATGCCTTAAATTATTTTAAAATTCCTTTAAGTTTCAAATAATGTACTTTATCTCAGTGTAATTCATTTTCAAGTGCTGTGTACTTCTATTGGTGTAGCTAGAATAACAGAATACTGAATTCATGTTACATATTACATACATTACACGGAGTGCTTAATGTATGCTAATACATGATACCTGCTCCAGTATATTGTCAAAATACCCATTCTCTTCTGTTCTGTTGACGTAAGATTTTAACAATTAAATTAAAAACTATATTTGATTTTCTTTCTGCCCATTTAAACTTTTACTGTGATAAATGATATAAAAATTTAAACATTCTTTTGCATTTGAAAATTACTGCAATGTCTGTATTGATAGTGCAATAGGAAAATAAACAATCACTATAATCACTATTGAGCAAATAAACCCACATATTATATACTATTGAAATTAGAGTTCATTAGAAGAAAACAACAAGATAAAGAATATATGCCTTGCTGGGCTCGATGGCTCAGCCTGTAATCCAGCACTTTGGGAGGCTGAGGTGAGTGAATTGCCTGAGCCCGAGGGTTCAAGACCCACCTGGGCAACTTGGCGAGACCTCATCTCTACAATAAATCAAAAAATTAGCCGGGCATGGTAGTGAGTGCCTGTAATTCCGGCTACTCGGAAGGCTGAGACGGAAGGATCTCTGGAGCCCAGCAGGTCGAGGTTGCAGTGGCCGGGAGTGGCCACTGCAGTCTGGGCGACAGAGTGAGACACCGACTCAAAAAAAAAAAAAAAAAAAAAAAAAAAAAAAAAAAAAAATATATATATATATATATATATATATATGCCTTATATTTTTAGAAATGTATTGAATATCATAAAAAACTGAACTATGATAATAATAATAATGTGTTTTCAAATTTCATATCATAGTCATAATATTTGAAATCATGGTCAGTGCCTTTATTTCTCATTTCAGAGATGTTGTTACATTTTAGTTTCATTGAAAATATGATTTATTTCAAAATAAAAGTTAAAGTCTTTCACTGGGAAAAAGAAGGAATGCTGTGCCACCTGAAGAAACCTGGGTAATAATGGGTGCACATGGAAAATGCATTTAAAAAATCCACACATAACAACACAAAGGGTACCTGGTCATATACCAGGGGAAGTAAGGGCCAGCTGGAGGACCAAATTTAATCTGCATGCAGCCTACTTGTGTAATTAATCCTTACCTGTGCCCCACTTCTCAAAAATAAAACAAAATTTTAAAAATTCACCATGATTCATCCAAAGCTCTGGCTTTGATTTTGAACATTTTGAAACATGCAGCATCATGTTTCTGTATTCTATTTACAACTATATACATTGATGTATAAATTAGAAGCAAATAGACTAGATAGGTACCATGCTACAACAAGGTTTATTTTATATTAGGCCTTATATGGCATGAAGCAATTTTATCAATCTTTAATTCATCTTCTAAGTTAAGAATTTGAATGGGATATCAGCTAACCCTGAAGGAAATGTAAAACTATAGCTTCATCATCAATATATAACATGATGGAATTTCAGAAGAAAAATATTTTCATGATCATAATATATACATTGTCCTTTTAAAAGCTTCTTAAATTTGTTGAACTGAAAGCATCATATTTGGTTTTGAAGAGCTTTACAAAATTTAGCATTCTTTATGTACAAAGAATGTACCCAAAATGAAGTCTAAGATTGAATAATATAATTATGTTCACTCTACAATTATTGACTAAAGTTTGCATAGTAGGTGTGGATAAAAAGGCATTTTGAAATTTTATTTCTGTTCTGTAAGATATTTAGTTACAATTCCAAATAAATGATAAGCAATATCACCAATGTATTTGAGAACATAAACACAAACCCATAGTAAGTCATAACCATCCAGTTAGTTGAATTCATGGAAGCTGATTCTATTTAAGAAACTATATCATATTTTACAAAAGTACCCTAAATTCTGGAATAACAATATATGCAAATACTACAGATGTTATAATTACACTTAGAAGTACTTTTAATTTTCTTGTAAAATATTCCAATCATGTTACTATTATTTAGAGATGTACTGACAAAACAACTATATGCAATCTCTAATCAAGAAAAATAGCATTGTATATGAATCTATCACCAGACATCAACATGACACTGTACTGTCCCGGGCAAACTTGGTGATATGAACAAGGAATTGACTATTTGAGGAGAAATGTACAAATATGCCTATGATATAAGCAACTAAATATAAAACAATGAGTACAATATACATGTTACCAACACTTGCTATCAAAATTCAAAAGAAATCAAGCCTTTTTTGTGGAGGACCTATTTAAGGTTTAGAGACGATTCAGGGTAGTATATTATAAGGTGCATTTATCCAGATAGCAGGAGGCATACATTTGAATACAAGTTTTACTACTAACCATGTCATCTTGTCAAAATGTATTACTCTTTATGAATATTAATTTCCTCATCTAGAATTGGGATAGCAACATTTTTCTGCTTATATCACAGAACTGTGGTATTATACTTATTTTCATAAACTTTGAACAGTTTTAAGATTTTCAATTCTCATTCAAGTATGTATTGCTTGTCAATCACTTCTCAGATTTTACTATCTCTTCCAGTAAGCTTTTTATATTATTATGCTAAGGAAAGCATACTTTTATCTAAGACTCTTAGAGAACTCACAGAAAGAATAGAATGTAAAGGGGGTTTATAAGAAGCTCTATATCATTGTGACTTGAATATGGTAATCGCCAGCAAATAACTGGTGACAGAACTACTAGTCATAATTCATGATTTTATTAAATTCATTTTTTTAAATTAAAAATGCCCAATTTTCCAATTGTTCTTTGCTGTTGGCGATGTTTTTTGTTTGCTTGTTTGTTTTAGAAAGCAGGATTTATTGAGAGAACAGAAAAGCTCCCACAGTGAGAGAGGACCCAAGAGGGTTGCCCTGCCAATTGTTTACGTATCCAAATTCCCTAGAATCTTTGGTCAGCTCTTTTCCCAATAGCATATACAAACAGTTTGAGCAGGTTTTATATTTTTCCCAATTGTTTATAGAATGCATCAAATTGTGTCTTCCTAAATGGAAATATGCAATACATACACATAATAAAAGACAAATATATTATTAGGTGGGTCCAGATAATTAGGTTTAATATCAGTAACAGGAAGTGAAAGTGGTGGTGAGGAAATTGAACTTCCATCTGCAAGACACTTTTGCATGCCAAATGGCAGTGTTCCAACTCACAGCTTTAGAAGAGAGTAGAACACACTGACATGTCTCCAGCTAAACATTACCTCACAACTACAAGGCTGAAATACACAAAAAATATAATAAGAAATGAAGGTGGAATTTGCAAGTGGCATTTAGCAGCCCTGCTGGTTAACATATATGATACTCCCATGAGAATATTCCAGCTGAGAAATCTAGTTAATATCCTGTTGTTTTAAAAGATGCTTTTATACCATCAGTTGAAAATACTCTATATATGCAAAAGTCATTTATGGGTGACATTACAACTCAAAGCTGAAAGAATTTCATCTGAATTTCTATAACGGATGGCTGTAATAAAATCTTGTATATATGTGATTTCAAGAAATGCATTAGCAAAAGCATAAACACCTTATTAATAGTGACTGTGCATAGCATTGGCCTAAGGGACTGTCAGATGATCAAATAAATGAAAATATCAGAACACAACTGTGTGGGTTGCAGGCAAGTTAATTTATAAGGTCAGTTAAGGGAAAAACATCATCACACAACTAAAGTTACATTTATGTCTCAAGAGAGTATTTTGGCATATATTGATTACAACAGGGGCACCCTCAGGTGATGTCAGGCATTAATTTGTGGTTACTCTTACAGAAAGGTACCAGTAGGTCAAAAACTATGACCCATATAGGAAATAACATCATTGTAAAAATTTGTGATTGCCACGCATTAACTAATGATTTTAAACAAATATTTTGTCAGCTATTTAAGAGAAAGTTAAATAGCTAAAATAATTATATATGCTATTATAATAGTTGTTTCTCACCCATCTTTGAATATCCAGAATTTTAGACTATGTCAAGCACATTTCACGTGCTCAGCAGATGTTTGCTGGATTATATGTGCGATCATTTTTTAAAGAATACATATGAATCATTGATATAACTATTTTAATAACTAGTTGTGCAATATTGAAACCGTTTTAAATATGGGATCAAAATATGTTGGTTCTAGTTTCTGTCAGTAAATCTCAGAATTAAACCCTGTAATGTGAATCAATTTCAATCTAGTTTCCAGCAATAGCTTCAGCAAAACCTGGATCTAATATCTAACTATAATTTCCTCAATACTGGGATATTTAAAGTAAGTTTCAATAATAATGATTCATATAATGTATTTTGAGCATATATAATGTAATCATGCTTTCTCTTTCAGTAAGTATTTTAGGTACACTAACTAGTAAGTAGATGGTAATTTTGCTGGGCTAGAAATAAACATAACACATATTATACTATAATCTGTACTAGTGCTTAAACTATTGAATTTCAATCCAAACCTATTCTTCTAGTCTCTTCTTTAGGATATGAAGGTTGAACTGTGAAGCATTTCTTTTTTGCTAGCTGGCCCCTCCAGGTTCTGACAGTATGGGGGCACCGGCAACAGGAGGGCAGGAGGAGGCCATTTTGTTGATGGTGTTTATCTGAGGCCTGGCTGCTTCTTGTAGGAGGGGCCTTATGAAGATAACCCTCATGCCTTTGAGGAAAGTGTTCCTGTCGATTTCTTATGGCAGCTCCCGCGCAGTGATACTTTATCTGAGTTGTGGCAATTAGCTCAAGTTGCAATTCTTTTCAGATTCTAGCTTTGTCCTACACTTCTAGACACATCTTGCTTCCTAAGATGTATCTATTAATGCCACTTTAAAAAAATTCCAACTCCATAAGGTCGCTTACTTAAGCTACTGGAGTTTGTCTTCTGTCTCAGTGGAACATTACTGCAAGCTCTTGAGAGATCAGTACATAGCCAGGTGGGATCATCTTCAAAGAGATCTGGTCCCAGTTCCACAGGGTACCTAACTCCTCCAAACTTCCAGGTTCTGATAACTGTCCTCTTTGTTACGAGTCCTAAGAATGGTAACTATTTCCCGTAATTACTATGTCAATGTGTCCTCGTCCTCAGTGTTCTCACTTTGTCATTTTAATCTTCTAATATCTCTTCAACCATTTCCCTATATTAAAAATTCTCTGTTAAAATAACCAATATAGTTTCTGTTTTCCTAACTAGATCTTGACTATCCTGGGTACTTTAAAAAACGGTTAGCGTCATAAAAATATTTTAATTAAATGATTACAATATAAATAAAAAATACACATGTCGGTTTTAATGTCCCTAATTGAGCTTGAATGTGGGATTAAGTGTAGCTTACACAATATTAGGTTAATAATGAGGTGATTAGGTTTGGTATTATATTGTTATAGTAACTTTAATATTTTCATAAGTGGACAAATAAATATTATGGTTTACATTCTGAGAATAAATATTTAAAAGCAATTAGAAGATATTTTTGCATTATCATCTTAGATTTCTTATTTGTAAAACCTGTAGTAGGACCGGAGAGGCCTTATTCTTGGCTCCACCACTTGTTAGCTGGGTGCCTTTGAGGAAGCCATTTAATCTCTGTGAACACTAGTTTCTTCATCAAAAGAACAGACATTGTGGGTTCAATGTGGTAATAATTATAGAGTTCCATACACCTACAGAACCTCTATCATATCAATTTTCTTCTAGGTTCAAAATTTTAATATATATATTTTAAATTACTTCTTTAAGAAAAGTAATTTCTCTTCTAATCATTGATTGTTAGTTTTCCTTCAAGATTTTAAAGGGCTCTGATCTTCTAAAAATATGTTCTTAAAATAAGATAAAATTAGATACGTTAAAGCTATGCTCTTGGAAATAACAATTTAATATAATTTTAAGACACTACTAGAAATTTTCATGTTTGATATCATAAATATCTTTCTAAAATTTACCCCCTCCCCTATCAAAAAAATTTTTTTGGGGGAAAGTAATGCAGTTGTGAAGCAATTTTCTTCACTGTCTAAAATTTCCATAAAAATTATAGAGTAGAACAAACAGGAGAAGAAGGTGATAGGCTGTCACATGGGTAAAGAGAAATTGTATTGTACAGTGTCTAATGGTTGAAGCATTTATACAATTTTATAATGGAGTATTCTATATCTAACAATATTTAGACAAATTAAAGTAATAGCACCAAGATCATTCTTAACCTAAGACTTCTTTAAAACAAGATTTTTCAACAGAGCACTGTTGACATTTCAGACCAGATAATAATTTGTTTACTGGATTGGGTGCTGTCCTATATTTTGAAGTATGTTTGGCACCTTCCCTGGCTTCTACTTACTACGTGCCAATGAAATTGCCTCTACCGTATAATACTTCATCAGAAGTCTGCACAAAGATTTATCATATGATCCAGCAATTCCACTGCTGGGTATAAAAAGCTGGGTTGAGCAGATATTTCTACACCAATGATCATAGCAGCATCATTTACAATAGTCAAAAAAAAGTGAACAACCTAAATGTCTATCTACATATAGATGGTAAACAAATGTGATATATACATGCAACAGAATATTATTCAGTCTTAAAACAGAATTAAATTCTGATGCATGCTGCAATAAGGATGAGCAATATTATGTTAAGTGAATTAAGTCAGACATGAAGGGACATTGTATAACTCCACTAATGTGAGGTACAAAAATAGTGAAAATTCACAGACAGAAAGTAGAATGGTGGTCTTCAGGGTCTGTGAGGAGGAAGAAATGGAAAGTTATTGTTTAATGGATATGGATTCTAGTTTGGGAAATGAAAAGGTTCTGGAGACGGATGGTGGTGATGGTTGCACAACAATGTGAAGGTACTTAATGCCATTTAACTGTATTAAAATGGTTAAAATAGTACATTTATGTTATGTATATATATTTCACCACAATAAAAAATGTCTCTGGACATTGCTACATACCTACAGGGCGGGTGGAAGTAACAAACTCATCCAGATTGAGAATCACTGCTTTAAACATGGTTTGTATTTTCTTTAATCTTAAGCAGTGTCCCTTTTATTTCACACAGTGTGCTGTTTCTTTTGTATTTCAAATGCTTTCCTTATAATGGAAAACAGTTTCCTATTGTAACTGACTAGTGCTACTTTTCTCACAAGTCTTTTTTGAATGAGAAACAATTCTTATTTTAAAATGAATTTTTAATTGGTGCAACAGAAAATAATTGTTTAACACTAGCAAGTAGATGAAAATCCACTAAATCCCCTGACAAATGGCATATCTGGGATCTAACAGGTTGAATGGTGCTTCCCAAAATGTACATTTGAATTCTCATCTACAGGATCTGTGAATATTACCTTATTTAGAAAAACACATCTTCGAAGATGTAACTGAGTTAAATATCTTCTGATAAGATCTCCCAGGATTTTCCAGGTGGGCCCTAAATTCTATAAGTGTTCTTTTGGAGATGCATAGAGGAGAGACACACAGAGTCAAAAAAGCTATGTAAAGATGAAGGCAGAGATGGGAGTCATGCCACCACAATCCAAGGTATGCCTAGCATTCCCACAGTCTCCAGAAGCTCAGATCCCTTGCCTAGAATCTCCTAAGGAAGTCAGGTCCGCAGACACCCTGATTTTGGACTTTGGGCCTCAGAATTCAAAATAATAAATTTCTGTACTTTAACAAACCCAGTTTGTGGTAATTTATTATGGCAATCACAGAAACCTACAAAAGGCAACTGCAATTGACAATTAGAAATGCTATACTTATTCTTCTCTAAAGTAAGACTTAAAATAGTTAACCATATCTCAAACCTATGTCAAATCTAAGGTTGACAGCGACTATGTTAGACTGATTTTTTTTTTTTTTAGGAATCATGCTACATGGTGTGTCTGTTGTTTTCTAACAATAAAAATACCCTACGATATTATCTGTAACTGTTCTAAACATGCTAGAGACTGGGAAATATGTACAACAAAGCACGTGTCCTGTTCCAGTGCTATTAGTATTAGGGCCCCTTGACGTGATACAGGCAGCTAGTTAACATGCACCTACTGCAGCAGACCCGGCACCTGTATTGCAGACACTAATCAAAGTGCTCCTTCATGGGGTGAAAGAATCGCTATTTGTAATGCAATAATTAGGCCGGGTAGAAAGGCCTGTAAAGTAAATCAATCTAGTCTGCTCTTGAGATCTGACTCCATTCTCTCCGCAGATTGTTAACATAATGAGACAGAAGCAGACAAGAGGTCCTGCGGAAAAAAACCAGTGTCATTCTGTTCCCTTATTTCTTTAATTTTACAAGACTTCTTACGACATAATTGTGATTACAACTAACATGAGCCATCAATAAAACATGGAATTCTAAGCTTTTCAAAGGTTATAAAAAGGATGAGCTGAAATGCAGTGGCAGTTCTAAACCCACCGCACACAACTTCTGCATTGTTTTACTGCAAGCTCTCAAAAGACCACAGGAATTCCCAGTAAGTAATTACAATTGAGAGAAAAATAGGGAGGAACATTGGAAGACCAACTTGAAAATACTGGATTGATTAATCTGCAGTTCAAGAAAAGGAAGCAAATTAAGTGTTCTTTATAAATCAGGACGAGACTTTCAAAAGCAAACTTACTTGCTCTGTCAAACATGCGCTGAATTAGCAAATATGCCACCCTCCCCCAAGATGAAGCTGTTTTCTTACATGAGCAAGTTTTGCATGCGGGCTATAAAAGTGCATGTAAAACAAAAATAATTCTCACACATCAATAAATTATTTTCTATTCTTTTTCATTCTTTGAAACCCTTTTTCTATCAAGTTTAGTGTGTATGTATATATATTTTTACTTTTTCTTTTTCATAAGCATAGGACATTAATTTAGTGTCCCCTTTCTCTGTACTTATGCATTTTAAATTTTTCATAGAGGGCAAACCCCTTGGGTCCCTTCCCATTGTGGAAGCTTTTCTGTCTTCTCAATAAATCCTGGTTTCTCACTTAAAAAAAAAAATTCGTAGAATTCATGTTTAAGTTAGGTTTTGTCTGCAATAAAAAAAAACCCTAATAAGAAGTAAAATTAGTTATATGTAATCTGTATTGAAATGACACTTTTATGTGAGTAATGTCATCAGACTTATACAGTGAGCCTTTTCTGGATAGAATTGTGCTACAGGCTCACTCTTCTCCCAGATTTTTGCGTCATGGTTACTGTAAACAGCAGTGTGTGAGTGTGTGTGTGTGTGTGTGTGTGTGTGTGTGTGTGTGTGTGCGCGCGCGCGCGCGCAAGCACACGTGTGTGAGTATGTAAATATACCAGTGTGCATATGTGTGTGTGAGAGCACATATATATAAATATATATTCACATATTATGTATATGCACATATATACATGTTGTCAATGCTCAGGACACTCAGTGCTTGAGATTAATCCAGCAGAAGTTAAAGAACCATGATTTCTAGTTACCATGATTGTCTTTTTGTTTGACTTGGCTTTTTATTTATGTTCAGAATAAAATTGTGTTCTTCTAAAGGCAGGTGCACAAGGCTTCATCAACAACTGAATTTGCTGCTGTTTGTTGTTTTTGCTATTGTTTGCTTTTGCTTATATATAATTTTTCAGTAACAAGATAATTTATTAGATTTTTATCAGTAAAATTTTAATTCTTGTATATTCCATGTTGAAGAATAATACTAACCAATTACATAGTAAAAAATAGCAGGTTTTTTTTTTTAATGATGGTTACCTATGTACTCAACACCAAGAGCACTTTTTTACTTAATTTTGATAACGTTCCTTCTTGCAATGCAGGTATTGTCCCCTTTTGTCTGGTGAGGAGGCTGAAGTCTAACAAAATGAGTCACTTGCCCAAAGTCAGGAGTCTGGGAAAAGAAAGTTCAAGCACCCAGGCCTGACTCTGAACAGCATGCCTGTAACTGAAAAACTTTGCTGCCCAGAGGGCATTTTCGTTTATGCTCCCTCAAGTATTTATTACATTTCATTTTCAAATAGCAATGTAGGCAGAGCAGACGTACAAAATTTCATAATTAAAGAAAGTTAAATTTTTACAATTTGCTTAAATAAGATCTCTAAGAAACGAGTTCACATTAAAAAAATAATTTATGAAAGGGAAATATGTAAATTATGAAGCAGTAAAGATATTTAAAATAAAATTTTAGCACTAAAATTTCTATCTCGAAAGAGATTGAGAAGGAAATATACAAAATAAGACTTTCAGAATACAGGATACATGTATATGCAGAATCTAAAAATGTGGAACTTGAAAAATCAGAGAGTAGGATGATGGTTACCAGTGATCAGACGGGGGAAAATGCAGAGATGCTAGTCCAGGGTACAAAGGATCAGAAATACAGAATAAGTTGTAAAGATCTAAGGCGTGACATGTGACTAGAGTTAGCAACACTCTGTTGCATACCTGAAATTTGAGTTGATCCCAAGTATTCTCACCACCCCCCACTCACAAAAGTAGTCATCTATGTGAGGTAATGGATATATTAATTAGCTTGATTGTGTCAATCATTTCACAGCATATATGTATACCAAAACATCATTTTGCACACCTTAAATATTTATAATTTTAACTTGTCAAGTATATGTCAATAAAGCTGGAAAAAATGATATACAAATGTACTATAAATACAAGAAATGTGGATCGAAACATTAAAACTGATATTAATAAGGCTTCCAGTATTCCAAGGAAGAACATAACTTTGAATATACATCGTGTGAATTGCATTTGAATGTTTCCATCTCCAGTATCTGCACTATAATAATAAAATTAGACTTCTAGTGATGGAAATAAGTCAGTTATACATTCATCTATGTATATGTATGTGCATTTTTCCAAGATAAATTTGTAATAAACAATGAAATTGCACATTGAATGCAAATTAAAATAACCAAGTTATTTCTACTAAAAAGTCCTAAAATAAATACCAGTATGGGCCACCCATAGTTTTAATATTCAGTTGTTTCTTATCATATAACATGTATTAACATCAACGTTTCTTGTTCAGTAACTATTCAAAATTCTATTCAATACCTACACTTGAGAAAATGGTCTCCTCTTAGGAATTGCCTTTCTCTCCAACTATCTCATACAAGCAATAACACAAATAACTTTCTGGCTTTGACTCTTCACTAACATAGTGGATTATATACACTTTGTTTATGTAATTAATTGTGCAGAGTATCACATTTTAATAATTGACCTAATTGAACATTAGTTAATTCTAGGATAGATGAAGTTGTGTGATAAAGCCCTCCAATAATCATATTTAATTCTCTTTTGCTATTGTTCACCTATGGATCCAGAAAAGTAGATGGGAGTAAGAGAGTCTTTATTTTCTCAAGATAGTCTATATAGATTTAATAGGCAGATACATTAATTGATATTGGAAAGTATTTCCATTGGGTAAAATTTTTGTGACCATTCATTCTCATTCATTGATGTTGATTCAGTTGATAAACAATAAAGTGATCACAATAAACATGTTGACCTGAATTATTATTTCCTTTAACAGTGCTAAAAGTGCTTCATTACTATTAGGGTATCAGGGTACAGAGTTTAAAAAATGAATTTTTAAATAGATTTGTATGTATGAATTTGTGCATTTTTTATTTTAAAGATGTGTGGTACAATTCAGGGTTAGGTACAAATGTTCATTATACAGGCACTCTTGTTGATGTAATGCACTCCCACTCCCCTGGCAGTTTCCCACTACTGCCAATCCTGCCCGCCCCCAGGGCCAGTTTCCCACTACTGCCAATCCTTTTCTAATAGCATTAAGATAATTCTTCAAGGTCTGCTTATGAGTGAGAATATGTGATACTCAGTTCTCTATTTCTGTGATAGTTTTTATGTATGCATGTAACACTTATACAGAAACAAAAATTTGAATACATACACAACCCTGATTAGAACAAGCTTGCTCATGAAATAAAATTTGATGTGTTCAATTATGAATGAAATGAAGTCATGATACATTTTGAAAATTATAGTTTCAATTTTGTAACATGCCTTCACTTTAGTTAAAGCAGAAACTGATGTGATATATGTGACAGACAGTTTAGTTGCCCGAGGCTAAGTTGATATGAGCCATAAGACGAGACATTTCTTAGGGCTGTTTTCTTTCTGTAACATTTTTGCCTTACATAGATAATTCATGTTTTATTAAGAGTCTAAATAAAAGCAAAGTTAGTTGGATTTATCCTTTCCTAAATGTAAAATGAAAAAATGACAATATGGTAGGCCCTGGGCACTTGAGAAAACAAAATGAAGTGAAAAAGCTGGTAGGAAAAAGGGAGAGGAAAATTTTCAGTTCACTTATAAATTAAGAAAAACATCATAATACAGCAAGACAGAATGACGACGTTGGAGGTGATGCCATGAAAGGAAGAGATTGGTACAATCGGTAAGAGATTGATCACTTTTAGCAAAGGGAAAACAATCCTCACATTTCCATGATAGTAGATAGATTGTATGACAATGTGTTCTAGAGAAACAATTTCTCAGATGCTGATTTAGAAAATTTAAGTGTCATGATGCACCTAATTTTTTCACTTTTGTTCTATTTAGAGTCTCTTAAAATATAATTTTCTTCATTTGGCTAAATATTACACTGAAATGGAAATATTAGCACATTGAAATAATTCTAATGATAAATGCTTTATTGTTTTACAATTGATAGCAATCTGTGTTCAAGAATGCTTAAATATTAAAAAATGGTTAAATTGGCTAAACATATTTTTTGAATTTTAATGTCCCATAAAACCTGGGGCTATAAAACGTATACTTTGGTTTGCATTTTGTTTTGGATTACCATGAAGGAACACCTGAGACTGGATAATTTGTAAAGAAACAAGGTTTAATCTGGCTCATGGTTCTGCATACTGCACAGGAAGCATAGTGCTGGCATCTACTTCTGATGAGACCTCAGGAAGCTCATAGTCATGGAGGAAAGGGGAGCAGGCGTGTCATATAGGAGAGCAGAAGTAAGAGAGAGAGGAGATGCCAGACTCTTTAAACAACAGACTCTCTCGTGAACCCATAGAGCAATTAATTACTCACACATTAGCAAGCGCTGGCACAAAGTCATTCAGGAGGGACTTACCCCATGACACAAACACCTCTCACTAGCCCCACCTCCAGCACTGAGGGTCACATGAGATCTGGAGGGGACAAAGAATAAAACGATATCCCTTTTTTCTAATCAAGTAAGCAGTTAATCTAAAAATGGTTAGAAGAGTTAAATATATAGTGATAGCCTATGACATAGAACACTTATGAAAGAGGAAACTCAGTTCCTTCTATTAATGAACACACATAAGTTTCCTTTTTTTTTTTGAGTTGGAGTCTCACTCTCGCCCAGGTTGGAGTACAGTGGCACACTCATGGCCACCGCAGCCTCGACCTGCTGGGCGCAGGAGATCCTTCCGCCTCAGCCTCCCAAGTAGCTGGAGCTACAGACCCGCACCACCACGCCCAGCTAATTTTTTGATTTATTGTAGAGATGAGGTCTTGCCAAGTTGCCCAGGCTGGTCTCCAACCTGTGGGCTCAGGCAATCCTCTCACCTCAGCCTCTCAAAGTGCTGGGAACCACAGTGGCTGGCCAAGTTTTCTTTGATAATTTTACATCATAGGAATATTACACATAGTATGTGTGGATGCCAGGACATCATTTTCTAAAATAAAGAACGAAGGCAAAATATGTAGCACATAAACTGCTGCTATTGTAATAATGTTTATAGCTGATGTGGGAAAAATTGTTCTCCATGTTGGCATTAATCAAATTTGTATGCAAACACATTTCTCCAAGCCTAACTGTATGTTGATTCAACATGTTTGTCGCTTATGTTGACTTCCTCCTAAATTATACAGCTAACTAGAGGAAAACAACAAATCGCCCAGTCCCCTACCACACCTAAATAAAGTTCACCTCATTTATTTTAGTAAAAGAAGCTTGGAGATGTCTGAGAATTTGTGTAATGCATGGCATTTTTCATAAATAAATTTATGTTTCACATATATTTTAAAAATCTGCAAGCAAACAAACCTCTTTCTGTTTGTGAAAATATATTACACAGAGAAATAAAATCTAAAATGTAGTTTTTGTTTCTTTCTCCCTACATTGAGAAATGCAGAATTATAGGAGAAGTACATACGCTCATGATAGAATATATCACAAAACTAAATGACAAGTTAAAACTTAACTGGGGATTTAATTAAATAAACAATGTAAATAATCATAACCATAAGAGAACTATATGAAACTTAATTTTACATGGCATAAATGTATTCAGTTGTTCATTATTGAAATGAAGACTGCTTGTCTCACGGCTACTGTTCCTTGGCTCTATCAGCATCTGATTTTAGGCAACTTGTTAGAAGTTACTCATCAGCTATTGATCACAACTCAAGTGGCTTTAATGAAATACTTTGATTGGAGGGAGAATAAAAAGCACACTTGGGGGTCAAAAGACGGCTAACATTATGCAAATGAGGAGTCATTAATTATAGCTGAGCCAACACATGAAAATTAGAGTATGCTTTGAATGGGAGAAATACTATCTCAAAGAAATAATTTAACTTAGAAACGCTTAGAAACCTGGGAGTTAAAGTCCAGCTATGATCAGTAGGATCCTGCCAGGGCTGGGGTTGAGGGGAGACAACATCAATAAGGGTATCCTACCTCAAACCAGGCAAAGTGGGGACCAAAGGGAGGCCCAAACTTTGCCTGCATAATGACCACTAGTGTACCTAATCATCAATTATACCCCACACCTTTAAAATAAAAAATAATTAAAAAAAAAATAGTCCGACCATGAAGCTTAGTCTGTCATCATTGTCAGCTTCATAAACATCTCCATGTATAATGGGTTATGGTAGGTGATTGGAATATCAAGATAGTGGGCTAGATTCACAGACTCTGTCTTCAAAGTTTTTATGACTCAGCCTGACCTTGATTCAAGTTCTTCCAAATACTACAAATTTAATCAAGTTGCTTAACTTCTTCAAAATCATTTTTCTTCAGTGTAACAGAGTAAAAACAAATTAGATCCTAGGGTTTTTGTTAGGATCTCATGATATGTGAAGTGATTAGCAAAATATCTGGGAAATATTATATGTTTAACAAATATTAACTGCTAGTAGCAGTGATAGGTATAGTAGCAAAAATAGTTATCAGTCATTATAAAAAATATAAATCCTAGACATAAAGCAAATGTGAAATGCCAAATCATATTCTAAGCAATAGAAACAAATGGAAAGTGTGACTGAGAAGTTAAGAGTGGCAGGCTACGAAAAATAAGAGTTCAGGTTCGATTTTATTCCTTGCCCAGTGAAAACTTTAAGATGCAAGGAATTTATCTGTCAGGGTGAGGACTAAAAAGAGTCAGTTATCAAATGCACATGGCTGCTGCGTGTGAAATCAAGAATATGGGTTACTGGAGGGCATAGCTCAGTGGCGAACTTACATTTCAGTACCGTGTGAGCATCAGTCCACACATGCTGGCTCAGAGTCCTAAGCCTTTAGGAAGCTACATGTGGGATCACAGAGCTGGGATCAAAACTTTGAGCCAAAGATAAGGACATAATAAGTAATCTTTCAAATTATGGGATGAGGCTTCTTTAAAGTTTTACCGCCAACAAATATTTTAATTATAGTACACTGCCCCCAACCTCGCCTCCTCTGCTAAACATGGAATACCTCAGTGATGTGAAAGAAGTGAACTCAGTGTGATCACACTCGGTCCTCAACCCAAACATGTAGCAACAACACAGTCTAGAAGGCTAAGCAGTTGCCATTTAACATAAGCTCAGGTGGATAATTTTAACTTCTATTGTCATTTTGAAAACTACAGAACAATGTTGACTAGGTTTCTTAATCTAAATATTTTTGCTATTGACTTATTTCATTGTGTTGAAGAAAATACAATGAAGATGAAGCACTTAGAAGAAACAAGTTACAAATACAAAAAATATATAGCAGCACATAAAGTCAGTTATGAAGCGCCAGTAACTCTTGAATCTCGGCTATTTACAATGAACTGGCCTCATCTTAGGTAGCACTTAATTCACTCTACACTTGCAAAGAAAGACTCCTCACTTTTAGGTGCTCATGCTGATCAACACAGGGACAAATGAGATTACATAGCCTCTTTTACTAAACTCAGATAATAAACATTCATTAATTAACTCATCAATGGAAATAGACTTTAGAGATTATCAAGATAATAAGGATGACAAATTAGCAGCAATAGAGGAGAAATGTTCCTCTTTCTGTTCAGGTCACACACTTATCGCTTGTGTACAGAAAGGTTCTTTCGCAGGATTTTATCCAATCACCATGAATTAAAATTTATTGAATGCTTCTTGAACATATCACATTGTATCAAATTGTCAACCAATATAATGCCTAAAATATTTACAAGATTTAATATACTTTCCTTGATATACCATGGTAAGCATTTTTTGTTCTTCCTAGAAAATGTTTCTGCTTGTTCTTGACACCAATTTCTTGACACTAGTCTTCATGCCAATTCAGAGTTGAATTCTCTGTACCTTTTTGACTGCTTTCTTGTTTATTTTTGAAAGAAATATTCAAAATAATTACAGATAACTTTTCAATTTTAATTTTAAACTTTGAAGTGCACTTAGTGATTTAGTTACAAAGTATATTATTTTTTTTCCTGTCCAGTCTGAAACAGCTAGGCAACTGCAATTCGAGATGTTCCTTTAGATAATATTTTCACAGGCATAGTCTCATAGTCAGTTCCATTAATATAAAGCTATAGAAATCTACGGAAGGGTTTGTGGATGCTTAATGACAATAAGTAAGGTCAACATTTCAGTTTTGGAATATAAAGAACTATAAATATACACTATTAAGAAGTCATTTTTCATATCAGAAACATAGAAATGTTGAAGATACATGGTTTCCTCAGTCTAAGTATGTGACTCAAATAACAGACACTGTTTTCAGTGATAGGAGAATCAAATTTGCAATTAAACCACAGGCCCCGCAGCTCAAATGTGGAGTGCTGGCAAAACAATCCCTGGCTTCAAAAAATAACACCCCAAAGCAAAATCCATGACATTCAGCTGCTGTTTTGATAGAGATCATTCATTCTGCCCCCAACCAAATTTGCAGAGGTTTGGTTTAGGGAGATGATTATACCACCCATAAAATGTCATAGCAGTTATGGTGTTCTCTGATATATCTTTGGGAAACATACCGTTTCTAAGTAAGCCCTCAGTTCAGGGACAAAATCAGAATTGAGATTGAAAGCTTTAGCCATAAGATAGTCTTCAGGCTTTTTCATTTGTAATATATAGTGAGATGTGCTGGTAGAAAACACGACTTGACAATTGATTTACTGTACAACTTCCTAGAAGGAGGTTTTTCCAATTCACTGCAAAAATAACATAATATTTTCTACACTGCTGTTATTAACATTTACAGACTTGGGGAACCACGGCAGTATGAAGGACAGTAAGAGACTACACAAACTGGTTATTTTACTCTAAAAATAAACTGCATGTATGATTATATTTTGCCCTGTTATTTTAAAATACATTTTCTAGCCTTGACAATAACTAAATACAATTGTATCCGGGAAAATCATTATTAGGAATTCAGAAACACTTACTTGTTTCTGTTCCCAGTTTCAGTCAATCCTGGAAATGCAAAGTGGTATACTTTGCTATCAGGCTGTCATATTTTCTAAAGCCAAATTTCACTCCAGGTCCCATTTTCTAGGTAAGCATATGAGTTAACAGATATTAAAGAGTAGAAATATGATTTGACTAGTGAGCTACCACAAAACAAAACAAAAAAGCAAACAAACACCAATTCCCTCTTCTGGTGCCTGAAAATATCACTGTCAGAATGTTTTGAGTCAAAACATTAGCCTTTGAACATCAATGTTAAGATGAATATGTTTATAACATGGGAATAATATGTTAAAAATCACTGGCAATGATTAATTTGATTTATCTTCTAGCAAAGACCTCCAGGGCTGTGAAACAGAAGAGGCAGCTTCAATGAGGTGGTAGAAAGGATGGAGGAGAGAGCATACACTTAGCGGAGTGAGAGGAGATGCATATTGAGATCTCCCTTCAGGGAAACAGGTGCATTTAGAGAAGGATGAATTCTACTACAAAGCTATAGGATAACTTGGACCAAGGATTAGGATTGAGATTGTCAGCCTATCATTCAATACACACATGCATGCCTGCATACATAGATAAGTACACCACTTAAATACTGTCAGCAAAGGAAGTATCTTCTCATTTAAAATAAATAAAATTTACCATGGTGATTTAAAAATGTACATGGATTTTTCTATGTTTTTCAACAGTTGGGGTTTAACGTTATCCAACTTACTGTAAGTCAGCCATTAAGAGAAGTTTAATTTTTTAAAAATTGTCACTTTATTTGACATTATACACATTCACCACACAGTCTGATGTGAGACTAGTAGACTGAAATCTGTCCCATTTAACATGTAACTGGAATGAAAATGCTTTTTTTTTTGTACTGAAAATTAAGATAGTTATCTTTGCACATTTTACTAGAATGTCTCTTGTCTTCTACTATTTATTACTATGGTGCACCAATTGACTTGATTTGATTTCGTTTTGAACTCCAGGAGAACAAAATACATTGCATTACCTTGGCACCTTACACAATCATACTTAGCCCTTACACTTTTAAAAGAGAAAAGAATATGAGATAGCAATGCTCTTTGCTATGTACAGGACTTGCTTTTATGTAAAATATATGTGATGCAACTTCCCTCCTGATCCAAAGTATGTTGTTTTCTGTATTTCAGTAACTCTATTTCTAAAAATGGGTATCAATCTTCATGTTAATATGAGCATAATATATCAAGTTTCCTATTGTTGCTGTTAAATACACAAATTTGTCGCTTATAACACTAAGGCGTATTATCTTACATTTCTATAGATCTGAAGCTGGGCACAGGCCTCACTGGGCTAATACCAAGCTGTTGCAGGACTAACCTTATCTTGAGGCTCTCAGGGAGAATCCATTTCGTTGCCTTTTCCATTTTATAAAGGTTGCCTACATTCCTTGGTTCACGGGTCTTCCCCTCTGTAGTCAAAGCCAGCAAGGTTGCATCTATCTAACCATTATTCCATAGCCACATCTCCCTCTAACTTTCTTATTCTGAGTCTCTCTTCTTCTTTTTAAAACATTGTGATTACACTGAGCCTACCTTAATAATACAAGATAATCTTCCATCCCAAATTCCTTAATGTATTCACATCTCATAGTCTAATTGCTATGCGGAATGACATATTCACAGTCTTGGGTTTTTGGGATTAGGACAGAAAGATCTTGGGGAAGAAAATGTTATTTGCCTACCACACAAACAAATATTACAGTCTTATTTTTACTCACAGAAAACTGAAAACTACTTATCAATAGAGAATTGACTAAGAAAATTTTGAGAAATTCATGCAATGCCATGCAACATCATACACCTGCTACAAAGAACGTGGCAACCTCATAAATAATGACAGAAATATGATTACAGTATGTATGAAATGCAAAAAGCAAGATGCTATCAAGTATACTTATTATGACTATTGGCTCGGTGGATTCAGATCCATGTTCCATTTCATGTCTGTATGTACTGACTTTTTATAGAAAAGGATCCATATGCATTGAGGAAGAAGAAAATAGCAAAACAAGTTAACCTGACATCCAGCAGCCAAGGTATGGTAGCTTACTTTTATTAAAGGTCACATGGAGTTTGTAATGTTAAGAGTGTATTTTTTAGCCTTATTAGTGCACATCAAATGCCAAAAATAGTGAAAAAATTCAGTAGTCATTTGCTTCAAAGAAAAATATTATTTAATGTTCATGTTTTACAAATAAAAATTTAAAAATTCAAGACTAGTAGACACAGGGTGATGTCAGTAACTTTGGAAGTAATCAATATTAGAACAACATTACTTTTCATATATGCTCATTCTTTAGAACAAATTACTGATCCTCCTTGTAACCCATAATCACATTATCTGAGCCATTTACACTCTGCCTCGAGCTTTTTGGAGTCTGGTCTGTGCTCAGTGTTCCAAGAACATTTGATACAATGGTTCTATTTGATTTTTCAGTCCTTGTTGACTTCTGCTCTGGACAGCAACACACCGCTGAGATTTGATTCAAACTTGCAAACAGCAACTTTACTTTCACTTTATGTCTCTGCATCCCAGTTCCCAGGTTTATGACACTGATGATCTCTTTCCAGCTCATGAAGTTCTTTCTCTCTCTTTCATTATGGTCCTCCTTCATGGGTTATAGAACTAGCGCATTGCTGAAGCCCTTGCTGTGAATCTGAATTTGTAACAGGTACATAGATAGCAATTGGAAAAAAATAAAAGTGAGATAATATTTCATTTGTTTTTGTTGAATGTCTGAACTAATTTTAACATAAGTTAAGGTATTCTGTTGCATATTTTAGTGTTTCTAAAAATATTTATTTTGGTTTTAGTATAGGCACTGTACATGTAGTTAAATTTATATGATACAATGTATTTGCCAGCTACCTTGTGTAAAAAAGGTTATTATTTTTGCAAAACTGAGATTTAAGAAATAGAAACAAAAAAAATCCTCAGCACTTACTCATTTGCTATTCGGTTAAATATGCCAGGGTCAATTTTAATTGCTTGTTAAAACTGCAACTTGAACTTGAGTTTTCATTTTTTATAAAATAGCTTACACACAAGTATGAGAATTCCCATTCATTTAAACACAATGATAAATATCATAATGGGTCAAAGAAAACAAAAAAAAAATACATTTAAGCACAAAAGAATTTATTATAATTTTAAAATAAAATTTTATTTGAGAGAAAGGTGGACACTGCCAAGTTTTGAAGCAGAAATCACTTGGAAATAATTTAAAAAGTGTTCTTTTTTGGAAATCTTACTTTCAGAGGACTATTTAAAAATTTTTTTATTGTTGTTAATTCTAAATGTAGAATTGTGGAACTATTGATGTTGCATGCACATCATATATTTTTGAGTACCTTATAACAATATTGTACCCTTTGGGTTGGTTTTTTCCTGCATAAACTAGACACACATATATTATGTTAAATATATGCATAGTGCAAATGGCTAGATTCAACTTTCAATGCAATCCTTAATAATTAAATTGCTTACTTGAGAAAGTGCTCGCAAAAGTTAGAGGACAATTAAAATACCCTCTTAGGTTATCTAACAACTTGAACTCAGATTTTGTTTGCCAATAAATTGTTTAATGATTTCATTGCTTATGTTGCTTCCAGTGAATGTGTTAGTTACCCAACATTAGTATGTTTCAAATGGCATGAGTTTTTAGACAATATTACTTAGGTTTTTTGTGGAGGGAGAGAGGAGAAACTGTATGGCCACTCTTGAACCATCTGATCATGAAATGAGTTTCTGTGCTTTCAGAAAGAGAAGTAGAGATATTAAAGATGTTAAAAAATCTTCTGCATGTGGTCAGTCAGTCTTCCCAGCACCATTTACTGAATAGGTTCTCTTCTCCCCAGTGGTTGGTGGTGGAGACTTTGATGAAGATGAGTTGGTTAAGAAATTACGGTTTTACTTTTGGAATCTCTATCCTGTTCCATTGGTCGATATGCCTGTTCCTGTACCAATACCAGGCTGTTTTGATTATTGTAGCTTCATAAAAAAGTTTAAAGTCTGGGAGTGTGACTTTTTTTGCTGAGGATTATTTTGGCTATTCGTAGTTGCTTACGTTTCCACTCTCATCCCTCCTGTTCAACATGGTTTTGGAAGTCCTAGCTAGAGCAATCATACAAGAGAAGGAGATAAGTGGTATCCAAATAGGAAAAGAGGAAGTCAAGTTATCCCTCTTCGCAGATGATTCTATACCTCGAAAACCCAAGAGAATCTGTTAGAAACCTCCTTGCACTGATAAAGGACTTTGGCAAAATCTCGGGTTATAAAATAAATGTGCAAAAGTCAGTTGCATTCCTATATACCAACAATAAACAAACAGAAACCCAAATAAAAAGCACAATCCTATTTACAATAGCCACAAGAAAAAAAAAAAGAAAAGAAAGAAATACTTGGTATCGTCCTAATCAGAGAAGTGAAAGACATTTACAACAAAAACTACAAAACATTGCTCAAAGAAATCAAAGATGACAAAAACAAATGGAAAAATATTCCATTCTCAGGGATTGGAAGAATCAACATTGTTAAGATGTCTATCCTACTCGAGGCAATCTACAGATTTAATGTACACCTCATCAACAAGGGTACATGCATAATGAACATTTGTATACCTAACCCTGAATTGTATACCACATCTTTAAAATAAAAAATACAATAAAATAAAAAGAAGAAAAACTGCCTTGCCTGTTCTTTAATGACATGCCTTCTAATAAATGTTTTGTGTTATGCACAATGTCTGTGCTTCATCTCAGTACCATATTTTTCTGAATAAAAATGTTGAAATGTTTGCTGTCTTTGAAAAAAAATGACTCAGAAGAGTGGTCGAATGCAGCACTCTCCACTCAGCCTCTTTGAATGTACTTCTTTTCATCCTCTCTATCCCCACTTTGAAAATCTCTCCCTCCCAACAAGCTGTATTATTTCCCCACATTATAAACCACATGGAAATCCCAACACGGGAACATCGTGAATTAATGGTTCTTTCAGATAATCTCTGTAAGGGCTCATTACTTTGAACTATTTCTTACATACGTACATACATCTGACTCTTGAACAACAGAGGCTTGAGCTGTGTGGCTCTACCTGATGTGGATAATCCTCTGCCTCTGCCACCTGAAACAGTAAGACCAACCCGTTCCTTCCTTTTCCAACCTCAAAGACTGTAAGGATGAAGGTGTTTAAGCCTATTGAATCTATAAAACGCGCTAAAGTTCCCACATCCCACAACATCTCTGTACAGTGCAAGGACATAGAGAATGAACCCTGCTGGATAGCACTTAATGATTTAAACTCTTATTTCTTGTAATTCATCAGTTAGTTTATTGTTTTCTCATCCTACAATTTATTCTAAGTGTAACTGGCATACTTTTAAAGATTACTGTAGGAACTAGGTAATGGCTAAGTATGATAATTTATATAATATAAATGAAATTATAACTTTATATTAGTATACAGATATTGCAAATAAAAAAGGATTCTGCTTTTCAACATGTTTTTAAAGAAAATATTTTATTTATTTTATATGAATGGAGTGCAATTCACAATGTAATAACGTAATATGTAATGACTATGAAAACAATATAGAAAACAATATAGCAATAAGTAAATGGCAAATGACTATCTATCTCTGTCTGTCTGTTTATCTATCTATCATCATTTATCTCTCTCTCTCTCTCTCTCTCTCTCTCTCTCTCTCTCTCTCTCTCTCTCTATCTAATCTATCACCTATCCAGTCTGGCTTATCTAGGTATTCATGCATCCTGTTTCTCTTTTTATTACACCATCAGTTAAATTGAGATTATTTCAGTAAATAAGCACTGAACATTGTAATGAGAGTATGATTTTGCCATTTTATGTGGTCTGATTAGATGATTAATATAAGAAGTTAACTATCACATAAAAGACTCCTACTTTATTTCTAAGTGAGTTTTTTTTGAAACTTAAATTGTATCATTTTTCTTGAGAGTCAAGGAAACAGCAGATAGTTAATTCTTTTTTTTTGAATTGGAGTCTCACTCTGTCGCCCAGACTGGAGTGCAGTGGCTGCTCCCGGCCACCACAACCTCGACCTGCTGAGCTCCGGGGATCCTTCCGCCTCAGCCTTCCAAGTAGCTGGAACTACAGGCACGTGCTACCACACCTGGCTAATTTTTTGATTTATTGTAGAGATGAGGTCTCACCAAGTTGCCCAGGCAGCTCTTGAATCCGCGGGCTCACACAATCCACTCACCTCAGCCTCTCAAGTCGCAGGATTACAGGCTTAGCCACTGAGCCTGGCTCAGATATTTAATTCTAATAACTCATTGTTACCCTCCCCAGAATCAGCATAATAATTTAAGAGACATGATCAAGCAAAAATAAGTCAAACATCTGAAATTGACTCTGAGTTTATTAAAAGCAGCGATCATACTGCCTTCAGTGCAGACAGCATGAATAAGAAAATATTTCTACTCTATAGCATCACTGAGATGTCAGGACAAAAATAAGTATCTTTGAGTAGAAAACAACAAATACACGTATAGATTGCCCCTGTCATATCAACCACACGTCTAACTTTAGCTCCAAATCATCTTTCTGTTTCTCTAGACTGACAGAGATATTTTAAATGTCAATCTTTATCATATTTATATGCCCCAAATTCTAAATTATTTTAGATTTTCTGAAATTTTCTGAAATTAGAATAATTTTCTAAATTATTCTAAATTTCTGTTATAAGCATATGCTTTGTATAAGCTTTACTATCATATATATATAAAATCCCAACTGAAAAATACCTTTGCCAAAGTGATCAATATCTTCTTCCCAAAGTCACAGGTTTTGTGTATGTTTCACTTTATTTCTAAGTGAAATAATGCTAATTATGGGTTTACTTGGCCTTCACAAATACATGACTTAAAAATGAGGTGATTAATAAGAAGAACATGTAATAATGAGACATTTGTTTACTTGAAAATAAGAGCATGAATAATTCAATAGTCAACATGTTGTATTTATAGTGTGCTTGAGCCATATATAGTTTATAATTGGGTTTCAACTCTATAAATTAACTTCATAATTTACATGGCACTGTAAGATGTTATAGTATAGGTGATATACATATACAATTCATCATTGAGGACATCTTTGTGTGTAATGTGCTGTCTGCTTCCATAACAGTCAACTTTTCCGTAATAAAAAGTCTAGTTTTTATCAGATTCTGCTGAGTATAAAGGTGTCAGTAAATAATGTGCAGACAAATAAATACAACAATAAACAGATAATAAAAACTAATAGATCAATATGGATATGCATTAGTGTATGCATTTCAGAGGTGTTTTAAGTTAGAGGAAAGCTCCGTTTCACATTCATATTTTGCCTTCCTTTTTATGTCAACATTTTCTGCTTTCATAAATGTACTAGTATGAAGGAACATTTAGAACCTTTAAAACATTTCATAGAGCAAAATAGAGAGAGTGGATTATTTCCATCTGAAATAGTTTCAGAAACCACTCCAAGAATTAGAGCCATTGTGGATTGTATAAAATAGGATTAATAAAACATGCTGGATGCTATCAGAGGAATCCAGAGGGCAGCTGCAGAGCACTGAAACCAGAGCACTGAAACCTCTGATTCCTGACGGTTGTTTTCAAAATTTTAAATAATAATCTCTTAATTTATTTCAAGAAATCATTTGTTTTGATCTGGAAGATTAGTCAAATATCTACTAATATGAAGAATGCTACAGAAAAAGAACTGTGTGCTCTTGGTGAAAGTGAAATTCTGGGTTACTAGTCCACATGTGAACTCTCTGCCAATTACTTCTAAAGAGACAATTATGCAGTGTTTCGGCTTAGACAAATTAATGTATGTAATTTGTAGGCCTGTTTATTCATTTACAATGAGACAAGCAGAAGAGACCTGAGGGGTTCATCCTCTTCTTGTAAGCAGAGTATGGCTTTGTGGGGGCAGGGAGTAGGATAGTGGGAAGGGTTGAATAAGTGTTAATCCAATGTTGGCTTTGTAAATAAGGAATCAGATCCTGGTAAGCTTCCACTATAGCCAGATGGGTTCATCTCACAATATAGGCAGCTTTGCTGACAAAACTCAAATTCTCAAATCTATTAACTATGATTCTTCTCCCTGGCATTGCTGATATGGGCAATGTCAATATTTATCTCAGGGACTCTCTTGATTATAAAATTTCTTGGCTGACCCACTTTTTTCTTATTGACATGATCTTCCTTCAGATATGCTCATGCATTCAATCAGCTGTACTCAGTGGTAGAATTACCCCGAAGCTAAGAAACATAAGCTCCTCACTTGAACAAGTCTCTTCCAAGGCCTGAGGAAAAAGCCAGAACAAAGTGTCCACATGGTAATATATTTTTATAAGATTTTCAAAACTAACATATTTATTTCTGAAAGAAGTCATCCAAATTGCATAAACTTCAGGCCCAGAAAACCCAAATCTGTTCTGAGTTATTATTAAATGTGATAGTCTTAGCCTGGGAATTATTTTGTTAAGTCATGGTGATTTTTATGTGTATATTCTGATGTAGACTGTAATTTTTTATAAAATCATCTAATTTTTTTCTGTTTTAACTTTTTTAGGTAACTCTTCAGGTACTTTCCAGTTCCTTACACCATCTGGCAACTTTAAAAATAAAATGAAGCTACAACCTACTTGCAGGATATGTCTGGCATATGACTACAACTTTGATTAATTGTTTTATACATTTCAATTTCTAAACCGTCTGCTACTTAAATAGCCCTAATTCTTGCAGGTTAGTTATAACATCGCTTGAAGAAAGAAGCAACAGCCGTATACCCAGCCTGCAGTTGGTCTTCTATCTCAATCCTATGAAATATTATCTACTATGATATTTTCTGGGTGGGCACATATATTAATGTATTAATGATGTGTACTCTCTCTAGATTCAATCTTCAACAAAGTGTCTTATATGTGCATACTGGGATGTCCAACTTAATTTATAAGTAAATATGTATTACATAGACCATCACTTCTCAAATAAAGCAAAGAAGATATCATTCTGATATTCCCATTAGCAATCAAAATAATCAGAATCATTTAAAGACATACTGCTGTCTTTTTTAGTTCAACAACATTAAATAAGTACAGATTGTCATTTACATTCAAGAAACATTGAAGAAGTTCATCAATTAGATTTAGATGACTTGAAAATCATGAGAAGAAAGGAAAATAATTGTCATCTCACCATAGTGCTTAGCTAAAATATTCTCAGGGTCAAAACACTCTGAAATAAATATTTTAATTGCATTTTAGATGACTAAATTGGGGCTCACATACTTAGCAAACTAAAAGGTAAATGTCAGGGCTAGAATTCATATTTAGCTAATTTACCCTAAGACCTATTCAAATTGAAAGGGAAGATGCTACACAGATAACATTTGACAGTTGATAAAATACTTTCGTATATATGTTGTGTTATTTATATTTCACAAAAATTGGTGCTCAGAGGGTTTAAATAGTTTTAAACTACTCATGCTATCTCACCCTGTTGAGGGAGATTTAAGCTTAGAACTCCAGCTCTAGATGAGGTTGATTTTGATTCCATAATCCACTAAACCATGCTGCTGGAGAAGTGATCTGTGTTTATGTGTATGTCTTACAAATAATGACTGATGAAATTTAAAAAATGAGACATTTTTCTAACATTACATGTCTCAGATTTGCTGAATGCTAAAAGGCCAAAAAAAAAAAAAAAAGCCATCTTCAGAGGATGATTTCTAGAAAGTTCATGGTTACGGTGCCATGTGAATTATAGACAATTATAAAGAAAATAACCACAGACGGTTTCAATGTTTCAAATTTATGAGTCAAGAGTACCAAAAGAAATGCCAGTCACCAAAATGAGCAGCAGGTTTAAGCCTGTCCTATGGTGACAAAAAGTCTGAATTTAAGCCTGAACTATAAGAAAAGAATTTTAATATTTCCTTGAGCAAACTTATTTTATTCTCCCAAATCCTTAGTGTGTTTGGCTTGAAACATGGAGCAGGAGTCCCAGAACCATAGATGCAAGACAGTTCCAGGTGCCAGCCTAGATATTAACTAAGACAAACTCCAGGACTGTGGATGGGTGATAGATGTTGTTATTTTTATCTAAATTTACAAAACTGGCCAGGCTCGGTGGCTCAGCCTGTAATCCCAGCACTTTGAGAGGCTGAGGCGAGTGAATTGCCTGAGCACTGGTTCTAGACCCATGCCAGCAACTTGGCGAGACCTCGTCTCTACAATAAATCAAAAAATTAGCCGGGCGTGGTAGCGCACGCCTGTAGTTCCAGCTACTTGGAAGACTGAGGCGGAAGGATCACCGGAGCCCAGCAGGTCGAGGCTGCAGTGGCCGGGAGCAGCCACTGCACTCCAGTCTGGGCGACAGAGTGAGACTCCAACTCAAAAATAAATAAACAAATAAATAAATTTACAAAACTTAGTTAAATAACATAACGTATTTCTTATCCTCAAACAGGAACCCATTATACAAGGTATACTTCAATAATATATTCCAAAGATGTAATAGAAGGAAGGGTAGTTTAATAGATGGCAATTTGCTGAGTGTGGTGGCTCAAGCCTGTAATCTCAGCACTTTGGGAGGAGGAGGCAAGAGGATTGCCTGAGCCCAGGGTTTGAGACCAGCCAAGGCACTTAGCGAGACCTCACCTCTAAAAAATAAAAAGATGGCAGTTTGGTCCAGAGATAGCCATACTTGGGTTTTGATCCCAGCTTTGCTATTCTGTAGCTAGATGGCTTTAGATAGAACATTAATAGCGCCATAAATTTCTCCTCATTTTCTTCACATGCTAATATTATGGATTAAATATTGCTATGGTCCAAATGTGTCCCTCCAAAATTCATGTTGAAACCTGATCTCCATTGTAGTAGTATTAAGAGATGAAGAGTTTGGGGGAAGTGATTAAGTCATGAGGCCTCTGCCCCCATGAATGGGGTTAGTGCCCTTATAAAGGAGATAAGGAAAACTTCCTGGCCCCTCCACCATGTGAGTACTCAGCAACAAAGCTCTGTCTTTGGAGCAGAGCGTGAGCTCTTGCTACACAGTGAATCTGCTAGTGCCTTGATTTTGGACTTCCCAGTCTTCAGAACTCTGAGAAATAAATTTCTCCTGTTTGTAAATTGCCTACTCTAAGTTATTTTGTTTTAGTAGCCTGAGTAGACTAAGACAAATATGAACAAGGAACATGAGCTCAATATAAAGTGATGATAGTAATGAAAAAGAAACAGCTAAACATTTGTTTTAATTTTGTTTGAATAAATGATCTGAAAGATATTCTAGACTGTTCTCTTAACTATAATGAAGTTGTTCAACATTGGATTGTAATTAACATACTAACTTGAAAATGATTCCAGATCATTTTATAAGTATCCATAACAAAATTTTTCAGCCAGGGATATAATTAACAACAAATCGAGGGGAAAGGAAGAAAGTACCACTGGTTTAGGTTTAAGTAAAATCAAGCATGGCACTTCCTACGAATAAATATCTCTGGACCTTGAGTTATAATTGAATACTCCTCTTCCACCTACACCTTTCAAGTTAATTCCTGATCACCTGGTCACCATGTCTGGGCTCTTCAAAGAAATAAAGCATGACTGGGAAGAATCAACATTAAATGTTGTTAAATGCCTTTAATTTAAAATCATTTCTTAGATTTTACTGAAAAGCATTCACATTAGACAATGTAAAAATAAAGAGAAGAAAACATTAATTTAGAGATACAGCACCAGTTGTTTTTAAAAATTAAGAACACATTTTTTTTTTTCTTCCAAGACAACTAGAATCTTAATTAAATGTCATCTATACCAACCAAATTTTAGCTACAAAATGCAGAGTTAAGATTTCAGGGGGCATATCTGGCAGGAGACTAAAATATTAACTATATTCTGTGGAATGATTTTTAATTTTCAGATGCCAATTATGAACAATAACCAACCCAAAGCACTAAGTAAAATTAGGATAGCAATAAATTCTGCCACACGATAAAGCACAAGAGAGAAAATTATGATAATGAGAGTCATTAAAGAATATAATAGGAACTTGATAATTGTATATTCTGGGCCCAAGAATCCAAGTGGAATTGCGGGTATGAGCATGGAAAAAAGAATTGTAAGGTGGAATGAGATAAATAGAAATAAACATAGTGTCTGCACCTACACTGAGTGTGACTATATCGTAGTGTTTGAATCACTGTCATACACATGAAAAGAATTCATTTATGCAAAAGCTTCCAAATGTTATGGGTTTATAACCATTAGCATTAATTTAATGCAAAGATTATTTGTACACAGGAGTTTCAAGTGCTTTTAATGAAGTATGTATAAAACTATCCTGCTGTCATACAGACTGTGCTGATGGTATTTGACTAATTTGGGAATAATTATAATGTGATATGGAGAAACGATGTAATGAACTTATGTTTCCTTGGTCTTCTGAATACCAAGCATCCCAAGGTGGGCTGTAGAAAAGGGCACTGAAATCAAATAGAGCTTGGAAATTCAACACATTACATATTCCCAGTGTGGACTTCATAATGTACCTTGCCATTTTAAAGTCTCTGTGAAGTCTTGTAGTAGAGATACCTATCTAGTATGTTCTGTGTCACCTATTGACATTGACAGAATGCACAATATGCTTTGAAAGATGCTAATCTAAATTATAAAAGTTCTTTCAGTATATTTATGTTCGAGCTTGGATATTTCTGTGGTTTTTCTTATTACGGTATGACAGTACTTATGTTCGTCCACAACCATACCCTGATTCAGATGAAAACACCTGGTATTTAGAGAGCAATTTACACTTTTAAAACACTCTGCATTTCATCTGGCAATATTCTCTTGAAGTATTATCAGCTGCCCCATTCTGAAATCAGGAATCTTCATGCTACTGCTAGGTCTCTCATAGCCAATATCATTCACACCTAGTTGGAAAGTAAATTCTCCAATAAGTTTCTACTTACTTATGTCCCTCCACAGTCCTCTGTTACAGTGCTGCTCTAATTCTGCCTCAAGTACTAGAAATACCTCATATCTCCCCGAACCTCCAGTGACACGAGTCTCCAATTTATAACCTCACTGTGGCTTCTAATCATTTTCCGCAGAAATAAATTTATGATCACAGACCCCAATGGGACATCCTAGTCTGTCTCAGCCTCTTGGGTGTCATTTATCTTCTGCCATTATCCAAATATACTTGCTCTAAGGAAGACTTAATACCCTCCCTGCTTTGTGCAGCACTTAGGATGACCTAGATAATCATGGACATTTGCCAGAACTGTCAGCCATGTGTGAATGGCCTCATAACATTAAGGGGTAAGTGCTGCTTGACTTTTGAGTATTTATTTTATTAAAATGGGAACTATATATCAGGCATGTTATAATGTGCTCCACAATAATTATATGGTTAGAATATACTGCATTTACTGTTTTATTTTTGGCAATGTTAATAGCTAGCACTTAGTGGCCATCTCATTCAGTGAGGTGGGTACTATATCCCCATTTTACAAATGTAAAAGCTAAGTCTCAGATCAAGCACGTTGTTCAAGTAACAGTATTGTAAAATTTTGAAGACATACTTCCCTGGAAGCCCTGGATAACTGTCTGACACTCCTTACTCCACAACAATTGTTAACTCAGCCCATTGGTTTAGGTAGGCCAAGCAGAGTTTCTTCCCCTGAAATTATCCTGTAAAAGAGATTCCTGTCTCAGTATCTGGTTATCTTTGAAATGAATGATTTTCTTTTCTTTTCTTTTCTTTTTTTTTAAGTGAGAGTCTCACTCTGAAGTGTAGTGGCATGCTCATGGCCACCGCAGTCTTGACCTGCTGGCTCAGGTGATCCTTCCACGTCAGCTTTCCAAGTAGCTGGAACCACAGGCATGTGCCACCACACCCAGTTTGTTTGTTTGTTTATTGTGGAGACGAGGTTTCACCATGTTGCCCCAGGCTGGTCTTGAACCCATGAGTTCAGGCAATCCTCTTGCCTCAGCCTCCCAAAGTGCTGGGATTACAAGCATGAGCCACTGTGCCTGGCTAGAGGTAGCCATTTTCTTATTTGTAGAAAAAGACAAACAGTAGAGAAAAGAATGAAACACGTGATGATAAACAACTTTCTGACATATGCAAATTTCCAATTTCTGCTCCTGTGTTGCAAGGCATTATATTCTCTTAATAAATCCCCCTGCAATTTTTTGCCTTAAGGAAGTTGGCATTGTTTTCTATGATATGCAATCAAATAGTTTCTATTTAATATTGCAGTCGTGCCTGACTCTTTCTTTGTCCTATATTGCATGGCATTTCCTTCACGTCTCCTTCTTCTGGCTCTTATTCAATAACAAATAAAAAATGTAGTTAATAAACCCTTTCTAGATCTCCGACAGGAAAAGTTTCCATATATAACATCTTCTCAAAAAGGAATAATCCTTGAAGAAATGCACAGTCATTTCTAATTTAAGTTTTCGGAATAAGGTGTTCAAAAAGGCATAGCACTAGATTTTCCAAATTCAGGAAAGAAGTATAAGAAAGTTATACTGAAGGATTTGTGTGTGTTTAATGTAGCTGCTAATGAGGGCTATTTCAGTACTCTATTTAAAAATTCAACTGCAAATAAAGTTAAGTAGCTAGGCAAGGTACTGACTGTGGTTTAAGGTAAGGAGCTCACTTGGAAGCAGATGGCTGAAGAAGGAAAGAGTAGGGCAAAATCATAAATCATAACAGAAGAAGACAAAGAGGACAAGGGAGCAAGTCAAAGAGGGTAAAAGAGGCTGGGTAACAAAAGATCCAAAAAGAAGCAAAGGAGAAGGGGGTAAAAGGAAGGACACAGTAATAAAGGGAAAGAGAGGGCTGCCAGCATGAAGCGACGTGCCCAGAATGCTAATGAGAAGCTGCAGCACAGGCCAGCACAGCGCCAAGGAGCAGTGGTGAAAGGCTGCACAACAGCGGGACAGTCTGAAAAAGTAGCCTTGTGCCAGAGGGCTTGGAGCGAGCCTCCTCCCTCATCCCAAGGAGAGGCCTTTAAAATGTAAGGTGCATGACTTCTCTCAATTGGAAGTTATTCTTTAAAAGAAGGCCACAAAATTCAGAGAAGAAAAACGTGACAACAGAATGCAATGAAAGAAGAAAAAATGAGAGCCAAAAGTGGGCAAAATGACAATAAGGGCAAAGTTAATAAAATATGAAGCTGGCTGTGCCCAGAATTTTTTTTTCCTCTTTAGAAAACATTCTGATTCTTTCCAAATGACCTTGACTGCTCTCTTCGATCTCTTCACATAACAACCCAATACTGAGGATGTACACACAATTCATTTAATTGTTGTTCACTTCAGGTGTTACTTCAACGAGCCTATAACAATATTGAAGTGAGCTGTAACCTTGCAGAGGCAAGCTATACTTGGATCAGAACATCATGGAAAATACACACAGGCACAGGGCTCACAATTGCCACTTGCAGTTATGAAAACAATTCTCCTGCTTCATCAACAATTCATTTTGCTTCATGTAGAAACAAAATAATAATGTGCACATTGGCATGAATGTAAATCTTTAAATTTCCACCTTTTTCTTTTCTACCTACATTTACACCAATGACCATCCTTGTCTATTGTGAGATATTGAAGATGCAAAGGAACAATTGGTCACACAATATATGATAAATATGATAATACAACTCTCACCCACAAATGATGCCTGGGAAGCCAAACCATGATCTCTGCAGTAATTGTTCCATACAGGTGACAATTTTGGCAACAAATGCTTATTTTGCCAACCTTCCCCCATTCCCCTTCTCTACCTTGCAACTCCAGACCAATCAGAGAAAGCCAAATAACCTTCTGACACCAATCACAAAAAGGCCTCATTTCTAATTAGCCTATCTTCAGCTTTTCTATGCCAATAACATCTAATCAGAGCACTTCGAAAATCTTTATTTTCCTACTATAAAGTTTTCTTAAACTTCTACCTGCCTTGAAGTCTGCCAAGCCCAAGTGATGATGGCTGACTTCCTTGAAATTGTAAGTTCTGAATTAATAGTCTCTTTTTGTTCTTACTTGGGTAGTCTGCATATGTTTCAAAAAATGCTTGGGAGTTAAACACCATATAGATGCTAAACAATATATTCAGCCCAGATTTCTCTCCTGGATGCCTGGCTCCCTCCACAAAATCCACACTCAGAAATTTAATGGGTTCCTCAAACTTAACATGTGTAAAGATACCCACCCACATACTTTCTGAATGCTCCACCATTCCAATTTCTTCAATCCAATATCCTGATATAATTGTTGGCTTCTCTCATCCTCACATGCCTTGCATCTAATTCAACAGCAAATACTGTTGGCTCAACTTTCAAAAGGTATAAAGAATCTTATTTAATTACACTATTGTATCATTACTTACTTGGTTGATTGTCCAAATATTATCACCTCTCATCTGGATGAGTGGAACAGCTTCTTAATTGATCTCCCTGCTTTTGCTCTAGTCCCCCGTTGTCTATCAAAACTATAGCCAGAACAATCCTTTTAAAGCTGTCAATCAGTTTGGCACATCTTTGCTTCCCTTCTCACACAGATTTAATGTCAGAGTTTTAAAACATTTTTACAAGGTCTTAAATGATCTGTGCACCAATGCCCTTTCCCCCAGTTACGTTCCATCCACCTCTGTTTGGGTTGTAATAGATACATTTTCAACAGCTAGGAGTGGCCCATGGTAGAGTATTCTTTTTTGTTAAGTGTTAGAGGACACATTTTAAAAGAGAATATAATCATACTTTCATAAAAATATAAAATGAACATATGTGAAATTAAAATTATTTACGTTATTGGTTTGGTTTGTTTGTTTGTTTGTTTGAGTTGAGGTCTCACTCCGTCTCCCAGACTGGAGCACAGGGGCAGGATCATGGCTTGCTACAGCCTTGGCTTTCTGGCCTCAGGCAATCCTTCTACCTTAACCTCCAGAGTAACTGAGACTACAGGTACGCACCACCATGCCTGTTTTGTTTTTTTTAATTTTATTTTTTGTAGAGATGAGATCTTGTTATGTTGCCTAAGCTTGTCTTGAACTGCTGGACTCAAGCAATCCTCTTGGCTCGGACTACCAGAGTACTGGGATCACAAGAGTGAGCCTCTGATCCCGACCTATGTTATTCATTAATAAGGAAACCAGTCAGATGTCATAATTGGTTCAAAGGATAATCAAAAGAGCAGAGACATGTATAGACAATAAAGGATTCTGAAGTGAATTTACAAATAGTTGGGGTCAGAACTATCCACAAGACAATAATCAATTTTGTTCCCTTAGGAAAACTAATTTGCATCTCTAAGAATAAGAATAATTTTCATTATTTTCACTAGTCTACAACCTCCAGTGATATGAAATAGCTCAATACAGTGAAAGGTAAAATATTCCATGTGAGTGAGCTGGATAGTGGAACAGTCACACAAGTGATCTGGCGGTGAAGAGAAGTAAGAATTCAGGAAACAGAGCTGAGCTGTAATAGAGACAAAGCAGAGTCTTGACAAAACTTTTAGTGAAAAGTTGCACAGTATAAAGGAAAAGATGTCAAGGAAAAACAATACTAGATGGTAAAAGAAGAATGCAAACAGAGGGTAATAAAAATGAAGAAGAAAATGAATCTGCCTAAAGCATAACATCAGAGTTAGAAGGTAACAAAATTCTATTCCCTTACTACTCAAGTTCCTTGGTCACTGCGGCTCTCAAGGTTTTAACATATGTTTTCATTTTTGCGAGGTGCAGATATTCCAGAATTTTGGGGTTCTTTCTACTCCTCTTTCTCAAATGACTTCCAAAGAATCTTGCAACACTTAACGTAGCATGAATGAAAAGACTGTTTTCCCCTATGTATCAAAGACTCCAAATAAAACACTACTTAATATAATGCTTAGAGTGCAGAATGTGTTAAATAAATGTTTGAATAACTAAAGTGATTTGAATCCATTTAGCCAAATTTCTCAGTCGATCTGGCTTTCAGAGACTGATGAGTGTCTCAAATACACTCACATTCACTAATAACAACAAGCTTCTACCACACTTACTGGCCTAATTGCTTGCCTCATATCTGGCACAGATTTTAGGTTTTTAAAATCTAAAACCTTTGACAAAATCATTGTTAACATTTTAAACTTATATTCTCTTCCAAATATAATTTTAAAAGGATAATTTATGTTTTTAATTTGTCATCTGCTTACTAACAAAATTTAAGCCTCTATTGTTCATTGCCTACCATCCTTTCTATGCTCTATTTCTCAAAAAATGAAATTATGAAGAAGAAATTTACTGAAATTATTGTACTAGTCAGGAAAAAAATGCCACTAGAGTGTGCTACAAAATATTGAATTTTAAGGAAAGCCAAATAAAAATAGATTGTATTTTTGTAGGCAATATTTTACTGTGTGTGTTACATATCTATACAGAGAGAGACATAGGCATAGAGTTAGACTTCAAAGATAGACATAGACACAGACACAAGCATAGACAGAGACATAGAGGCATAGAGATGACAAGTAAAAGTGAATTTGTGTCCTCCTCTCCGTCATCTTACTTTCTTCCTTTTTTCTTCCTTTCAAAAACCATGCTTGATGTTGAAATTAATGTAAACTGGGTACAAAATTACAACATCTCTATAAGCTGGGCATGGTGGCTCACGCCTGTAATCCCAGTACTTTGGGAAGTGAAGGTGAGAGGATTGCCTGAATCCATGGGTTCAAGACCCAATTGGGCAACTTGGTGAGACAATAAATCAAAAAAATTTAGCTGGATGTGTTGGTGCATGCCTATAGTTCCAGCCATTTGGAAAGCTGAGGCACAAAGATTGCCAGAGTCCAGCAGGTCGAGGCTACGAAAGCCATGAGTGTGTCATTGCACTCCAGCTTACTCTCCAGGTAGCAGAGTAAGATTCAGACTAAAAAAAAAACACCAAAAAACAAAAAAAACCAAGCTCTATGTGTTTCACTTTTCTAATGGGGTACCAGTATTGGACAACCTTACTTGATAACTGAATAAAATAATCTTCAGGCCTACATAAACTTAGAGACTACACAAATCTCTAATAGTATTTAAACACTTCTAGGACGCTTATGGTAGCAAATAACTCATTATTTTGACAGGTGGTATTGTATTTAGTGACAACTAAAAGTGTTACATATTTATTTCATACACTATTTCAAAATATTTCTCCTCATAATTTCACATTAATTCAACACATGTCTCCCCATGATTCCAACTTGGTTATCCAGAGCAATAAAAAGTAAACATAATTTCTCTTTCTTTCATGATAAGCCTTTAGATTTGCCATATCCTTCCAAAAGTCATCTCAGTCCTGTTGAACATTTTTTATATTTTACGGTGTACAAACAGCTCACCATTTAAATTACGCTGTTTGAGAGGCCTAATCTTTCAGCAGTATTTTTAATTTAAGATGTCATTGCTATACTAATAAACTCCCTTTGTACACTGGATTTCCAAATTATTTTTTGTTTCTAACCTATTTCTTGTCTCTAAAGGTCCCATGAAATATGTAGACATGTCAGTTAATAAAATCTAGAAGTTTCATTAGACTTTTTTGTTTTATTTTAATTCTGATATTCTCTCTCACTCTCCCCAATTTCCATATTATGTTAATATTCCTTAGGAGATGATATACATTGAGCCCCTCTGATTTGAAAAGCCGAAACGCTCTAAAATCTAAACTTTTTGAGTATTGATATGACTTCACAAGTGGAAAATTCCATACCTGATATCTTTGCTTTCTGATGGTTCAATATACACAAACTTTCTTTCATGCACAAAATTATTTAAACTGTTGTATAAATTTTCCTTCAGGCTGTGTATACTAGGTGTACATAAAACATGGCTCGCTTTCCCCATATATCTCCTTATGTATGTGTAAATATTTTGACATGAAATCTGAGACATATTTGGTACCAAGCATTTTAGATAAGAGATATTCAATCTGTAGTTAATTCCCTAGATTTTAATAGTCTTCAAGACAGATTTTGACAACTCTTAATTTGTGCAACTTATTCTTTGAATTTAAGTTCAGCACTTTACACTTATCCTACTATGATTCCTTAAAAGTTTGATTCTTCATTCAAAATATAAATGCTCAAATCAACTTTTGACTTATTTAGAAAAGTTATTGCAGCAGACTGTGTGGTGGGATTTTCTAAAATTTAAAATAAAAAGATGTATACAATTCCTGATGTTAAATCTAGTGATACCATAAAGATGTTCCCCACAATTATTAGTTTTAGTAAATGCAGACTGGCAGCAGGTGGTCTTTCTTTCCAATGTGGTCATGAAATTTTGGACTCACAGGCACTCCGCCTTTTGGCAATTAGTTATAGTTTCTGCCATTGACCTTTATGCAAATTGGCATATTTACCTAAGTTGAATCTCTGAGTTCTGTTTCTCTCCTACTGATTTCCAAACTAAGAGTATCTTCAAATAGCCAGGAGTATAGCTGATTGATTCTGGAAATAAAACCTTTCTATAATAGTCCACTACTCTAATGCTGTTATTTTTTATTTTATTTTAATTTTTTGAGTTAGAGTCTCACTCAGTCTCCCAGACTGGAGTGCAGTGGCCTCTCCTGGTCACCACAGCCTTGACCTGCTGGGCTCCGGTGATCCTTCCCCCTCAGCCTTCCAAGTAGCCAGAATTACAGGCATGCGCTACCATGGCTGGCTGATTTTTTGATTTATTGTAGAGATGAGGTCTCGCTGCCCAGGCGGGTCTCGAACCCGCGGGCTAAGGCAATCCACTCACCTCAGCCTCCCAAAGTCGCGGGATTACAGGCAATGCTGTTATCTTACTTGGTCTTTACTCCATCAGACTTTCTTTTCTTTGCAGTCAATTTTTTTTTTTTTTTTTTTTTTTTGGACAAACAGATGTCCTTGACACTACCTTGTACCTTGTTTTCTTTTGCTTTCTATTTCTCAACTTACGTTATGGGTTCTTGTTCTTTTATCCGTTCCTAAAATGTTTTTTTGCCAGCATCTTATTCATTCAAATAATCTAGTTGCTGTCCAATGTGTTTTTTATTCCTATAATTACTTTTTTATTTTTAAAAATTACCATTTATTCATTGATGGCATATGTCTGTATTATCAGTCTAGATGCCTTTTCTGAGATTTTAATCTATAGATGTATCTATTTTGTAGACATGGATACATATGAAATATCAACATGGATGTCCTTGTGAGGGGGCTCATTATCTCCCCAAATTTGTGTTCTTTTAGTGAGTGAAATAAAATAGTGTCACATCCTTCTTAGTCAACTGATACTTAAATTAAAACCCCACTAGAAATCTTTAATTCTCTGTTTTTTTCAGGCTCCAAATCCATCACAAATTCCCCTTAGATCAGGCTTTCACCAATTTATTACAGTTAGTAAAACAGACAACTACACTCCTTACTATTAGTCATATGCATGTATGTTACTGTGCATGCAGTTTTTAAAATTCCCATTGCCTTTTCTTCCAGAGACATTTTCATAAATTGAAAATCAATGTATTTTATTCCCCTGTATAACAATCTTCCAACCATCCCCATAGCGTTGGTAGAAAGTCCAAACTTACTAAAATGTTGTACAAAGCTTCTAACAATTGTTTCAGTCTTTATTTTCAGCATTCCATACCTCATTCCCAATGTCCACACAGTGTTCTTCCTACCACTCTGATCAACTTGCTATTTATTCTAGTATAGCACTTTCATTACTACTGCTGCTCCTGTCTGAGAAAACTCTTTTGGCCGTTGACTAGGCCAATTTTGACTGGTTAATTCCTATTCCCTTTTCAAGATTGAACTCCTCTATAAAGTTTTTCCTGAAATTTATTGACTTGTGTACACTTATGGTCCTCTGGCCTAATCAAGATTTTCTCATTTATCTTACTGTGCTAAGTAAGTGAAACCATTTCACTTGTCCAACTTTTCTAAGGATACTAAGGAATGTTTGAGAACTGCAAATGTTAACATATTATTCCATCTCGGTCCCTGTAACCAAAAATCCTGTGGAATAGTATATGTGTAACAAAAGTTTTCTGAATGACTAGCATGCCTTTATTTTGCATTCATTTCATTTTTTAACATATTTTCAGTGGCCCTATTACTACCTTATACTTCTTTAGAGATAGGATTTTCTTTATTTCAGTAAAGTCCAAATTATCTAATTCTACTGAGACTATCTCATATATGTATTTTTTAACTCATTAAAAAATATTAACTACCTTTGTTTGTAGCTAAATTCTTTTAGTTTTTGAGCTAAATTCCCAGGGCACCATGTACCTGTCATCATCGTCACAATGTATAGTTTGATAATGACTCATGTCTAAGCTCCATGAGGACAGGAGATTATATATTATTCCATCGTTGTATATCTTGCATCTCACACAGTGACTGACAAGATGGGTAAACATACAATATATATTTCTTTATTCAAAGTATGAATCAATATACCTCCACAGGGAAATGATAAAATGTGATTTAATAAACATCTTTAGAAAACAGTTAGTCAAGAGACTGACAGGTTAATACGTCTATGGAAAAGGAAGTGGTGGCAATCAGATGAATAAAAACCCTGATTAGAGGTTTAATTTATTTCCCATGCAAAGGTTTATACAATAAAATAGTCCACTAAGGAGTCTTATGGAATGTCTTCAATGTGAACATCATGATTATACATAGAACTTGTATCGGAGTCAGACATTTTGTATCTAATTTGTGTCTGAATATGATTCTAGTCCAAAAAGAAGAGGTGGCTTTATAGGGTTATTTTTAACATTTTGATTTTAAACTCATTTTATTTTAGTTATGATTATAGATTTCATGAATCATAGTACCAGATAATACTTCATATTGTATCATTAGCTTAATAAAATAAAACTTGGTTTCTCATGTAATAAAAATGAAAATTATCTATACAGTACTATTTATAAGTGTTTCCCAAATCACAGCAAGATGGATTATAGTCCCACAGAGCATTCAATATGAGCTCTTGCATGGATAGAAAAAGGAAATTCACTTTGAACTGAATTGAGATAAACATATTTCATAAGTGAAATCAAATTTCAATATTTCACAGCAGTGAAAGCCAAAGTAAGTCAAAGAAGATATATTATAAATGTCATACCTCAAACAAAAACTGGTATTATCATACTATTAAAGCATATGCCCTATTTATCAACAGATTTCTCTTTCATATCCCTTTCTTTAAAACATAATTTGAAATCTTTTGTATCAATATTAAACAAAATTGATACACTATATCATTACAAATACAGGCTGCTATATTTTTTAAAATATTTTATTCTGTCTTCTTATTTTTTGTGAACCAAAGGATGTTGTCATATGTGGAAGACTATAAACAATAGCACATTTGCTTTGAAAAATAAATCATAAATTAAACATTTTTTCTTGTGTATTTTTTTCTGTATTCAAGAAAATTTTTATTTTACAACAAAATGTGACTTTTAGTCTTCTAGGCAGCAATATTTTAGATTTATTTCTATTTTTATTTTAAAAATTTGATTGCTATATAATCGTTGTATATATTTTTGAGGCCCATATGATATTTTCATATCTGTATTCAATATGCAATGATCAAATCAGGATAACTGGGATATCAATGACCTCAAAAAATTAGCATTTTTGTGTGTGACAGGAGCATTATAAATCTTATCTTCCAACTATTTTAGAGTACATGATGAATTATTGTCACCTATAATTTCCCTACTATACTACTGAATACTGAAATTAACAGTCAACATACCACTAGCACATGTAACATAAAATAAAATTTAATGTCTATATTGACCTGGCTCAAACTATATCTATGTGTTCATATGGGGCTTGCCATCTTCAGAAAATAATTTAAAGTCATTTAATGGTTGGCTTCTATTTGATGTAAAAGCAAACTTATCACCACTCTGAAGAGAAACCAATTTAATCTTCTAAAAATTGTTTTCCAAAGTTATCAAAGGCAAATTTCCAAATTCTAAATATCTATGAAAACTTTCATTGCTTTGTTTCCTTTTCTTACCTGAGTAAGAAATTATGTCTTATTTCTGCTAAATTGCCCATGTCTACAAATTATGTTAATACAGGTCTAATTGAGTTCTCGAACTTAAGACAGGCTCACTTTACTTTTTTATTTTATTTTATTTTATTTTTTTTGAGTTGGAGTCTCACTCTGTCGCTCCCGGCCACTGCAGCCTCGACCTGCTGGGTTCCGGCGATCCTTCCGCCTCAGCCTTCCGAGTAGCCGGAATTACAGGCGCGCGCTACCACGCCCGGCTGATTTTTTGATTTATTGTAGAGATGAGGTCTCGCTGCCCAGGCGGGTCTCGAACCCGCGGGCTCAGGCGATCCACTCACCTCAGCCTCCCAAAGGCGGGATTACAGGCTGAGCCACCGAGCCCGGCTGACAGGCTCACTTTGAAGCCAACACTTTTTATGCAGATTGAAAATACATGAAAACTTAGACTGCTAAGATTTTTAATTGTCCTCAACTTAAAAATCGTCCAAAAATGTGATCAATGAGGGAAACTATGGCAGATAGTTATTGCTAGTATTTAACCTGGTTCTTGCAGCTCACTCTACAAAACTTGGACAAACAAACAAGCAAATGGATATTCACATGCAAATGTGTGATCCTACTACCTTTGATACTAAAATGGAAATTTGCAATCTAAGCATATATGTTTATATTTTACCAAATTAAATATTGCAAGAGCAACAGCTGTTGGTTACACCACTGAAAAAACAAAGCCTTGTAAGCTGTAATGTAGACCATGATGCTATATAGTTTTGACACCTAGCTTTGCGGCTTTGAATCTAACCTTGAAAGTCCTCTCCATGTAATTTTATAAACTTAGTCATCAGGGAATGTTTTCATTTACATAATTATCCTCTTCAGGATATTTGCATCTCTCACAATGTCCCTTTAACTATTACAAAAATGGATAGAAACTTAGAACTCCTCCTTATAGTTTTATTAAGTATAGCCACAAATTATACCTGTCACATTTTTAAATTTCAAAGAGTGCCACTTAATCACCTTTAGCTAATTATTTAGATCACCTTTCTCCACACTAATTATTTTTGATGGATAAATTTATTAATCTTGTAACTAAAAACACACAAAGTACAAACTTGGTGACAAGAATTTGTTCCCTAATTTGGCAGGTATAAGGTCTTGAGTATATGCTCATATGCAACAAATTAACAATAATGTAGGTAACTCAAGATGCTATATAGATCTCGATAAATTTCTCTGAAAAATCTGTGTAGGTACTTGGTAAATATATAAAAGGAGCCTTTGTTACAATATTAACACTGAAAGCCATACAGTTGTTAATTCATCTTCCAAATATCTATATAATATTAGTAATGACTATTGAAGATTATACTTTGAAAATTTTCACAAAACAGCAATATTTTACATATAATTATATTATATTACTTTATTAATCACCTTCTGAATTTGTATAAAATACCAATGCAATGGAAACAAAACATGTTAATCTATTCAGGCAATATACGTTTTAAAAGTAAGCATTTTGGCCTCGCCAATAGAGGGTTTGACATTTTCTCTTGGCTTCAGGGAGGTAATTAATGTCATACCTGATAGAGTATCTTTGTTTAGGGCACAGGCTGTCCACAGTGGATCTTATGGTGGGATTTTCCACAGCACATAGTCTTAGGATATGGGCTAGTCATGCCAGAAAAACCAACCATGTGATTCAGGATAGGGGCTTTGGATTATGTGGTATAAATTGACTGAGTTCAAACATATGGGCGTTCAATTAATCAGTCATTCCTACATAATGAAGCTCCAGTGAAATATTTGGACAGAAGAGCATGACTGAGCTTCTCTGGTTGGCAATATTCTTTGCATATTGTTACACACTGATGCCAGGAGAGTAACACATCCTGAGGACAAGTGAAGATTTGCATTTGGAACTTTTCTAGATTCAGCCCGATATATATTTTTCCTTTCCTTGTAATACAATCATGAACTCCATTCTTTATGTTTTTCTGGCAAATTATTGTATGTGAGAGTGGTCTTATGAAACCTCAAGTTTGCAATTGGTGTCAGAAGTGAAAGCAGCCTTGAGGACTGTCACCTTAGGCTCTGTAGTTTGACTAATTCTGGGCAACACCCTTCTAGTATACTCATTTTCCATACCAGAAATCAATAGTAATCAATATTTACCTCTGCTTAGTTGCAAGTTTTTGAAAAACAATCAAAATATGTATTTGGTAAAATGAATTTCAGCATCTCGTATTCATTATCTCATACTCATTGAGAGCTATGAGGTCTGACAATTAGGTTCACGAACTTTCCTAGAAAAAGGGCTACATACCTCATTGGTGAATATCAATACACAGTCACCTTCGAAGCACCCCCCTTGGGAAGTTATGCACCGACACCAGGGCCCAATCCATCCATCAAAACAATTTTGAAACTCTCTGGAATGGCCATCAGAGCCATCTTCGTTATTTGTTGAGTCTGGCAATTAAGTTCATGAATTTGCCACCGTGCAGCTACATTGACAACACCATACAAATAACTGTATTGGAACACCCTCCCTTCTCACCTGATCTTGCCCCCAATGACATTTTTCTTTATCCAAAAATAAAGGAAATATAAAAGGAAGACATTTCTATGACATTCAGGACATCAAGGGTAATACAACGACAGCTCTGATAGCCGTTACAGATAAAGAGTTCCAAAATTGCTTTGAAACATGGTCTAGTTGCTGGTGTCAGTGCATAGTTTCCCAAGAGGAGTACTTTGAAGGTGACCATAGTGATATTAGACAATGAAGTATGTGGCACTTTTTCTAGGATGTGTTCACGAACTTAATTGTCCGACCTCGAATATGCTGAATAGGTACTACACATAATTATATATTTGGTTTATCATGCAAGACTGAATTGCACAGTTATGTCTATTTTCTAAGAGGAAGACAATTAAGTAACAAATATGTGGTTAAGTAAAAATTCAAAACCAGCTAGCCCGTGCTTAGAACTACCAACAAATGCAGCCTTTCCTTGTTAACATAGCTCCCAAACCTATTTTAATGCTTAATTAATTAAGGTTGAAATATCTCAAGGCTAGAACAGTATGTAAATTTGATTAGCATGATTAGCTAAAATACAAGGAATAGCTTGCTTAGTCATATTAATATGTATAGCGCTGGGCACTTTTGATAACCCCAAAATAATAGATAGTTGTTCACTGCAAAGTTACAGCTACAATAGACTGTGCTATTGACTTTTCAAAGTTTCAAAAGAGTATCAGCTAATTAGGGTAGCTGAGAAACCTCAGGCATATTCTACCACCTGCATTTGACACAACAGTGGCCCAGACTTTCCAATATACATTGTAAAGTTTACCTATTAAACACTTGCAAAATCCTGTATAACTAAAGCTCATTCTATTAAAAAAGAAAGTGTTTTCAAATTAACAAATAGGGAGAGGATTTATGAGACATCAGAAAAATTTCATAATCTACAAATTGTGGATACTTTGGGCAGAAACACAAGGATATTCATATCACATACATTTACACACACTTAGATGCGCATAGCTATATATGTAGGCAAACCTGAGAAGTGCAGGTAAATTAAATTTAGGAGGGTTATAAATTTTTAAGTTTAGGCACATTTAGGAAATAAGCTAAGTATAAAGGAATCTGTGGTAGAAAAGGCAATAAATTTGAAGTTGCCTTTCATGAAACTGAATCCGAGACTTGTCACTGTCTGAATCTGGTCTTATCTTCACATGCAGCAATGATGAGGATTAAATAAGCTATGGAATATGTGAAAATATTCAATAAATATGCTGAAACATTTTACTTATTTAACAAAAGTTGGTTGAATTTATTAAAATTTGGATTCATGTAGCTTACATTATCTATTCATTACATATAGCACTCTATGATAGTTTAATACATTTATAATATTTATTTTTATTCCTAAACTTTGGACTTTTTAATGGACTGAATTCTATTTCCCAAAATTCACATGTTGAAACCCTAACACTCAGTACCTCAGAATGTGACTGTATTTGGCTATTGGGCCTTTAAAGTACTGATTAAGTTAAAATGATGCTTTAAGGAGGAGTCCTAATCCAATCCATTGTCTATAAGGAAACCCAGTTTGGAGAAATCAGACATGCACAGAGGAAAGAGCATGTGAGGACACAGGGGGGGGAAAGTCTAATGTACCTAATACTGTGAGAAAATATATTTCTTTATTTTTTTATTTTTTTATTTTTTTGAGTTGGAGTCTCACTCTGTCGCCCAGACTGGAGTGCCGTGGCCGCTCCCGGCCACCACAGCCTCGACCTGCCGGGCTCCAGCGATCCTTCCGCCTCAGCCTTCCAAGTAGCCGGAATTACAGGCGGGCGCTACCACGCCCGGCTGATTTTTTGATTTATTGCAGAGATGAGGTCTCGCTGCCCAGGCGGATCTCGAACCCGCGGGCTCAGGCAATCCACTCACCCCAGCCTCCCAAAGGCGCGGGATTACAGGCTGAGCCACCGAGCCCGGCAGAAAATATATTTCTATTGTTTAAGCCACCCAGTCTTTGTATTTTGTTATGGTGGTGTTTTACTATGACAGCCCTAGCAAATGAATACAGTCTTCTGAGCAAAATCAAAGTTTTCAGGGCAATACCTAGTTGTCAGTGTAAGTGCTCACTTGTTCAGAAATTGAAGACTGGTCACTACAACATTTTTCAATGCCCCAAGCACAGATCACATAATACAAAGTAAGTCCATGCTTTGTATCTTAAAGATGCTTAGGAGAGTCTCATCCCTATGTTTATTCATGGCATTCCCATTTTTGAAATATATACTGTCTTTATGTCTATCTGAATCCAATGTCATGCAGAAACCAGCTCTCTTCATAGAGACATAACTGACAACTCCATCTCCTAGAGATTTTCTCCCTGATTTGACCCTTAACTGCTACCTTCTCTATCTGGCAACATTTTAGGACCATTTGTCTTACTTATAAAGCCATATAAAAAATATAAGCTCCTGAGAGATAAAGCTAGTGGAGCCTGTATTTTTTCTATCTCACACAAGACTCAGGATAGTGCCTTGCATGAAAACACAAAATTATGTGGAATTAACAAATAATTTTAATTAACAAAACAAGTGAAAAGGTGTAATAATGTTTACTTTGTATTCATTCATCAAATAATAATAATTTTTTTTATTGTGAAGTTGTGGGGTACAGTTAAGGGTTAGGTATACAATTGGGTTTCATTCAGGCACCCTGTTGATATGGGATGTTTCCCCGTACCCAGACAGATATTTGCTACTGTTAATCCCATCTCCCTCCCCCCACCATAGTTTCCCAGTGCGGTCAGTCATTTTCATATAGTATTGCATTGGATGTTTAAGGTCCATTATATGAGTGAGAACATGTGATACTCGGATCTTTGTTTCTGTGAGAGGTCACTCAGTATTATAGACTCTAGTTCCATCCAGGTTGCTGCAAAATTCATGATTTTGTTCTTTTTTATGGCTGCGTAGTATTCCATCGTGTATATGTACCACATTTTTTTAATCCAGTCCTCTTTTGACGGGCAGCATGGCTGTTTCCAGGTTCTTGCTATTGTGAACAATGCTGCGATAAACATGCGTGTGCAGGTATCTTTTTTATATCAAAACCACACTGAGATACCACCTAACCCCAGTCAGAATGGCAATTATCAACAACTCAAAAAATAACAGCTGCTGGAGAGGGTGTGGTGAAAAGGGAACACTTCTACACTGCTGGTGGGAGTGTAAACTAGTGCAACCTCTGTGGAAAGCAGTGTGGCGATTCTTTTTTTTTTTGAGTTGGAGTCTCACTCTGTCTCCCAGACTGGAATGCAGTGGCCGCTTCCGGCCACCGCAGCCTTGACCTGCTGGGCTCCACCGATCCTTCCGCCTCAGCCTTCCGAGTAGCCGGAATTACAGGTATGCACTACCACGCCCGGCTGATTTTTTTTTTGGATTTATTGTAGAGATGAGGTCTCGCTGCCCAGGCAGGTCTCGAACTCGGCAATCCACTCACCTCAGCCTCCCAAAGGCGCGGGATTACAGGCTGAGCCACTGAGCCCGGCAGTGTGGCGATTCTTAAAAGCTCTAAATACCAACCTCCCATATGATCCCGCAATCCCCCTACTGGGAATATATCCTGAAGAGCACAAATCACTCTATAAAAAAAAAATAATTATTTTAAGAAGGTTGTACTGACGATTTAACACATATTCTTGTTTGTTTGGTTTCCTATTATGCCATTAGCATACTGATTCAAGATAGATAAATTTAGCCTGCATGCGTCTGTCCAGTCCTTACTCATAGGTCAATGGTTCTTGAAGCTTGCTTTCTCAGATAACTCTTTCTAATCCTGACTAAAAGCTAAAAGTGTTCTGCCCCCAAACTGTGTTACACACGTACCTTTGCAGTCTACTTTAGAGGTTCAGAGACTCCCTAAAACTCATGCCTATGAGCACTATCTTAAACACCATGGCCTTAGAGTGATGAATAGGTTATTAATCAGAGAGACTGATAGTTGTGTACAGAAAAGAGACATGTGAGAATAGACAAGGTTCCAAGTGAAGAAAATATACTAAGTCCTTGAAAAGAACCTATGTATCGGGTATATAAAACTTTCATGATGATGCAGAAACAATACGAAACAGCACCCAGAAATCTACAAAAGTCCTACTAGGCTATCTCTTAGGGTTAAATAATTCGATCGATGCTACTTATGCTATTTTGTGACTTTTTTTTGAGTGACTTCAACAACAGAAATTCATTGCCACACAGTTCTGGAGGCTGTAAGTTAGAGACCAAGGTGTTAACAGGGTCATTTTCCTTCTAAAATCACCAGAAAGGGATCAGTTCCAGGCCTCTCTCCTAGCTTCTGGTAGTTCCTTGACTTAGGGCAACATGACTCCAAATTCATGTGGTTTTCTCCGTGTGTGTGTGAGTGTGTATGTGTGTGTGTGTGTGTGTGTGTGTGTGTGTGTGTGTGTGTGTCCAAATTTCTCCTTTTTATAGATACACTAAGTCATATTGGATTAGGGGCCCATCCTACTATAGTGTGATCTCATTTAACTAATTACATCTGTGATGACTCTTTTTCCAGATAAGGTCACATTCTGAGGTACTGGGGTTAGGACTTCAACATATGAATTTTAAAGGGCACAAAATTCTACCTGTATCACCTCCTATGAAGATATACATAGTACAATGTGATTTATACAAAAGTTGAATACACATAAAATGCTATGTTTATGGAAAAATCATATGTATGATTTTATTGTTTTAAGCAGATTGCTTTAGCTTATTTTTATTGAACTAACACATTAAAAATTGGGAAAAAATTGGTCAAAGGATAAAATTTCAGTTAGATAGGTGGAATAAAGTCAAAAGATCTACTGTATAACACGGTGAATATAATTAACAACAACATACTGTACATGTGATAATTGCTGAGAGTAGATTTTGTGTTCTCACTGCAAAAAAATATACCTGAAGAAGTGCATATTTTAATCAGCTGGATCCAGTCATTCCACATCATACACATATTTCAAAACACCATGTTAAATACCATAATTTTGTTAATTAAAAAATAAAGTAAAAAAACATTAAAAAATAAATAATTTAAAATTAATTAATACATTTAAAAAATCTATAAGAAAACAAAAAAACAAGTGAGGTCATGGGATATAACTTAAAGATATATAAACATAGTACCTGCTGTTAAAGTGGATTAAAGTCTACAGGGAAAAATAGACATGTCTACACACACACAGGCATCAAACATTTTTTTTTAATGCAAAAGGGAAAGGTCATGTGAGAAAGGTCATAAGTGCATAAAAACTGCCCAGAAGGTGTCAAAAAAGATGATTGATATTACTCATGTGTCATTTAAAATCTTTTCCCAACATCATGACTAGAAATAGAGAATCCCACACGTAGGGGTGTCAGAATTTTGACTCTTGTCTCCAAATTTTCTCAACTGTACACGCTTCTTTTAAAAATCATCTGTCTCTGTGACACAGATTTCTTTTTGTATTAGTCAATGTATATTTTCTAGGACAAAGATAGTTTATGGCTCTATGAAAACTACATAGATCTGACAGACTAAATTCTTATTATATTAATGAAAATGATTAAACAGTTTCTATACCTGGATAACATGCCTAAAACCATGCAGATAAACTCTGATACATGACTTGAAGTAATGATTAATCAATGTGATCAATGATTTGTTTTCTTATACCCAAAACTAAGTGAAAGGGATATAGCCAACTGTTGTGCTAAATATCAGGTTTATGTATCTTCCAACATTCATCACACTCAAAACATCTTCATACAAGAAAAATTAATACATTCTCAGTTCTTGCTTAATTATACAGGAAGTCAGGTGTCATTTACTTTACATATTAAACAAATGCTATATCATAGGGAATATATTCATATTGTTCCCCCACTCTCCTTATTATACCCAAAACAAACACATGAAAGAAATCCAGATATAGAAAAACCATGCTATGCTCACTATGTTATTCTTCCAAGGTAAACATAACAAAGTTTTAGACTGAAAAGAAATATGGCTTCTAGTCCCAGTTGGTCACTGACATATTGACTTTCATAAATCTGACATCTCAAATTTATATTAGTTCTGGCATTTACTGACTATTTCCTCACCTCTAGGAATAAAATAAGATTGCTTGTAAATATCTCACAGAGAAAAGTTTTTGGTTCTTTTCTCTCTTTTGTTTTATTTTGTATTTGTACATTTACCTGAATAAAATAAGCACATACTCCAGAGTCAGACTGCCTGGATTCAAATTTCAATCTCCTTAACTTCTTAGCTATATCATATTAGACAATTTACTTTTTAATTTTGTTCCTCAGTTTTCTTATCAGGAAAATGGAACTAATAGTACCAAATTCATACAGATGTTGTAAGGATCAAGTGGGTCAAGAAATCTTTAACAATTAAAGCAATACCTGGTGTATACTAAGGATTAAATCACTGCTAAGTATTATTGTTGTTGGTGGTGTCTTATTCATTTGAACATTTTATTAATCTTTTTCTAGATCTCATATCTGAAAAGATTGATAAGTGACAGAAAAGCTCTTTCAAAACACCATGCTATATACCATAATTTTGTTAATTAAAAATAAAGTAAAAAACAAAAAAAATTAAAATTAATTAATACATTCTAAAAATCTATCAGAAAACAAAAAAACAAGTGAGGTCATGGGATATAACTTAAAGATATATAAACATAGTACCTGCTGTTAAAGTGGATTAACACTTTCAAACCCCTATTACTCTACTTCACTCTTGAGTTAAATTCCTCATTGCCTATAAGGCAAACAAGAGAGGCACCATCTCCAAATGTGACCAGAATAATATGCTTTATTCAACAAATGGCAAATTGCTCCTGAACAGGAGGTTCCGTAATTTGACTTGAGAGATCAACCAAGCAGGAGTGAACTGGTTCAAACACCTCAGTACAATGCTAATGATTTTTTCATGTTGAATTAATAAGATTGAAATGTTTGTGATTTCAGCAGCTGTTGGGAACAGTGGGAGAGCTTCCACCAACACACTGACAGCCTCGTGCCCCTCACATGGCTGTGTTTAGATTAACAAGAATGCGAACAGTCTGCCTAGAGTATGCTAATCTTACATTAATAATAATTATTTCCACCAAAGGCAGCTAGCAAATATCTCCCCATTCCATGAAGAATTTGTATATATTGTAAAATATGTGCATGAAAGAGTAATTCGTTGTGCACACAAAGTAAAATTTATGTTTTGAAGCAGGTGAGTGGCTAGTGTTTAGCTATCTGATTAATTATCACAGCAAGAAATGATTAGGATTTGCCAACATGGAGAACATTTTTACTTTGTTCAAGCACATTTATTACCCCCCCCAGATCCTTTCACTGGCTCCCAGTTGTCTCCTGTTTAAAATTTAAATGTTTCATTAACATCCGTATTGAGTTTTTCTCCTCTTGGAAATGCTGTTACTAACATTCGTTCAGCTCACTTCCCACAAAAACAGAAACATATTCATTTAAATTATTTTTTCTTATTCATCCCTTCTTCATTCACTTGGCATTACTTGTATATTGTTATATACCTTTCATTTGTCTGTTATTTTGGCCAACTTAGACTGCTAACAATGGAATGGGAATGTTTACTTTTAGTGCCTTTGCTTACACCATCTAAAAATAATGTTATGAAAATAGGAAGAATAAAAATAATTTTCATATATAAAAATGTGTTTTAACTAAGATTACCTGTAAGAATAGTGCATTTATGAGTAATTATTAAAATTATCTCAATATTTATTTAACTTTAAATTAAATAAAACATTTTTGTTGCATACAAATATATGAAATGACTATGAATAAAGATACTGAATAAATACAATTCCTAATCAAATTGTATATCCTTTCCCTGAAAACACCAAATTACTCAAGATAGATAACAAGACAGAGAACTAGTATAAATGCATAAACAAACAAACAAACAAATAAAATTACTCAAAAAGAGATTTAAGTCATTATTAGTAAAATAGCTCCTTATAAAAGCACAAAAATTCAGTCGAAATTTCTTTTAAAACCGAGAAAAGTAAACATAAGTATATACAATTTGATTTGTATAAAAGAGATTTAGGGTCTTTTTCTTAAAAGTTAACATGAGAGGGTGTGGTGAAAAGTGAACACTTCTACACTGTTGGTGGGAGTGTAAACTAGTGCAACCTCTGTGGAAAGCAGTGTGGCGATTCTTAAAAGCTCTAAATACCAACCTCCCTATGACCCCGCAATCCCCCTACTGGGAATATATCCTGAAGAACACAAATCACTCTATAAAAAAGATACCTGCACATGCATGTTTATCGCAGCATTGTTCACAATAGCAAGAACCTGGAAACAGCCATGCTGCCCATCAAAAGAGGACTGGATTAAAAAATGTGGTACATATACACGATGGAATACTACGCAGCCATAAAAAAGAACAAAATCATGAATTTCGCAGCAACCTGGATGGAACTAGAGTCTATAATACTGAGTGACCTCTCACAGAAACAAAGATCCGAGTATCACATGTTCTCACTCATATAATGGACCTTAAACATCCAATGCAATACTATATGAAAATGACTGACTGTACCGGGAAACTATGGTGGGGGGAGGGAGATGGGATTAACAGTAGCAAATATCTGTCTGGGAACGGGAAAACACCCCATATCAACAGGGTGCCTGAATGAAACGCAATTGTATACCTAACCCTTAACTGTACCCCACAACTTCACAATAAAAAAAAAAGAAAACCAAAAAAAAAAGAAAAATAAAAAATAAAAGTTAACATGTCACTTATTCTTTTTATAGAAAATTTAATATCAAACATTTTCAAGAATAAATAGTAATATTTTCACCACTGACAGATTGAAGTCAAATGTGCATAATACAATGGAATTAAATTTTTCTCAACATTCAGGTAAAAAAATAAAGCAATGTTTTGGAGAACCAGTATCAGAAGTGGTAGTATAATAATTTTGGTACTTTTTGTATAACAATTGGTTGAAATTACTAAATGTGGTTCCTCCCTTCCCCAATTTTCATGATTTGTTAGATTTTTTTTTTACAATTTCCCCCTAAATAGCAGTGTAAGGATAGTTTTACAAAAATTTTATTTAAAAGCATGCATTTGTAATAGAAATGAGTGTGACTAAGTTTGTTAAATATATGGCATTACTCTAACTCTTTTTATAAGATTATTTTAATTGTGTTCAAACACCAGACTACAGAGAGAGAGAGAGAGAGAGAGAGAGATGATCCATTAATGTTATAGTTATAAGAGAATATATTAAGCTTAAAATACACCTTCTGCCAAATGAATTAAGAATTTAATGATTAAGTGGTGTTTTTCCCCATTCTGTGTATACAAATATATGCATATATGTATATATGTCTGTGTTTATATATAATCTAAAAATAAAATATCCTAAATGTACATCATGTCAGATATTCATCTAGGATTAAAACACATACATACACACACTGAAGCACACATATGCATATATAATTTCCACATTATTATGGAAGTCTTAAGATTTCTACTACATAAAAATATGACAATAATTACTAATTGTGGTGTCTAACCTCCAAAACTGCACTGTCAGACCTTGTTCATTATGTAGTAATTACAAAGAGACCATTAGCATCAACGCGGTGAACTTTTCAATGTAGAGCAGAATATAGTGTGGTATAACCAATTAAAACAAAACATTTAAGGAGGCAAGGAAACCATTAAAGCCAATTCATTAGACCTTCATATTTTGAGTTCAGTGGTACTGAGCATGCACATTCAAGCAGAAAAACTTGAATTACTCCAAAGCATAAATTTAAGAAGTAGGAAAGTTGAGCTTAGATTACCAGTTTTACATTGACAAGGCTATAGAAACGATTTAAACAGCTGTTGGGAATATCAGGAATCCAAATCAATAGCAATCGATGGATATAAAGTGGATGTTATGTTTTGTTATTATAGGGATCACTTTAATGAGATAAATTTTATTTCACGTATACCGTAGCTATTTTATGCAGTTGTTCAAAGTCTGATTCATTCTTTAAAAGGATGTGTGCACAGTAGTTAAACCATAACAAATCAAAAGGGAAGGTTCAGGACTTTTACCCATTCAGACCACTCAAGTATCCCTACAATAATTCTCTAGAAGTAGCCATGCATTTTCAAATGCAGGTGTGCATTTGCTTTGATGTTGACTGTTTTCCATAGATATTATACTTTAACATTTGGCCACTCTGTCTCTACTTGATCACACAAGTAGATGTGGAGTGTCCCCAAAGCAAATTTCATGTGCAGCTCATTGAAAGTTGCACATGGTGACTCAGGAAAGGGAACCAAGAGTAAAAATTTGTGGGACTCTGGACCTCTATTTATAATCATTATTATCAAAGCATAACATTGCATAAGGATACACATACAAACACAGGTACATAGAACCCATGGCTAGATTATTGACTTTTGGGGAGCACAAAGAGCTTCATCTTCTCAAACTTTTATATCCACCTATTATAGGATGTAGGTGCAGGGAGAACGTCAGCAACTCTGCAAAGTGCAACATTGACTTCACCTATTTAAAATTCTGCAAGTATTTTCAGCAGTCATCAGCTATGATGATAGAAGTTTTCAAATCCATCTGCACCCTCCTGCACCCATTCCAGGAGCAATAATAACAAATACTACATCATAATCAACAGTCATTTACAAAGTACTTAACACGTGCCAGGCGATTATCTTTTTATCCTCAGAACAACTCTATCACCTGAGCGTTACAATTTGATTTTGCACATGAGAAAACTGGTTTGGGATACAAGGGATAGAATCATATTAAGAAAGATTGCTCCATTGGAATTCAGTTTAATTCCAAAATAAGTTATTTTAACTGCTATTGAAAGGTTCCCCCCCATTTCTACTGGCTCACAACCAGAATTTAGAAAGAGTTTCTAACATATTTTAAAGTGAAAATGTACAACGCCTAAAATCAGGAGCAAATGTCTTACTAGAAGATGGACACCTATGCCTTGGCGGTTTGATAACTCCAGGTCCCAACACAGCCCTCTAGTTGAAGTTCTGCTTCAGAAATACGATGAACCAGGGGACAAAATCTACTGAGGCAAAGTCACAGAAACTAGCACTGGCCTATTCCTTGTACCCTCGCTCTAGATTCTACTTTAAATATTCTACAATGAGTATTTATACTTCAAAACATTGTGTTGTACATGATAAATATGTACACTTTTATCCACTAGTTAATTTTTTTATTTTTCTAGTTAGAGTCTCACTCTGTTGCCCAGGCTGAAGAGCAGTGGCATGATCACGACAATCAGGCTCACAGCAGCCTTGCCAGGGTTCAGGCGATCCTTCCACCTCAACATCCTAAGTAGCTGAGACTACAGGCACATGCTACAATGCCTACCTAATTTTTGAGTTTTTGGTAGAGATGAGGTTTCACTATGTTGCCCAGGCTAGTCTCGAACTCCCAGGCCCAGGGAATCAGCCTCCCAAAGGGTTGGGATTGGAGGCATGAGCCTCTGTTCCTGGTCAAAAAGAACACTTTTAACAAAAAAAAGAAAAGCAAAAAGACCTAGAAGAAAACAATCATGAATAAGCACAAAAACTGAATAGGTACAATAAAAAAGTTTTTTTCAATCTCTCTCTTCTCAAAGGCACACAATTACATACACATAAAAGGTAAGAAGAAAAGAATGATGAATATTCATTATAGAAGAAATAGATTCACATTTAAAATTAGTTAATTATGAAAAATAAGAAAACATATATTAAATATGTGAAGCAAATGTATTCAGGAAACATATAAAGACTGGCAAAACAATTTTCCAAAAAGTAGTTTCTCATGGATAACAACCACTTAAATAAGTGGTAATCGTGATTATATCTTTGAAAACAATGACTTTTGTAGCCTTATGAAGACTGAATTACAAAGAGAGAACAACAACAACATAAAAAAATCCTTGACTCTACAATAGTCCAAATGAGAGATACTGTTTTCCTGAAATAGACAAGTGGCATCAGGCATGGAGAAAAGATTTATGAGGTATTTAAGAAGTAAATACACAAGGCTAGATGCTTGATGAAAAAGGAAGTTGAGCAAAAGAGAGAAATAGAGATGCCTCTAAAACTAATCTGGTAAATCTTGTCACAGGCAAAATTAACCAGGAATGATTAAATAACTTGTGGGGCCTTTGTTTAAAAGTATTAATAATTTCAAGATGGCAATAGCAGAGGATTAAAACAAGTACAGGGCTTCTGCTTAAAGAGTCCCTATGCAACTGCATGGGCCGCAAGTCCAAGAAGCTGTCCTGAAAATAATTCACTAATTTACTGGAACATAACAGGGAAGCAAAATAAAAGAATCTGGGCAGTATTAGACAACCGATATTTTAAATAAATTCCATATGCTAAAAATATGAGGAGACTCTCTTCCAGGGCCTCCTCTTCTGATGCTTTGCTTCTTCCACCTGTGACGAGTATGCCTTTCACCAAAAACTTTGCCTCTTGCCCAAGAGCGAAAATCATATCTTCTCCCCAGGTCTTGACTCTGTGGGAAAGAGTCAAAGCCCTGCCGGTCCACGGAGTTCCCTGGATCTGTGTTCAGTGCCTTAGCTACCAAAAGTCCGTGAGTGTTGGGGGGTTGGGGGCAACAGAAGGGGTTTAGGAGAGTGGGAGGGATGTCACTGCCTTTGCATTCTCCCATACTTTCTCTTTTCTGGGAGGGCTGAGGTTTTACTCCTCCCAGATCAGATAACACTGCCCAAAGCCTGTACAGCATGTATGTGCCCAGGACGCTGGGGAGGATGGAGGTGGCAGAGGGGATCTGGAGGCAGCACGTAGCCTACTAAGGCTAGGATAAAAACAATTGTCACCTCATCTTTACAATAAATCAAAAAATCAGCCGGGTGTGGTAGCGCATACCTGTAATTCCGGCTACTTGGAAGGCTGAGGAAGGATCGCCGGAGCCCAGCAGGTCGAGGCTGCGGTGGCTGGGAGCGGCCACTGCACTCCAGTCTGGGTGACAGAGTGAGACTCCAACTCAAAAAAAAAAAAAAACAACTTTCCCCACTGTGATCTAGTCTGTGTCCTGTCATTGGGGCTGACATGCATGTGAGAAGTTGAGACTGTCAGGGAAGCTTTCTCAACTCTGCAGGTAAATGTGATATTTAACATGTCTCAACCACTGAGACATGCCACTGTCTATATATTTTCCAAGGTCCAGTGAAAAAGCCAAAGCACCTCCCCTTTTAAATTAAGGGAGGCCCCGCTGTCCTCCTGGAGAGGGAGACAACTATTTTTTTAATTGCTATCAAATTTTATTTAAATATATAAAGATTATTTTATAGAATGGCCAACTGTGGTTTTTGGAGAGAAGCAATCCTGGATGAATATTTTATTTTTTTTAAGGATGTGGAGTACAATTCAGGATTAGATATGCAAATAGTCATTGTACAGGTAAGGTTTGGGCCTCACTTTGGTCCTCACTTCGCCTAGTTTGAGATCAGTTACCCTTATTGATGAAGTGTGCCCCTCCCCTCCTCTGGCAGTTTCCCTCTACTGCCAATCCCTTTTTTAAGGTATCATGATAATTGTTCAGGGTCCACTTATGAGTCAGAAGATGTGGCACAACTTTTTAAAGACAGGACACAGCTCTTTATTTTGGGATACAGACAGATGGAGCAGAGGCAAACAGGACATAGCACCTGGGCTGTTGGAGTCAAAGTGAGGATTTCCGACTTAGGGTTATAACTTCCCAAACTGGAATTGAGAATAATGATGGGCTGTTACCCTATCACTGCTGATGGAAGGTGTGGAGAAGCAGAAAAGGCATCTCCTCCCTGTGGAAAGAGACCTAAAACATGAGGTGAGAGTCTGCTTGTTTTGTACTGTCCCTGAACAATAGAAAACCAATTCCCTACATCTCAAGAAACCCATCTTAGCAAAACAAAAAGAATAATAAAATCACAACAGCATAACTTAGAATGAAAAATGAAAGACAAAATTTAACTACTATAACAAAATATGAAAAAGCTTATCAGCATAAATTAATCCCTTAAAAGTAACAAAAGGGAGTCTTAGGTTAATTTTTTTAAGCTAAAAATATTTTGCCTAAAATAAACACACAGAGGCTTAGATATAAAATTTCATGATAAATACAGAAATAAAAGAGCACAGTTATAACCATAAAACATTAGCAAAAGAGAAGCAAAAGTGGTTATATTAATATCAAGCTAATATTTAAACCTGTTGAAACTAGAGGTTGTGTTTTACTATAAAGATAATATATAGCATGTGTTTAAGACTTAGTGAGTGCACCTTCATGAAGATGGATTTCTAAGACATGCAACATTAGAAACACAGGGGGCTCTTTAATTCTGTATAAAACACTAACTTATAACAAACAGCTAACAACAGACATTCTCATGCTTTTACTTAATCTCTTTGCTAAGTTCTCTCCTCTGCCTCCCAACATTCCCACCCCTCTTCAGGGACTTCAGCTTTCCTTGGCATCTATATTTCATAATAACATAGGTACCTTGCAAGTTCTAAAGCAGAGCAAATAGACTGCAATTCATCAAATATATTTTTTTTCATTTTATAGATACATGAAAAGGAATAACATTTTGCCCCCGGCTCAATTCTTCTATCTCCTATTCCTCTTCGGATCTCCCAATGACTTCAAAGAGAAATTTTCTCTGGGAGAATTGAGCAAGGTTTGTAATGTATAAATCTAAGTTCTTTAATGCCAAGACATAAAATAACAATAATTCACTTTTTAAAAATGAATAAAGAAGGACAACAAAACCAAAAACAACTTTTAAAAAATCCCTCTTACTATTAAAAGCTCTTTGTCTTACTGTAAGAGATAGAATTACACTGTTATTGTACCAATTATGTATACTTCGTACAGTTATGCTTGTTTCAGTCGAGTGATGTTGCACTCTCTCAAAAGCAAGCAACTGAAATGCCATTCATCCAAAGCAGTGTCGTTCAGCAGTTCACTCCAAACGTGGGCATAGTCCCTGCACTGTCTATGGTGGTAGCCATTAGCTTCATGTGCCTACTTAACAGTTGAAGTGTGGCCTGTATAACTGAGGAAATAAATGGTTAATTTTGTTTAATTTTTAATTAATTAATATTTAAATTTAGTAGCTACCTATGTCTGTTGGCCACCATATTGGACAAGACAGTTTTAATTGTGCTTTCATGACAGACAGTCTGCTAAACAGGCAAAGTCTTGGACTCATGGAACTTATGATTTAGTACTGGTGACAAGGAACAAGTAAAGGAATAAACAACTTAAAATGTGAACTGAGTAGAAAAGCACTGCTGTAAAAAAAAGAGATGCTATACTGTGGTTAAGGAGATAAGGAAGATCACATGGAAGGTATGAACTTCAGGCTAAAACCTGAATCATAGGAAGGGTTTAACCAAGGAAATCGCTCAGGGAAAGGGCATTTGTAACTGGGAGCAGTAGGAGCCAAGTTCTAGGCATTGTGGCTTGCTCATGGAACTGACAGAAACACCTGGCTGGAGCAAAGTGAGTGGGAAGAAGAAAGAACCAGTCAAGGTGGAGGAATTGAGCAGTGTTTAGTATACGGGTATGTCAAGTCCTGAATATTATTAAAGGATTTGGGTACTTTTAAAATTGCAAAGAGAAACGATTGCATTTTTAATAATTTTTAGATAATTATTACTGCATTTGTGAGTTTTAATTTTTTACTTTCATTGCCTTTTGCAGAATGAATCAGAGAGAGCCAAAATGCGATCTGAAGAGAAAAGTTAGGAAGGTGCTGCCATTATCTGGTCTGATAAGGTGAAGTGGAAGGAAAGCACACACTCACACACACTCACATTCACACACACTCACACACACACACATATTCACATACACACTCACAAACCCACACACACATTCAAACCCACACACACTCACACACACAAACCCACAAACACACACACACATAAACCCACAACCAAACACACACACAATCCCACATAAATCCACAATCACACACACACAATCCCACAACCACACACCTGCACAAACCCACAATCACGTTCACACACACACACAAGCCCACAAGCCCACACACACACACACTCATACACTCACACACACACTTACAAACACACACAAACCCACAAGCACACACTCACACACTAGCAGACAAGCTCACAAACACACAAACCCACAAACGCACTCACACACAAACCCACATATACACTCATACACACACAAACCCACAAACACACATAAACACACTCACATAACACAAACCCACAAACACAATCACACACACAAACATGCACACACAAATGCACACACACACACACACACACACACACACACCATAGAAATTTGATTTCAGGATAATAAAAGATAAATCAGAGTTAAGGCTTCAACATGTGGATAAGCAAATCTCAGTGAGACTAAGAAAACTAGTGAAAAAACAAATGACGACTCAGCCACATGTCTAATTATGTTAATTTTAATGTCTTTGACAGAGCTCTCAAGTAGGCAATTGGAGCCAGAGAGAGGAACAAGGCAAAATCAAAGTCTGAAATTTAAATTTTGGAGTATGCAAGAAAGAGATAGTGTTTGTTTCCCATTATGATATAAGTTAAGTTAGAAAAACTCTTCAGGGCTTATTGTTCACATAAAATACATTTTAATCTATTGAAATAATGTATATTTTGTCAATCTTTCTCATTTCCTTGGAAGTAATATAATTTTTTCCTTAAAGTTATTCATTATATCTGTATTCTCAAAAACTTTTTAGTAGGTTCTCAATATACAACAAAATTATGGCAAGATAGGAAGAATAAGTCCTAGTATACCATACCACCTAAAATGACTGTAGTTAACAGTAACATCATATATCTTTTTGAATAGCTAGAAGGAGTAAACTGAATGTGACACAGATAAATAAGATATGTTTGAGATGATTGATATGCTAATTATCCTTGTCTGATCATTATATATGTATCAAAACATCACTACATACCCCATAAATATGCACAATTATTAAATGTCAATTAAAATTTTGAAAAACTTAAAAATTCAAAGCAATAACATTTCATCGTAACAAAAAATTGTTAAAAGAGTTGTTCACTTAAAATAAAAACAAATGAGCTACAGTCATTCAGTCAAGAAGAGAAGCTTAGAGCACCCTGGCCAGAGAGATGAGTTGACAGAGCAGGCTCTCTGTGGTAGATTGCTCTGTGGGTTCCCCGTATCATCTGTCTTTCCACTCTCATCTCAGTCATACATTTTAAAAAATGACCCTAAACACAACACTGCTAAATCATTCTAGATGCACGATGCTATACTTCTTTAGGTAGTATGGAAAATAACCAAAAAAAAAAAAAAAGCAATCCTTCATTTAAACCTAAGGTAAACAATCAAAACAATGTCAAAAACACAAGTGGAATTGAATAAAAGTTGTGCACACAAACTTTGTTCTAATAACATTAATATTGAATTCTCATATTTTTCCTGTTAGTTAGAAATGCATTGATTATCACTGAAGTTAACTAATCACTCTTTTTCTTCTAATTTCTGGTAGCATACTGTTGTTATCCATTTCTTTCTGAACCTTCCCTTCTACTTAATTAAATAACCTCTTGACTCTTCATTATTGTAAGAGGTGTGTGTGTGTGTGTGTGTGTGTGTGTGTGTGTGTGTGTGTGACACTGCAGGAGCAGGGAAGGAGTAAATTCAGCTCTGAAGCAAATCTTCTAGCCCAGAACTTTCAAGAAATACTTTATGAAGAAATTAAGAAAATACATCCGAATATATTTTGTCTATACTTAAAGGAATTCCAAATCCTTGAGAATTCCATAGAGAAACACAGGTGCTGATTGATTTTATAACTATATAATGCATACATTAACCAGGTGAAACTTACATAAATTGAAATACATCTAGTATCTATATTAGAAACTAAAATTAAAATTTTCATCTTTCCTAGATCAAAATGATAAAATATACTGTTAATCCACTGATTGCTCTTATTAGTGAAAGGTCTTAACCAAGAAAGAAATTACACATATATACTTATAAATTCATGTGTTATACATAATATTAATATTCTAAGATTGAAATTTATATGAAATGAATATACCTCCAGAATTTACTTTTGTGTGAAGAAAGCTCTTATCAATGAGGAAGAAATTATATAAATTATATCAACGTGAAATGAATTTGAGGCAAATTACTTATCTCAAGTTACTCAGCTTGTAATGCGCTTTGGGGATATTTACTTTTTGTTTCCTCTATGTAAAGTCAATATTCAAATAACCCTCAAAACTGCAATGTTAAAATTTTTAAATCACTTTAATCCGTAGAACCAAAAAAGTTGATGAGCCCAGAGCTGAAACATAATATATCATATTCATTATACTTGTGAGAGTCAGATAAATTTAATTTAATCCTCATAATATACTTATGTGGCAAATATTATTCTTCTTCTACAGAGAAGGAAACTGGTATCTAAGGATATTAACTACATCACATAGTTTGTGGGTTGTAAACCCTTTTGAGAGCTAGGACTGGCTTATTCTTTTCTGAACATGCAGAACAGAATTAGGGGAGGAACTGACATACCAAAGGTGCCCAGTATATGTCTGTTCAGTTTAAATAAACCAGTGGTACTGCAAATAAAAGTGAGTATTTTTCGACATTAGACTCATCTTTCACTTTGTGTTGTAAACACTGATTAATCAAGGGCTAAACTCTCCCCACTCCCAGTCACAAATATAGATGTTCACTACCTGGCAGATCTCTCTTACTCAGTCTTCTTTAAAGAAAAAAAATTGTTTTATAAAATGCATATTTGTCAGCCTGTAATCCCGCGCCTTTGGGAGGCTGAGGTGAGTGGATTGCCTGAGCCTACGGGTTCGAGACCCGCCTGGGCAGCGAGACCTCATCTCTACAATAAGTCAAAAAATCAGCCGGTCGTGGTAGCGCATGCCTGTAATTCCAGCTACCTGGAAGGCTGAGGCGGAAGGATCGCCAGAGCCCAGCAGGTCGAGGCTGCGGTGGCTGGGAGGGGCCACTGCACTCCAGTCTGGGCAACAGAGTGAGACTCTAACTCAAAAAAAAAAAAAAAGAAAATGCATATTTGTTATTTTAAAAGCATAAAAGTGACTGAAATTGAGGGTTTAAGTTGTTGGCAAATGAGGTGGAGAAATCTCTAAAATGCATTAATTGAGGAAATAAGTAATATATGCCCTGGATTTGAATATGTTGTCTAGGAAAACAAAGATAAACAAAACAATGGAAGAGAACAAAGAAAAAAATTCTAATAAATAAAGAGTTGACACATGCAGAAAAATTCTCCAGGGCACACTTGAATCCCAGATTCTTGTGTCCAGATGGCGATGGATCAGGAAGTCTCTGCACTTGAGTGGCTTTCTGTGCACGTGAAAATCATTTGCATCCCTTAGAGCTCCCAATATGGTGACTTAATTAATGATGATTGCCCAGAATTGTGGTCAAATATTGATTAATACCAAGGACCTGCTGAAGACCTCAAGTAAAGCATTACATTACTCAAGAGAGTAAGGATATGGCTACTGCTTGAAATAGTCTGAAATTAGATTTAGATCTACAAACTTGTAATTAAGTGTTTATTATGAGTAAAACAATGTATATAATGTCCAAGAAAAAATAACTTTAAGTTCAGAATTGTTGTATTTTAAAAATTATGAGAAATATAGGTAAGATGAATATGAACATATTTATCAAATCCTAGAATATCAGATTAATAAAAAATTAAGGAATCTTAAAATAAGAGTAGGATGAATTGCTATTTTGTAAACTCTGAGTTAACTTATTAAATTGATTTACATATAAGACTATAAATCTGAGTATAATTTTTTATTAAATGACACACCACTATTTATTATTAAAGATTATAAGACGATATTAACAAATAGATCCATAATGTTTGATGTTGATATCAGTGAGGTCAACAAGGTCTTTTGTAGCACAATCTTTGGTGCAATACCTGTAACTACAACTACATGCTATAGGAGATGCAGCATGCCCGTTTCCATGTTTTTATAGACTCATTTCTGAGCCTCACACTTTTTTCCAAAAAATACAACTATCATCGACAAGGAGACTGTGTCGGACATTGCTATTGTACACCAAATTCTGTTCTCCACTTATCTTACAATGATAGAATTATAGCTGGAAATTGCTTCCCATCTGAGAACTATTCTTTTCAGCAGACCTTGGAACTAGGTGTGGTCATGCGGTTTATTTGTGAGCCAATTTGCATTTGAGATCTTCAGTGCTCTTGTCCTCTATCTTTTCTAGAATGCCATTGAAAATACCTCTTGAAAATGGCAGAACTGTCTTCTCCTTGCGTTTTCAATGATTTAATGAATGACAGTAATTCATTGACCTGCAGTAACTAATTTGGACCATCACTTAAAATACACTTCTTTGTTTCACTTTACCGTTATTTTATTGTATTGTATTATTTAAGCAACTAATTTATTTGTAGTTATCTTGCGAAGGGCTTAGTTTAAATTAATTCCAACAGTAATATAGCTCTGAGAATTGAGGCCCAGGTTTACTTAAATTACCATCATTTGGTTGTTCCATTCATTCATTTATTTAATCAAATTGTATGCATCCTCATTGCAAATCAAAAGATTCCTGGAATGTGCAAATGCTGGAAAATAGAAAGTTTACTTTTCAGGATGTAGGATTCGAATTTAAGCATATGATATAGAATACAGAGTTAGACATATTTAAAACATATTACCTCATTCCTCAAAAAAGGGAAAACTTTTGACTATTGTAGAAAGAAAAAATATCAAAGTATGATTATTCAATATGTTTCTATGTCCCAGACAGCACTCATCATGTCAAAATCAATTAAACCAAAATGTTTTGTATAGATAAAAGAGTAAAGTACAGAAAATAAAACTTTACCAAATTGAGCAAATGAATAATAAAGATCTTCCAAGTTTTTTATAATTGAGTTACTGAAGTAGTTCAGAGACTTAGTCTAAATTCTTTGATGTATTCTCAAATAGATTAGAAATTCAACATTTGATCTTTGTTTTTTAAATACATCCAATATTATTTCATATTTTTGGAAGGAGCATGCTAAAGGCAACTGAAATGCAAAATAAACAGAATGTTTCTTTTTAAATATATTTTTAAATTGACATAAAATTATACATATTTATCATGTAGAACATGTGAAGTACATATACATTGTGGAATGGTGAAATCTAACTCATCAACAAATGCAACATCTCACATAGTTATTTTTGTGTGAAAACACCATCTACCCTCAGCATTTTTCAAGAATACAATATATCATCAACTATAGTCACCATGTTATGCAAAAATCACTTAAACTAATTCCTCCTGTCTTTAAAAATGTATCCTTTCACCAACACCTCTTCAAACCCCTGCTCCCTAACTACCACGGTCTCAGGTCACCACCATTTTACTGTCTACTTCTATAAGAGTAACATTTTTTATGTTTTATTTTATTTTTAATTGAGACAATAATTTTACATACTTATACTTAAGGGTTCCAATATGATGCTCAATACAGGTATACATTGTGTAATTAATAAAACAATACTATTCAATAGAGCATCAGAATTTTCACCTTCTATCTATAACTTTGTATCTGTTGACCAATCTCTCCCTATGTTCCTCTTCTCTCGCCTCCCATTGATCCTGTAGGCTTTCTTCCTGTTTTTCTTTTTCTCACTATTACTCTATAATTTTAAATGACTTGTTTTTTAGTTCAAAGTTCTTTCTTCTGCTTGATCAATTCTGCTGCTGATGCTCTTTATTGCAGTTTTCATTCCAATTATTACATTTTCAGTGCCAAGATTTCTGTTTGATTTTTTTAAAATTATTTTGATCTCTATGTTAAATTTCTAGTTCTGGTAACTTATTGTCCTCCTTATTTTGTTGATTGTTTCTCTGTATTTCTTGAAGATTGATGAGCTTCCTTTAAAAAAATCACTATTTTGAATTTTTTGCCAGTTTGTATACTTCTATTTCTTTAGACCCAGTAAATGGCCTAAAGAATTATTTTGTTCACTTGGTAGCATCATTTCTCCCTGGTTATTATTGATCCTTGTGCTTATACATTAATGTCTACCCATTGAAGAACTATTTATTCTAGCCTTCGCAGTCTGGCTTTGTCTGGGAATGCTCAGACAGTAACCTTGTCCAGAGATTCTGGGCAGATTGTCTGGTGTAGTCCCTAAGCCTGTAGCTATTGCAGTGTTAGGTGGTCTTAACTTAAGACCACCGTGGTTAGTGCAACACCAGGCTGGATCCCTAAGACCTGCCTGCTGCTGAGGTACGTGTGAACCCAAGGTTGCTTTAGTCAGCCAGTAGTGATGCAGGCCAGACATCAATTCCATTTAGGGTTCCCTCCCAGCACTAAAGAAGGTGTGGTGTCTCAATCCATGGATACTTGCCTAGATTCAGGGGTCGTGGGGATCTGTCTAGTGCTGATTTTAGTGTGGTGGGCCCAGTGTTAGGAATCAAGGCAAAATTCTACATTCACTTCCTTTTCCTCAAGCCAAGTGTATCTCTCTTTGTACTGCGCTTCCTGGGATTGGTGGAAGAGTGAGATGGGTAATAAAAACTGTTTTTCATATGTTCTTTAATGCATATTTTCCTGTTATTATGCTACAATAGGCACTGTAATTGCTCATCTGGTTTCCTTAGTTCTTGTCAGGTATTTTTGTGCACGGATAATTGTTCAAATTGATGTTTCTGGAGAGGCAATTGCTAGAGGATCTTACTCTGTCATCTTGCTCCAGTCTGTTCTAAACAGATTGTTTCTAAGTTATATATCTTAAAATGTATTTATTTGATACTGTAAAACATAGATTATGGCAGGTCATTGGGTCAGTTCATATCATATGAATATCCAAATTTATTAGTACAGAACTCTCAGGAAATAAAAAGAAATTCAATTGATATGCACCATGAATAAATTTACATATAAATTTAGAGATCAGCATTTACAGTAAGTGTATGGTAAATCATTTTTCAAAATAATAATTTTCTTTTTTAAATGAAGTCTTGCTGTGTCACCCAGGCTGGAATGCAGTGGCTATTGGCAGATAAAATTATAGTGCACTGACGCTTGAACTCCTGTCTACAAGCAATTCTCTCACCTTGGCTTTCTGAGTTGCTGGGACTACAGGTCTTAAGCTAAGACTACTTAATTTTTGTGTGTATATATTTGTCTGGTTGGCTACCAAACAAATTCACATATATGTGAATTTTATAAAATAACATATACTTTGTGTATGAAAAGCCATAATAAATACTTATCAAAGTGGAAAATAAGCATATAATTTAGACAAGAAAAGATTCAAACAAGAGCAAGCTATGTAACAGTTGTATTAAAAGATAAAATCAAAGCCAAATAAAAGGCAATATTTATTTGAAAGGATGTGGAATATGTAAGCACAACAAAAATAAAAATAAGGCTGGATTAAAATAAAGACAATTTCACAAATAAAATAGTAATTTTCATTCAAGATTTAAAATATACCTGATACAGCTGAATATTTTGTGTACTACTGTTGTACTCCATTTTTCTATAGATACTCAAAATAAATTCCAAAAGAGTTGAAGAAGAAATTATACTTTCACAAGAAGCAGAGAGGGATGAGGCATCATTCTTATTTAAAGCACAAAATTCAGCTCGGTGGCTCATCCTATAATCCTGCGCTTTGGGAGGCTGAGGTAAGTGGATTGCCTGAGCCCGCGGGTTTGAGACCCGCCTGGGCAACTCAGCGAGACCTCATCTCCACAATAAATTAAAAGTTAGCCGGGCGTGGTAGCGTATGCCTGCAATTCCCACTACTCGGAAGGCTGAGGCGGAAGGATCACCGGAGCCCAGCAGGTCGAGGCTGCGGTGGCCAGGAGCGGCTACTGCACTCCAGTCTGGGTAACAGAGTGAGATTCCAACTCAAAAAAAATAAAAATAAAAATAAAGCACGAAATTCCGTAGAAGAGGGGAGATATTGCTAAAGCTGACCATAGACTAGAAGTCATGTGGAAGATAGTCAAGAGACTCAGCCTGTGCTTCCAAGGAATCTTGGACCAAGGTTGCCTATATTTCAAGTTTTGTTTAGTAGTATATCTTAGCAATTTAACGTCTTCAAAAGTAAAAATTGGGCAATTATATGTAGGGTCTTCCATATTATATTTCTTGAAAGGTAGAATATGGACAAGATTTATATGTTGATAAAACATAATGATTTATTACACACAGACACCAAAAACAAACAGAAATCATTGATTTACATTCTGCCATTATTTTAGAGAAATTTTCTTTGAGTTAAACAATATTAAGTCCAATTAAAAGATAAGACCAAGACACAAATAACTTGTAACTCGAAGAGTAGCTAACTTATTGTAGTTTCTTTGGGTTAGAGTCATTAACATTTGCATGTAAAACTTTTTATATAAATTATATAAGATGTTTCAATTCCAGACCTTGGAACGACCATAGATCATTATGTTAAACCTCTATTAAGGTAAAGTTTAAATAGTTTGAAGAAAATGAAAAGAATCCTTTTAATATACTTTTTAAAATGTCTAGCTTCCAAGGCAAAAAAGAAAAAAAAAATTTAAAAGAAATTATTTTATATTCTCTAAAGTTGATGTATAAAATGCAGATTAAGGTCATGAGCAAGACTCTTCAGCTTTCCACAAATTCTATGATTTTTTTAGTAAGTAAAGAAATGATCTACAATGCCACAGAAAGCTTTCACAATTTTGTCTCACCATTAGTAGTTATGCACACTGATTACCAAAACCCTAATTTTTATTTATTTTCAAATATATATGTATTACTTATTCGCAGATACCGAAGTAGCATTAAAAATACAATAAGATCAAAAGTATCAATTCATTGAGAAACTGATACAGAGAAAAAAGAATTAAAAATAAGTATCACCTCATAATTTTTTTTTTTTTGAGCTGGAGTCTCACTCTGTCGCCCAGACTGGAATGCAGTGGCCGCTCCCAGCCACCGCAGCCTCCACCTGCTGGGCTCCGGCGATCCTTCCGCCTCAGCCTTCCGAGTAGCCGGAATTACAGGCATGCACTACCACGCCCGGCTGATTTTTTGATTTATTGTAGAGATGAGATCTCGCTGCCCAGGCGGGTCTCGAACCCACGGGCTCAGGCAATCCACTCACCTCAGCCTCCCAAAAGCACGGGATTACAGGCTGAGCCACCAAGCTCGGCTCACCTCATAATTTAAGAAAAAAATATATTTTAAACTTTTTTATGTGAACCTCAAATCGATAAATATATACTAAAATCTTATACTTGGGTCTATTTAGAGTTTTCTGGGACATCTGACCTGTAAAAATAAAATATATCCAAAATAACAAAATAACAAAAGTATTAAAAGGAAAATAACATAATCCAAGATCCCATTCTGAATATATCAAAAACAATCCTCAGAAGTATTTTTAATTTGAAGTATACGCCAAGCTACACATCTGAGTTTGGAAAGTACATTATATTTCAGAGAAAGCGCAAGAAGGGAGGAGGTAGAGAAGAAGACGATAAAAGGCAGAGTTGGGAAGGGGAAGTAAAAGAAAAGAGAGTGAAGAATACTAAAAATCATTTCAGTCAATCAGAACAGCATCAAATATGCTAGCATCTTAACTTCTGTGTGTTTGGGAAATTCTGTTATTGGGAAGGATTAGTCATCAATGGTGCTAAATGGCTTGAAGTTGACTGTATAAAAGAGCAAGCTCAAACAAATACAAATTGAGATTTTAGTTTCCTCAATAATATTTTTCACTGCTGATGTCAGTTACTGTAACACAGTGTAAGAGTACCACATAGTGGTTTTATTCAATAAGTTTCTTTGAACTTCTCACATAGTTGTCACCTGAAGCCACAGTAGGATTCTATATAGAAAAGAAGTGCAATGACACTGCTGTTAAGCAAGTTAAGCCATATAAGTAACATCCAATGGTTTGAGTGAAGACATTTAAAATCTCTTTACATAAGCTGACTCCCAGGTCCTATGTAGAGTCTAGAAACATAATTAAAGTAGAAACCTCTGTAAAAAAAGACTGTGTCAATCTTAGGATGGTATGACCCACAAAGCAGTCAGGGTAAAGGAGTCATTGAAACACTGAAAAGAACTTCCAGACACTGCAGGGAAGATGCTCTTTCATAAGACAAGGGGAAGGTTCTATCTGGAAGGTTCTATCTGGAAAATGCAGATGCATTAAATTTAAAGCAAAATCTCAGCCTAATTCACTTAAATAGATCCCACTGTTAGAGTTCTTTGATCACAAAGCAATATCCTAGCAATTTACTTTTCATCCCATGTCCCAGATGAGAACAGTTGTGAGTCAAGGAGAACCGAAGGGTGCCTGATTTAAAGTGTAGTCAGGTATTTTTATTTAAGCTTAATAACTGAGGACTCTGGTTTGCATATGTTTCTTACTTTGTGCCAGCCGGAGACTAAGACTGACACCCACCTTAATAACACTAGACCTACAGATCCTTTTGAGCTTCCTCTGAAAGAACATGGGTGGTACCTTTCAGGAAAGAGTTACATTGAGAAGCTTGGCAATAAAAGGCAAGATTCCCTGCAACTTCTTTCTAACACATTAGAGTGTGGATTTTCAGGATAAAAAAATTCTACTAAACTCTGTTTTATAATTCTTTTTTCCTGTAGTACTGAAAGAATACTTGTAGTTGTCATTCTTGTCTATGGAGCAATCCCACCAAATAGATATTAAGGATAATCCATTTCTCTTCCCCCTTTCTTCCATAAACATGTATTGAAACCATAAACATATTCCAGGCAGACAAGAACTGGAACTGTGGAGATTAGTAAGGCTGAGTTCTTTGTCTATTCATCCTTGTACAATGGAAAGACTTGAAAAGGAACAATAGTAACAAAGGTGACATTTGCCATGAGAAAAGAATATATGAGGTTGACAAATCAACTCTTCAGTAGAAAAGATGAGAATTGAGCAAGTTCTAGAGTCAGACTTCAGTTTGTCAGTCTAAGAATGTTTTCAGTCAAGAAAGATCTATTTTAGTACAAATCTTTGTATGTTAATTGTTTGTATCTATAGATGTTGTTTGTATATTTATGACTTTTATGATTTGTTGACATCCTGTGAAAATATGGCTCTCCATTAAATGTATAAATTTTCCCCCTAGAGCAATAGTAGATAAAAATCAAAGGTATAAGCTATGAAAAACAATTGAACTAAATTTATAACTCATGTGGTTAACCAGGTTTTCCAAACATAAATTTAAATTTATACTTATTTACATAAGGTTAAGCTTATATAACAAAGTTTCTGAAGTAATTCAGTCCTCATGAAGCCTAATTTTCTAAACTCCTGTATTGTCAATAAATTTAAGGATGAAATGGTTTACCTTCTAACTCTTTAGAAAAATGCACTCTATGCCAGTGAATAGGATGTGCAGGATATGACAAAGGGGATTCTACTCTTATAAAGTTTATAAGTTCTGAATCTAATGGAAAAGTTTATTTAAACATAAAACAATATTTTAAATAGCTTAGAAAGTTGGCTGGGAAGAGTGACACAATTTTGGATTTTAATCTATAATTTCAAAGTGTTTTCTTGATGAACTCTAAAGAGAATACAAGAGTGTACCAGCTACCCGAAAGCAAATATAAAAGAAACCCCTTGCTGATAAAGAAACCTTTTATCCTTGGTATTTTATCTGTGGCCTAGAGGAGATTCAACAGGCAAAATGTCACTGCAGATCAAATATCTTCTTTCTAGAGCTCATTTTATTATAACCTAATTTATAGCATAAGTTAATGGACTTAAAGATAATAAAATTAGCAGGTAAATCAGGTTGTGCAAAACACACAAAAAAGAAAATTTGCCCCAGTAATTCTAGGCTGATTTTCACATTCTGGAAGCTATGCAAAAGATCAGTGAGACAATGAGAAAAATGTTAAACTTACAATAGACAAGGTATGCCTCATCTCACTTTGCATATATTTGTATTTAATTTTCATACAGAAAGACTGATTTATATCTCTACTCAGAAGCTGACTCTGGTTAAAAATATCATCTTTATTAAGTATCAACCAGCCATCAAACAAACAAGTGCATTTTAAAATAGTATTCCCACCCTGCAGGGTTCCAGTAAAGGAAATAATAAAGTGAAATATGAAAAAAAAAAAGATTGTTCTTTGAGAGGAAGAGATCTAATTAAAAGGAGGCCCTAACAACTCCATGGATTAATTGGGAGCCAACTGAGATAATTGGACCTATGGGAATATGATTACACCCATCATAAACTGCTTTTTTTCACAAGTATAGGTTAAATGCTTGATGCTTTAATTGACTGTAGCACTACAATAAAAGCAGTGATAATATAGAAAAATTAATATTTGGGAAAGTGATCTCCTGAAGTTCTCTGGCATCGTTAATAGCAATATGTGTCTTTTTTTTCAAATATGCAATTTTCTAGGTTTATTGGAGCCACTTTGATAACAGTGTGGTTACAAGTCTATCAACCAAAATATACTTATGCTATTAAAAGTTGACCTACAGACCACACGTAGCTGCTTTGCAATTAGAAATTCAACAACATCACATCATTCTGTGATTGAAGTTAAAATGGGCTGGTTTTGAAGATGATATTCTTAAATGTTCATTGCAACAAACATTGGCTTTCAATTAGACAATCTTCCAGGAAATATAACCACAGACTTGTAGAGCCTAAGGGAACCTCACTGATTATTTGTGTGCTCAAATCTTCTGTCTTTACAGTTGAAGGGTCTGCATGAAAACAAATGGTTTAATGTTCTAGAACAACTTTAGGTTTTTATCAGGGGCTAGTTGGTATAGGGGCTTATTTGGGGGCAAAACAGGGGTTAATTTCCCTTTGAAAATAAGTGACTGAGAAACCAGCATCTATTTGCATACGTCTCAAAACTTATGATTCTATAATCTTTTGAAAACAAATTTCTATCGAGGGAAGCATGGAGGTGGGAAATTGAGAATTATGCCATTGCAAATAGAGTTGCACGTACCTATGAAAAGGGAACAGATATCATCTTTGTTAGGAACAAGGCAGAAACAATATTCAAGTATTAGTGTAGATACAGTACCACTCATACACTCTAAGTAGATGAGCAGGTTAGCTTGAAGAATAGGTTTAATAGTGGCATTGCACCTAGCATCTGCAGGTTTTAGAATTATTCCCAAAAGTCTTGAAGCAAGCCACCATCATCTCTCCAAGAGGGCTCATCTCTGACAGTGTGCTGAGTAGCTCCCGTTCTTCACCTGCTTTGTGCCCGGTAAGATAACCCCTTTAGACAGCTTCAACAGGGGCCTACTGTCCTCTGACTTCTTGAGAGGCTCAGCCAATAGCATGGCAGCAGGTGATCAGTGATGGACAGAAATATAGGTCTGGGTAATTAAACCCGAAGAAGCAGTCATCAATGGGCTCTCCTCGCAGTTGATCTGTCCTTCTGACAAAGACTACACAGGTCCTGCCAGAGAGCCTCTTCAGCTCTTACAGCAACAGCTTTCTCTCCTTTCTTGTCAAATGCTTCCCTCTGACTCTTTAGTACTAAAATTCACACTTTTTCCCTTCAGGTCTATTCTGAATACTGAAGTCAAATAAACCTTTCAAAAATACAAATATGGTCACTACTGAATTCTAAATTCTTAACCTAAATTATAAAGTTCTGTCCATTCCCTATCACTTCAGTTTCATTTGAATTACCTCTTACTTATTTCTCAGATCTTGGCCTAAATGTCCCATGTTATCTAATTGATACCTCGCTTGTGTCCAAGTTCTTTTTTTGTAGCACTAATCTGATTTTATTTTTATTTTATTTTATTTATTCTCTTTAAGAGATGAGGCCTTTCCCAGGCTGGAGTGAGGTATTACAGGTACAATCATAGGACACTGCAGCCTTAAACTCCTGGCCTCAAACGATTGTCCCACCTCAGCCTCCAGAATAGTTGGGACCATAGGCATGTGTCACTGCACCCAGCTTGTCTGAATTTTAATACAGTAATTAATTTAATTAGCTTTTGTTCTATTGAAGGATATGGTTCATTTCCTCTTTCCTAGCCTCCCTGCCTCCAAGCCTCCCTACCTCCTCTCCTCTGTTTCTTCCTTCCTTCTCTTCCTTCGTTATCATGTAGTTATTTTAATTGTCAGTCTGATCTATTTTTTATAAATATTTATCAAGAGTTTCCTATGGTTCCTGCCCTTCTGGATATTACATATTGACAGGGAAAGCAGATATTAAGGCATTAAGGACAATAGTGATAATTGAATTATAATCATGATAACTGCTAGGAGGATAAGATTCAAGGCCATATACCATCTTCCCTGCATGAACACCAGAATCCAAACTAGAAACTGACAGATAATAAAAAGACCTGCTATAAGGGAAAGAGGCAATATAGAGTTTTGATAATTGCTTGTGCAGTTCTAATTAGATTCAAATTTTAGACTCTGACTTTTGTTACCTATAGAAATTAGACAAATTGATTTACCTTCCTAATTCTGTTTTTCAATTATAAATGAGACTTACAAAATCTTCCCCATAGAATTATCATAAATATTAAATGAGAAAAAATTGCATAAATCATTGAAAGGAGAAACTGATAGACATGTTGAGCTAACACTTTGGTAGTACTTCTAGGAAGGCAAATACATCTCGTACTATGTATAGATTTGCTAGAAAGGGAAAAACAGAAAGCTTAAAAATAAATCATACCGTTTCTATTTTTAGAAGACTATCACAATTTAAAGTAATCATAATTAAAAATTTCCAGAAACATGAAACAATTGAATTCTAAGCACAAGGCATGAATTAGCCAACATTTTTGGCATAAGGAATTTGAAAAAAAAATTATATCAGCTTCAGAAATATAGCTTCATGTAAAAGAAGCCACCTGGCAAATGCAATGAAACTTTATTAATACAGTATGTTTCATGCATAAATCTCATCAGATTTGTTCTAGCAATCATCCTGTGTGTCTCAAGACACCTGCAGTAGGAGAAGAAATCATGTTTCTATCCATTCTTGAAACTTCCATCTTTTGTGACATCATTTGATGTTAATTTGTAATACAAAGTTGTCATACCTCATTATCAGTGCCAGAACTTGTTTACAAGTAACAGCTAATTCTTTCCTCATTTATAAAATGATTTTTGAATTTTTTTATGTTTTGTAAACTGTAAGCAAATGAGAGCTGTGTATTATTATTTTATAGTATAGATTCTATTATTCAAGTGTTAGTCTATGAGGAAGTAAACTCAATAAGAAATATTATCTGCATTTTTATTTTCTGTATCTTATACCATGTAAACTCATATATAAATGACCCATAACATGATGTTAATCTAGGTTTATACAATGATATTTCTAAATGTCACAAAGGGGCTCAACATAGGTATAAAAACATATTAATCAAATAAGCATAACAAAAAATAAAACTGAAAATATAAAAATGTATCTTGCAAACTGTAAATATTGCTTTTGGATGTTTGTTCTTTAATAGTAAATATATAACTTTTTAGCACAACATTACAAAGCATGCAGTGTCAAAGGGCTATCAATATTTACACCTAGCATATTAGAATTATTCCTGTTTCTCTATTAGCTATATATAGGTTTGCATTGTTTGGTAGAAAGTAAGCCAGGGATAAAAATGCCTCACAAAAATAGTTTCAGTCATTTAAATTTAGTTGATTACAAAGGATGCCAGCAACACTTTTAAGTTTAGCTTGATTAGACATGCGCCTGAATAAATTAAATGCGTAAGTTGTAGAATTTCACTTTTTATGGTAATATGAAGTCCCATTCAACCAAATGACTGATTCTTTGAGCCACCCAGTGTGTCCTCTATGACTGTTTCCATCAATCAAAGACAAAAGAAAATGACATTGAACGTGTTTTCCAATAGAATTTTCTTCAATGGAAGAAATAGTCAATGGATGGAAAACTTTTATATCTGTTTCCCAATATGGTAGCTTCTAGCCACATGTGGCTATTAAGCATTTGAAAAGTTCCTAACATAACTAAGGTTTGAATTTTTTAATAAAATTTAATTATAATTAAATTTAAACAGCCACATGTGGCTAGTGGTTACTGTATTGGACAGCAGAGGATGGTCTGAATAGTTATTCCTGCTTCTATTCTTGTATTTTTTTTTACATTTACATTAGCATCAAGAAATGAGACAATTATGTCCAAACATATTCATAATAATCTGCTTCAAGTTTCAGAATACAACTTTTTCTGAGTTCTTTAGTTACATTCATAAGGGACTGAAGATCACAAGAGACAGACTTGCTATTATGAAAACCAATGTCTGATTCACTGAATCTTTGTGGAATAAAAAGCCACCTTGCAAGCCTAACATGCTTGCTTATCCCTATGTGAATCACCTTCTGCCTCTGTGATGAGAGGAAGAAAGCAGTTCCCAAACAGATGGTTTATCATTGTGCAGAAGAAAGAGCAGAGAAATGATGGAGTCACTTCTTTTTCCTGCCCACCTACTAGATTTTTTTTTTTTTTACACTGGAGGGAACTCATCAGCAAATTTTAAAGTATATTTAGCATATTTCCAAGGGATATAAAATGAACAGATTGAGGTTGTTGTGCCACATATATCACTGTGTTTATATTTTAGGCTTACTTGTTCTATAAAAGAAGCCCTTGTATTTACTGTGTTTCATCAAGATGCCAACATTTGGGCATTGTTTAGCCCTAGAGTTTTCACATCAATCCCTGGAGGCGATTTACAATACCCCAAATGACGTATTGTTATTAACAACTAAGCATTCAAGTGGCCTACATTCAAGTAAAATCAGCACTCAGTGGGCAGTAATTCTATTGTGTATAATTATAATTACTCATGTCCTCCTAACTTTTAGCCAATGTTCATATTTAATCACCTTCAATCAAGCAGCTTTGTTTTACCTATTCAAGTTTAGGTACTTGGCTCCCTGGGGATTTTTTTCCATTTTACCATCAACTGGCATGTTACATTTCCTCATTTCATTTAATTTGCTTATGATTTCCTAAGTATATGATACTGAAATTCTTTATTATCATATTCTATCTACATGATGATTAAATTCTTATTTTTATGCTGGTTACTGCTAATGCTTTACAAAAGGAAAAACATTTTACCTGAGCAGCTTTGATTTAAGGATTATGAACTAGAACAGTGTTTCTTTTAAAAATGACATAACATTTGTTTGCTTTTTTAAAGTATCACTTTTGAAGAATAAAAAGTAGGATAAAGAGACTTATCAGTGTCTTAGGAAGCGTGTAGTAAAATTAAATCGCTTCACATTTTCCATATGCCTAATGTTGCTTTCAGACTTGTGTAGAATGTCCAACAACTTATTGTCCAAAATGGAACTCTTTCAAGAGTGGAACAAGGCTCTGTTAATAATTAAGCTGGGCCAGCAGGCATAAACAAAGACTGGTCCCAACAAACCAGCATATGGTGACTCTGGATTTAAGGATGCTGGGATATACAGTTGACTTTGAACAACATGAGTGTGAACTGTGCAGGCCCACTTATGTATGGATTTTCTTCTTCCTCTGTCACCCCTGAGATAGCAAGACCCATCCCTTTTCTTCCTCCTTCCCCTCAGCCTACTCAGCTAAAAACATGGAGGATGAAGAGCTTTAGAATAATTCACTTCCATTTAACAAATAGAAATTATATTTTCTCTTCCTATGATTTCATGCATAACATTTACTTTTCTCTTGCTTACTTTGTTTTAAGAGTGCAATATATAATACATATAACATACAAAATATGTGTTAATAGACTGCTTATGTTATTGGGAAGACTTTGGGTCAACAGTTCCCTCTTAATGGTTAGTTTTTGAGGAGTTAAAAGTTGCACAAGGATTTTTGACTGCTGGAGGAGTAGGGGTGGGGTTGGTGCCTCTCATTCTTACATTGTTTGAAGGTCAACGGTACCAGGGGCTTTCTCCCTTAGATGGAGAAGAATCAGTGGGCATGGGGTATCTACATTTTCCCCAGACTCCTTGATGTTACAAAGGGGCACATTAGTCAACATATATGTGACTCCATCTACCATGCTGAAGGCTCCATGGAACTACTGCTTTTATCTCAAGTCTTCTGGTACACTGCTCTTGTTCAAGATCTTTCTCTGTTTATCTTACTCTATGAAATGTTATTACATAACTCCATTTCAAAATCTTCTGCATTCTTTAAGCTCCTGCCAAATGTTCCTTTCTCCCAAATATCAATATTTCCTTTGGCTCCCAAGGTTCATACTGTACTTTTAACCTCTCAATCTTAGCTAATGTTTGTTTCTTCATGTTGAAGATAATTATGCACATATCGTTCTTCTGTGATGTCTGTAGTGATGCCTTTCCCCCAGTCTGTACTCATCATGTTGCCTGTTACAGATACCTCTACACTGTGCTTCTTAAATTGGAAAAATTATTGAAGAATTAATTGAGAAAGTTGGAAATTATATAAGAAGTACACTATCATTACATAATGAAATCAAGATGTTGTCTATTATGTGCCTGGCACTTTGGTTAATCCTCTGAAATATTATTTCACATAAATCCAAACTGTGCACACCTGACAAGCCAATGATGCGTAGATACAAAAAGTTAAATACTGTGCCCTAATTCATAGAGGTACTAATTGACCAAGCTGAGATTCATACTCAAGTCTTCCAGATTTTTATTTTTTAATGAAATAATGTTACAAGCAACTCTATGGCTCTGCATTTTGTCACTTCTGATAATATTAAACAGCTTCCCTGTTAGTTGATCTCACATTTCTTGTTTATCTTCTTATTTACAACACAGTTGAATGTATCATATTTAGTTTCTGTAGCCTTTTTTCCATATTATAGTACATTTAAGATTTGAACTTTAAGAACACCATTCTTATAAGTCAACTTGTTCTTTTGTGTTTATCTTTTGGTTCACTTCTAGTTTATTCTATCAGTATTTCATATTTAAAAAGTATAAGTTTGTCAGAGTTCCCTCTGCTGTCTCCTTGACTTTGTAGTTATTCACTTTATCTCTTTCTCACTGGGATTATTCATAATTGTGCAGTACAGTGACATTATTTTTTACATTCCCCTTAAACAAGTTTGCTCATGCACAAAGGAGTGATATTCAGAACCTACAAGGAACTCAAACAATTTAACATGACAAAAAACAAATAACCCCACCAAAAGTGGGCGAAGGACATGAATAAACACTTCTCAGAAGACACATGAGTGACTGACAAACATATGAAAAAATACTCATCATCACTAATCATCAGAGAAATGCAAATTAAAACCACAATGAGATATCATCTCTCACAAGTCAGCATGGCTATTAACAGAAAATGAAAGAACAATAGATGTTGGTGTAGTTTTGGAGAAAAGAGAATGCTCATTCACTGCTAGTTTAGTTCAACCTCTTTGGAAAATAGTATGGAAATTTCTCAAATAACTAGAAATTGAATTGTCATTTGAGTCAGCAATCTTACTACTAGGAATCTACCCAAAGGAAAAGAAATCAATATATTAAAAAGATACCTGTGCTCATATATTCATTGCAGCACTATTCACAATAGCAAAATCATGGAACCAACCTAAGTGCCCACCAACAATTGACTGGATAAAGAAAATATGGTATGTATGGAATACTATGCAGCCATTAAAAAAGAATGAAATCATGTCCTTTGTAGAAACATGGATGGAGGTAGAGATCATTATTCTAAGTGAACTGACTCAGAAACAGAAAACCAAACACCTCCTATTCTCACTCCTTTTCTCACTCAAATGTTCACAAAAATAAAAATAATAGACACTGGGAACATTAGTAAGGGGGTGGGACTAGGAGGGTTAGGGCTCAGAAACTACCTATGGGGTACAATGCTCACTATCTGCAAAATGGGCCACCAGAGACCTAATCCCCCCCATTACATAATATACCCATGTAACAAACATGCATATATACCCCTGGAATCTAAATTTTTTTTGAAAGGTTGCCAGTGCAAAAAAAAAATGAAATTACCACTTCATAAAGATAGTTGCACATCCATGTTCATCACTATATTATTTACAATAGCCAAGAAATGGGAACAACCCAAGTGTCCATTGACTAATGAATGAATTTTAAAAACCGTGGTACATGTATACAATAGGATATTATTCAGTCCTAATAAAGAATGAGATTATGTCATGTGCATAGCATAGGTGAGCCTGGAGGACATTATGCTAAGTGAAGTAAGTCAAACACCTAAAAAAAGTATTGCATAATCTCACTTATATGTGAAACATAAAAGAAAAAATCAAACATACAGAGACAGAGAACAAAACAGCGGTTACAAAGCATGAAAGGGGAGGAAATAAGGAGATGTATGCCAAAGGACACAAGTTAGAAAATATGCAGGATGAGCAAACCTAGAGATCTAATGTACAACATGAGGTCTCAAGGTCTTAAAATTGTACTGTGCATGGGATTCATGGTGAGTGATCAGGTGTCAGCTGCTCTCGCCACATACACACACATACACACACACACACACAGGTAACTGTGAGATGGTAGAGATGTATGATTACTTCACTATAGTAAATTTTTACTATCTATATGTATCACATAGCCTCATGTTGTATACCTTAAAGTATATGCAATACAATTTATTAAAGAACAAAAATAAAATTTGTTCGAGGAAGCAAACCTATCTTCTATCTAATTTTATTTTCTAAATCATATTCCCTAGGACACGATTTCATATTTCTCTGGGAACAGCATCTGCTTCTTGCTGGTGTTAAGCATCACTACACAAGGCTGTGCTGTGCTGAAGGCACAGAATCTGGGGCCAGCCCCAGGTGTACATTCTGACTGCATGTCCCTGTTTTTGTCATCTAGGAGCACACAGGTGCTCCTGCCTTAGCAACAGGACTGTTTTATCTGATTACCATGCTATCGTTTCAGATACCCATGTGCCTAACTTGCTCCCTTCCTGGGAATAGTCACTCAACCACTATTTTCAGTGGCATTCAAGACCACTCTACTTAAAACTGACCCTCCATGCCACTGTTTAGTCAGTAACCTTGCCTTACAATTCTCTGTAACACTTAATAGTTTCTAATGTGCTATATATATGTTACTTATATATTTTTCCGTAGGTCCTCCATATTAGAATATAAGTCCTAGGAAAGCAAATGATTTTTATTTAGCTCAGTACTCTATCTCCAGTGCCTAGAATAGCACTAGCGCATAGTAGGTATTCAATAAATGTCTTTTGAATGAATATTTGTTTAAACCACAAAACACGAAGTTGGGAAGACTAATAATAAAATCTTACATAAAGTAATTGCATGAAGCTATGATTGAGGAGTTTTAAACCAGATTGAAGACTGCAGGTTGGGGTTTGGGGCACTTCAAGAAAATTTGTCATTCTAATGTCCCCTTAAATTGTTCATCATGAAAAGCAGTCAATAGTAAGTAGTGAAAAACTAGGTGGAATTTGGTAAAGATATGGATTTTGCTATAGAGAAATCACAAAAACAGATCTCCTCTTTCTAATTAGGCCAAGTTATCATACTTACTTCATATATTACATGATTTTATTTAAATTAGGCTTGAATTAAAACTAATAAACACTCAAACAGAAAATGATTTTTGGTCGATTAGCTTCATGCATGTAAGTCATTCCATATTCTGCCCTTAATGGCAACAACTGTACTAGGATTCACCTCTTGCAGGATAAAGTCAAAACATGGATTTAATCCAATTTTTAATCAGCTGTACAGATGGGTTTATTTCACAAATACGCTATGCTGCACAGATGGAAGTTCCTGAATGCCTGACAAGGTGTTAAAACAGTTACTGATATTACAAAGGAATTAAAAATCAGCATAGGAAATTATAATTAGTAGAGGCTTGGTCTCTGAAGAGTTTATTAGCTCAGCACTTCTATTTTGTCCTTGGCACCAAAAGAAGACATTTTGGGAAGAAATGTTTAAAGTACACATCAGGCTTATATGCTCTCGGGTCTTACATGAAATAGTTTTTGGTCATGTGAGGACTCAGTGACTTGTGTAGCATGCTAAACTAGTAAGACATACAACGGTATGGATTTTCAGAAGTGTTTTGGGAATTTGGACTTTTAAAATTTAATCCTATCAAAAATATAAAGATAAAGGCAATACTTCAATCATCAAACTGGCACATAAGTGATGAGCTTATTTTTGTTACACATGAAGCTGTTTCACTAAAACAAATCACATAACAATCAGTTTAGAATGAAAGGGTGGCATGTAAGGCTCAAACAATCCACAGATGACAGGCACTCTCTGAAAAGGTGCCCCAACACCTGTGCTTCCCTATTATAAACTAATTTTCTTTACGAAAAGGAAGAACCATTTAAAGAGATGTTTCCAATTCTCTTGTTCAAGTGTATCTCAATATATTAAACTTCCTGAATTCAGAATTTGGTATTTCAATTTCCTTAACATGCCCCCATCCCACCTTGCCTTGGAAGGCCCTCCTCTTCCCTCAGCTTCACTCACTTCCTTCGCCAAATGCAAATGTCCTTAAGAGTTGACACTCCTTTATTTATGAAATGAAAACTGTCTAATTCCTGCACATTAGGAATTAGGAAGAGCATTAGTGACACAGGTATGCTTAATGTATCATTTAATTTATGCTAGTTTATTTAAATAACAAAATGTATTAAATAACATGAGTTAGTTTCTAGTCTAATAAAAGAACTAAGAAAGGAAGGGAGAGTTGAGAAAAGATGGCTGTCAGCTGTTTGATTTAGTTTTTCAATGAAATATCAATCATGATAATCTCTAGGACTATACTGCCCATGGTGATAACCAGTTACCACATGTGCCTATTGAGCACTTGAAATGTGACTAGTCCAAATTGAGATATTCTCTAAGTGTAAAATACACATTAGATTTCAGAAAAAAACTAAACAATGTCATTAATATTTTTATTGTTATTTCCTGCTGAAGTGATGCTTTAGACATATGGGATTAAATTAAGTCAATTATTATTATTATTATTATCATTTTGAGTTGGAGTCTCACTGACACCCAGGCTGGAGTGCAGTGGCATGCTCATGGCCACCACAGCCTCGACCTGCAGGGCTCAGGCGATCCTTCCACCTCAGTCTTCCAAGTAACTGAAACTACAGGCACGTGCCACCACGCCCAGCTAATTTTTTGATTTATTGTAGAGACGAGGCCTCACCAAGTTGCCCAGGCTGGTCTTGAACCCTGGGCTCCACTCGCCTCTGCCTCCCAAAGCACTGGGATTACAGACATGAGCCACCGTGCCCAGCTAAGTATATTATTCAAATAAGTTAATTAATATTAATTTTCCCCATTCCTTCTTATTTGTATTACTATGACTACCAAAAAATCTTAAAATTACATATGTAGCTTGCATTGATTCACATTATAATTATATTTTACAACACTGGTCAAGAATTTATTTAGAGAGAATATCTCAAATAGGAGAGTCTGTCCTATAAGAGGTAATTATATATACAGCTTCAGTCAGACAAATAAGCTTGCTTTTCTGTCAAATGGTAATGGATATTATTAATATTTCTAAATTAATGACCCACTATACAGCCATGGCTCATTTAGCATAAATTAATCTAAACAATTTCACATTTAAGTGTTTTAGTTTTGTTCTTCCCTTTGCAAGAATACAAACTTTCTATAAAACACCAAGGCAGGTCTGGGACTAGAATCAAAGCAGCTCCAGAGGCCATTTAACTCCCGAAGGTCTTAGTTGCCCTGGAATTTCTACTTCTCCCTGCATGTTGCCTCTGTCTTCCTTCCCTAATACATATCTTCTCAGCTATGCACTGTTTTATTCCTTGTCCCTCTGAGGTTTGGCCTGTACACGGCCACAGAAGACTGTTCTCCAGAACTTCTGCATGTGATTTTTTTTTCTTTTATTTTTAATGTTCTCAGATGATTCCTTCTTTACTTCATAATTCATGTTCCATAGAGAGGAAATCTGATTGTCCTTGCCCATCTTGTCCTGTCCTCCCATAGCTCTGGGGTGACTGGCTAGGCTTTGTGTGCTGGAGTCAGAGAGACAAGGTCACTATGCCAAAAAACTGACAGCCGGGCTCGGTGGCTCAGCCTGTAATCCCACGCCTTTGGGAGGCTGAGGTGAGTGGATTGCCTGAGCCCGCGGGTTCAAGACCTGCCTGGGTAGCGAGACCTCATCTCTACAATAAATCAAAAAATCAGCCGGGCTTGGTAGCTCATGCCTGTAATTCCGGCTACTTGGAAGGCTGAGGCGGAAGGATCACCAGAGCCCAGCAGGTCGAGGCTGCGGTGGCCGGGAGCGGCCACTGCACTCCAGTCTGGGTAACAGAGTGAGACTCCAACTCAAAAAAAAAAAAAAAAAAAACTAACTGACATAGATGGTACTTTAACCCCAGGTATGCAGAATAGTTCCCCTTACAGGTGACATTTGAAGGCAGGTATATCATGAACAATGTCATGAACAATGGAAACAATTAGATAAGCCTAGCTGAAACTAAAAAAAATAGTATTCCCTAAAAAATCAGAAACTGCTGTTTGTGAAGAATATGCATAGATTTTAATGGTTATTATTAGACCTAATTCAAGTATATTTACAAAACAAACAGACAAAAAACTCCAGATATATCATGGAGTAATGAAACAAAATGAAGGAGGTAATCATGCTGTCACATGTCTTAGCAATGTGTACCGGTTGCAACTGATATTATACATTCTTTCCTCTAAACGCTATCACTCCTTTTATTCTTACATGTATTCTAACTTACTCTGGGTGCAACACACAGTTTTAAAATACCTTGAATGTTATCAAACTGCATGCAAGATCACATATTTACTTCTTTTAAATTCATTTTTAATGATTATTGTATCATTGAATATGATTTAGTTTTATCTAAGACTGAAATATAACAGACTAAATCTCAAAATTCAAAATGACAAAATGAGGTTGTATAATTGAGAACTTCATAAACAGGTTACATCAAACATAAATTTTATTAAGGAAGGATAGCCTTCCTACATCAGAAATGGATGTATTTCCTGGTTATGAAGGCTTATTGTAGTGAAACATTAGATAAATCTATAATATCTGGTAGATAAAAAAACCATGGTTTAACTCTAGATGGAATGTTATTTACTTTTAGAGAATATTTAATGTCATAACTAATGAAACCACTAGCATGTCAAGTGAATAAAGCAGGTGTAAAAAAAATATGATTAGTGCCATCTAATTTTTTAAGGAAAGAGTATACATATGTAGAGGCTGGTAGTTGCCCACCCCAGAGAGTCAATTATCTTCCTTCTTAGTAATAGTCTGTAATGTTTAGCTGGGCACATTGTCACCAGATATGAAAGACTACATCTGCCAGTGTCTCTTGACTAGGTATTACCAGATGCCTAAATTTGGGCCAATGAATTACTAGCAGAAATGCTGTATGAGTCACCTAGAAGTCTTCTTGAGAATAGATTGTTTTCACCTGTGTTCCTTCCTTTGCGTTCCTGGCTACCTGAAATGAAAGAATGCAGTCTAGAGCTCTAAAACCCCGCTAGGACATGTGGTGAACTGGAGAATGAGAGCCATATACCAGGATGTAGCCTCAGGTTTCTAGTATACCAGTAAGTAATCCAGAAACCCTGGACCACCCATCTTCAGACTTGTGTTCAGATAAATAAATCTTGACATATTTGAGGTAAGTCTTATTATGTTTTTCTATTTCATATAGCTGAATCTGTTCCTTATTGTAGAGTGTTACTAACATTAAAATCATGTTCTTATTTTAATTCATACATTTATTTTCTCAAAAACTTGTAAATGTGAAAGTCTTCTATAGAGTCTCCACAGATGTTGTATTAAAACAAACAGAAAAACCTTTTACATGTGGTCAAGCAGATACTTTATCCATACAAAACAATTTAGGTAACAAGTAGCATTTTTTATTTATATAGATCAGTTAAAACATAGTCCTGAAGTCAATGCATCATAATGCCATTTCCAAGAGACAAGTCATACATGCCTTGCTTGTTCTTTTATAGACAATAGGTAATAAAAGCACAAATAATGCTTAAATACTAGATCTCTAGACTATTTCTTTTAATGTTAAGGGTTCTTCTACACATTATCTTTTTCTTTTCTCTCATTTTTAAAACTTCTCTTTAGTCTTTCCACCATTACTAAAAGTTATAAATCTAACACACATAGAATTTCTAGTAATTGTATTTCTTTCTTTAAAAAATTAGATGATGCTCATCATATTTTTTATATCTACTTTATTCAATTGACATAATAGCAATTTCATTAGCCATAACATTAAATATTCTCCAAAAGTAAATAATATTCCACCTAGAGTTAAACCATGGTATGCATATATATATATATATATATATATATTTTTTTTTTTTTTTTTTTTTTTTTTTTTTTTTTGAGTTAGAATCTCACTCTGTTACCCAGACTGGAGTGCAGTGGCCGCTCCCGGCCACCGCAGCCTCGACCTGCTGGGCTCCGGCGATCCTTCTGCCATGGTTTATATTTTATCAGATATTGTTAGTTTATCTAATGTTTTACTACTATAAGTCTTATTAACAAGTTAATCATCCATAGCTGAATCATCGATTATGCCTTAGAAAATTGCTGAATGGAATTTTGAGCCAGAAGACATGAATATTTTTTAGTACTAGTATGAATACTTTCATATTGATCAATTGAAAGAGTGATCATTTTACAGTCCACTTCATGAACTTTTGCCTAACTAGGTCACCTCACTATTTCTTTAGACAATAATTTTTCTTTAATTTACATTTAGTTGATTAATACGCTTCTCCTTGTTTTTGGTATGAAAGGAGTAGAGTTATCCCAGAAGCATGTAACTCAGAGGGCATATATTAATCAAGCAAGAAATGTGTCATTGTTTTCTGTCTGTTTCAGAAAATTTCATTCTATTAATGTCACATATCCCCATAGTCCACCCTTTCTATTCATCTGATCTTGCCCTGAGTGATTTTTTTTGTTTCCCTGGATGAAAAAAGTCCTCAAAGGGAAACTTTTGCTGATATGGAAGAGGTGAAACCAAAAACAATAAAAGCACTAAAAGGCATCAAAACTGGCTGGGCCCGGTGGCTCAGTCTGTAGTTCCAGCACTTTGGGAGGCCAAGGCGAATGGGTTGCCTGAGCCTACAGGTTCAAGACCAGCCCAGGCATCCTGGCGAGACCTTGTCTCTACAATAAATAAAAAATTAGCACACGCCTGTAATTCTGGGTACTTAGAAGGAGGAGGTGGAAGGATCACCAGCCCAGATGGTCGACGCTGGGGTGGCCGTGAGTGTGCCACTGCACTCCAGCCTGGGTGACAGAGGGAGACTCCAACACCAAAAAAAAAAAAAAAGGCATCAAAATTGGCAAGTTCAAAAACGGTTTGGAGCAGTGGAAAACATGTCTTGATGGGCGTTTTGCATCAAACGAAGAATAATTTGAAGATGACTAAAGTTTAAACATGTAGGAATAAAAACACAATTCTTTATAAATAAATTCTGGGATTTTTGAGGGGACCCCACATACAGAGGAAGAAAGTTCTCATTTTCCCAGTGATAGCACAGCAATTCAACGACGTACAGATTTTATCTTTTAAGAAGGCAGTGTAAATCAAGATTTCCATTGCTTATAGCCTCATCATCTACTTTCTACCCTTGGCCTATCTTTCACCTGCTTTAATATTTAAGATGACAGGACTAGCTTAATTTGGAGAATATCCCATTTGAGTAAATGTATAATTTAAAAGTAGAAGATAGCTGGGAAATCCTGACAAGCCAGACATTAAGCAAATAGTAAAGTCATTTGTATTTGAGAAAATTTAAGTTGATTACATTTCAAAGAAAAGAAAAAAAATCCTTCACATACATATTAAAAGAGGGGGAAGACAAACACAACAATGAAGACTTACATAAGACGTCTACACAATGAAATAAAAAGTATAATTACAGTACATATGATAGTGATACATTTTAAAAGTCAAGTCAAAATATTTATTCAATGTCTTAACCAAGCTTCTTCAAATTACAAAGATTTAGTCAAAAACCAATCCTGACTTTGAATAATTTAAGTGGGAAATAGAATAAATCATGAATTTCTTGTCTGTGATTATTTTTGTGTGGAGTTCATCATGATTCTTGATTCCACATAGTCCTATTTGGTGTGATGCATGACTCTTTTTTTAAATTTAATTTTGTTTTAAAGATGTGGCTGCAATTCAGGGTTAGGTATACAAACTTTGATATGCAGGTACCCCTGTTGATGAGGTATGCCCCTCCTTCCCCAGCAGTTGATGCATGACACTTTACCTAGCATCCCTGCCACACAGAATTGGCATGGCACACAGTAAAGAACACAGAACCTTTCATATGTGATCCTGTCTGTATCATTAATATTTTTCCAAAATGAAGACTTTAAAAAAGTAAGTGTTAAGATAACACTGAGTCTGTGTTTGTTGCTTTATGCTAGTAATTACTGGATGATGCTTTGAACTATAAGCCATGCTTTTCAAACCTAACTGACCTTCAGAATCACTTGGAGAGAATTTTTCATCCTCTCCTTCTGATCTGTTAAGGATCCAGTGTTAGAATACCTTATGCTCATGTGGAACATATGCCTTCTTTTTTCTTTTTTTTGAGTTGGAGTCTCACTCAGTCGCCCAGGCTGGAGTGCAGTGGCACACCCATGACAACCACAGCCTCAACCTACTAGGCTCAGGTGCTCTTTCTGCCTCAGCCTTACAAGTAGCTGGAACTACAGGCATGTGCGACCATCACACCCAGCTAATTTTTTTAATCTATTGGAGAGATGCGGTCTTACCAAGTTGCCTGGGCTCAACTCAAAACTGTGGGCTCAGGCAATCCACTCACCTCAATATATGCCTTCTATATTACCTCTGACACAGCAATACAGTTTTTTCATAAGAATGTGTATTAAAGTAATTAATTCACATTTTAAAATGAGGATTCCTCCAAAGACAACGGTACAAAAGTTGACAATAAACAATCTTTTTTTACCTCCATTTTGGCTCATGTTTGAAACAAAGTACAGTATGGGCAAAGGACACCTACACCTTGGTTAAATGGCTTTTGTACTACATTGACATTTGGCAACTATCTTAGTATGTTTTGTACCGCTATAACACAATACCTGAGACTGGATAGTTTAAGAAGAACCAATTATTTTCTCACAGTTCTGGAGGCTCCAAAGTCCAAGATCAAGGCACTGACATCTGGTGAGGGCCATTTTGTTGCATCCTTACATGGTAGTAAATGAAAGGGCAAGAGAGAACCATTCTGTTTTCTAAGACTTTTGCATCCTGGGTGATGATAGACTGTCATAATTCATTTATGATAGCAGAGACCTCATAACTTAAACACCTCCCAAAAGACCCCACCTTCCAACCCTGTTTCATTGGAGATTAAATTTTCAATACATGAATTTTGGAGAAGATGAATTCAAACCATAACAGCAACCTTGGGTAAGTTATATGATTTGTTTGACTGCTCCTTTCTCATCTATATACTAGAATAATAATATGCATGTCATAGGGGTTTGATTGTTAAGTTGAATAGTATTTGAAAAGGCATTTAACATGATGCCTGGCATATTCAGCATTCCCTAATTGTTCTTGTATTAAATTCTGGACATGCCTGCTGGCTCATTGACTTCTGCTCTGGATTTCAGGTTGAAATTTCAGTCTATCATCACCCAAGATACAGAGCTAAACAGTATTTTTTTTTTCCTGGAACTTAAGTCAATATTTAAAGGCTCAAGGGAAAAAATCAAAATAAAGTAAAAAAAAAAAAATCCCAACAAACTTAATTCATCCTATCACTATCCTCTCTGCAGTATTGTATAAGGTCAGTTGTCCACCCCTGTTGTTTTCCCTGTTAAGTTTTTTCTCTTTCCTGGCAACATGGGACTCAGGCATAGTTTCTCAGAGATAAGACTTCCAGACTGACTAGTACAATGGAATTCCCCCAGTCCTCTAAAAATCCAATGGATTTAAAAAATCTGCCTGCTCTTCTTGCTCTCTTGGCCTTCAATATGAAAGTTTAGCAATCCCAAACACTCAAACAACAGTCACAACAGCAAACATCTCCTGCTTATGGGTGCTTTCTATGTTTTGGTGTCTGAACCAAGATGTTTATAAATGCTGCTCCGTTTAATCCTCACAAAACCCTGTGGATTATGGGTAACTCAGACCCCGAGTAACTGACTCAAGTTCAGCTGATGAAATCGAACAAAATGGAGGTGTGTATTATGTTTGACTCCTTAGCCCAGATTCTTAATCAGTACCTTCTACCTCAGGGAAATCTCTCAGATGGTTTACAGTTTCTGTTAGCCAGGCCATTAGCATTGCCAAAATTTATATTTCAATCAGTGCCTGCTATCCTAGAGCATATTGAAATGATTCTTTGCTTGACTATTGGGTAAACTTAAAATTTTACCTCCACCTTATTAAAAGAGTCTCTTACAGAGTATGGCACTAACATATCAGTGGTTGTTGGTGGTGGGGAGAGGGGTTGTTTTCAGCTAAGAGCACTTTTTGCTTAAAACCTAACCTTGCTTACAGAACAACCAACACTACTTTCAGCCTCCAAAATAGATTACATATATTTTCTGACTATATTCTCCAAAAGTGAAGCAAAATTTAAGATTGCAACTTTCCACACTTTGTATCCCCATTTCATGCTCTATTGGTCTCATGAATATAATTTACTTGCTTATTTTGTACATAATCTGGCATCACAAAATGCAAGCTCATGAGGACAAAATTTTCTCTTTTTTTTTGGTGTTGTTTGTTGCTGTATTCTCTGTATCTAGAACTATCTGGCATATAGTAGGTGTCTAACAAATAAGGAACAGTGTACAAACCAGTGTATTCTTCAGTAAAGAATTCTATCCTTCTGAGTAAGACAAATCTATTTTCTAAATATTGTTGTCAACCAAGATTATTTCTAGGGCACATATCTTGTAGTAGAATAGGTGGGTTGTAGAGTATTGACTAGGCAATGTTAGACTGTTTTTTAAAAATGATCTCTAATACTTTTTGTCTTCACAAAAAATGAGAATTTCACTGAAGCCACATGCAGACCAACTGTCATTGTCCATTTTTTTTTCTTAGTCAATCTGATAACTGTGGAAGGTATTTCCCTGTGGTTTTACTAAACATTTCCATAATAATGAATAAAATGGGACATAATTTCACATAGTTGCACAACTTTATGTTGTAAGCAATTTTTTGGTAATTTTTTCCCAAAGGATTACTTTCTTTTTCTTATTGACTCAGCAGTTCATGATATATGTTGGATAGTAATCATTTATGAGTTAAATAGGTTACAAATATCTCCTACTTTGACTTTTTACTCATTCTCTGATGACTTCTCACATAAAGAGGCTCTAATTATTTATAGTTGAATTTATTAATCTTTTTCTCCATAGTATATAATTTTTGTCTGCTTTATGAGATATTCCTGTGTATGGTGATATATCGCTATTAAATTCTATAATTTTGCATTATATATTAAGTTACTTAACTCATTTATGATTGATTTTTGTATATGATCTGAGGCAGGAGACTATTTAATGTTTTTGTTAAAATGAATAACCAACTCTTCCATCATATTTAGAAAAAATTCTACCATTATCCCTATGATATAAAATGCCATCTATCACTTATATACCAAATATCTCTATTTCTTTTTCAATGCCCAATCTCATATATCATTTCAAATAATATTCCTGCATATGGCCAGAAATCCTTAGCCATATTTTTATTCTATGAAACTTTATACAGGATTAAAGAATAAATCTCATGGTCACTCAGGAGACTAATCACCTAAACTGTTTTTAAAATTGTATTCTATCTTAGCCAGACAATGTAGGCTCTCTGTGGGAGTTAAATTTCTATAAATAATCAATCAAACATAATGTAGGAAAGTTAATACTCAAAGGCAAGACAATTTCAAAACAGGCAATTTACCATTACTATGCAAATTCTCCAGCTCCAAGCCTTTAGTGAAGCAGAAGTTATTGTGTAAGGTTAGCTATCATCTTACACCACACACTGAATTTATTGCAAGAGTAGGTGGAGTGACTTCACTTTCTTTTGTAGCTCTGCTAATCTGTAATAATGCAAGAATGATCCTTTGCACATAAACACATAGAGAAATTAATACACTTTAAATAAGTACAGCAAAATAAAGGTTGGTGAGTCAAAAAACACAGAGGATTTAATGTTTGACAATTATTTCATATTTGAATTTGTGATGAAGTGTTTAATATATTATAACTTGGACAGTGTTTTATAAAAAAATAAGTACATGTTAATTAGAGAACTTATCACTATGCTACACTGATAAATCCTTTTAGTCTATTGTAATGTCAGAGTGACTAACTGCAAGATGGTAAAGATTTTGAGATTCATATACATACACATAATAACGTTTTGTAGTAATAGTTTTCTAACATATATAAACCACACTCTGTAACTCCTTTCCTAGCATGTGGACTTTTCTACCCTATAAGTATTGTAGTGTATCAAATATACACCCAAATATATTAAATTATGCACAAAAAAAATCTTTGTTCTACTGACCTAAAGTCAATAGATACTTATTCCAAGACTCTCAAAGACCTGGGTTATGAATTTTACAATAAAAATCAATAATATCCTATTTAGAATGCTTACTTTACTCCATCAGAGTGCTTTGCAAATTTCACTTCACAAAACTCCAAGAGTCTACTAAGGTATATTTGTGTGGTTTTATATACTGCGATAACTGAAAATATTTTTCGTGTTGGTCAATCTATCACCTTCAGGATTTATTTCAGGGTCACATAAAAAATTTCACAAACAGTAGAAAAATGTTTGTATTAATAGATACAATCAGATATATTTTTTTCAAGTCCACACCATTCAAAATGATATAGACATAAGATTTTATTAAACATAGAGCAAATGCATGCATTTTACTTACATGAAGTTAGGAGGAAACAGATCATGTACATACAGCTTGTTACAAACCCAAACCTGTGATAATTCATCATATTACTATAGGTTTCTTTGAAAAAACTGATCCTTAAATGGACTATACATGTGTATGTGTAATCTACCTATATATACATACTCATACATGTATATGTATATGTACTTTTGCACTTAAAAGTAGAATGGCAAAACATGTCAAATACTAAATTGAAGCCCTCTTAAATCTTAGTAGTTAAAATTGGTATCTAAAAGGTTAAGTAGAATCCCCAAAATAGTTTAATTTCATCAATGAATCAAAGAATGAAGAATATTTCTGCCTTAGCTGGTTGGATTATAACATGATAAGCTTCTTTGTGGAAAAAACAACTACAAAAAAATTGAAACTGGCTTTTGCTACCAATTAAAAATTTCACAACTTTGCACACGTAATATATAAAGAATAGGTAACATGATATCCTACAATATATTGTCATACAACAGTAATAAGACCTAAAACCTGAATCTACATTTAGTCTACAGACATATACCATGCACTAGGCATTCATTCACCTGTGGAGAACTTGGATGCTTCATGTTAATTAACTTTGACTGCATACATGTCCAAACCTACAGTATTCATTCCACAAATACTGTTTCCTATGTATAGAGACATTTTCTTGTAGGAAAATATAGAGTCTAGAATAACAGAGATAGAAAATAACTTCATATTACTTTAGGATGAGTCATTGATTTTACATGTAAAGTGAAACAGAGCCTGAGGCGTAATTAAATCTAAATACCACTACTACATTGGCATTAGTGGTACACTCACTCATATTACCACTCTACTGAGATTTTTTCTAAACAACTCTCATGTTGTTCTCTGACGTTTATAATATTTTTATTTATTCATTACTAGTGCCAGAACATTTAACTGGGGTATTATAATAAGATGTATTTTTCTATCACATTTATCTATCTTTCCAGAAAAAAAATATGATTATGCCATTTATAATCCATGATGAGAAAAAAGAGGGTGTGAGGAACTGGCTATTAGAACCTAATTTCTTTTTAGAAAGAATAGTGCTGAAAACTTAACAGCTGTTGTACTTGATTATTGAAGGTTTATTTTCATTGGCTTCCAAAATAATGCTGTTATATTCAAGAAAGTAGATTAAATGTTATTAGCTTTAATACCTTTTAAAACAAGTAATCTGTTGAAGCAATAATGGAATTTAAAGTAAGTATATTTGTTAACTTTGTTTTTACACTATTTTTTTTTCACTGTAGGCCACATGAATCTCTAAACCTGACACTGATAATTACAATGATTATAAACAGTATATGTATATGTGATTAATTTCACAGTAAACTTAAAGCAGACATAAAGGTAGCTGAAGAACTCCAGTCATGAGTAATTCTGTCAAATAAAAACTCTAATTGCTATTTTATTTGTCTTACAAAAAAGAAATAGAGATTTTTCACATAAATGCACGAGCACATTAACATTAGAAACATCTATGTAATCTAACAAGATGACAAGCATCTGGATTAATTGGGAAGGAAGGAAGGGAGGGAGGGAAGGAAGGAAAGAAGGATGGAAGATAGCAAGGAGAAAGGAAAGGAACGAAGAAAAAAAAAGGAAGGAAGGAAGAGACAGTGATGGGAAACATCCAGGAGTGATCTTCCCACATTAATACTCCTCGATTTGGATTTTCAGTTACTTAGGTTTGAAGAATTGACTCCACTGTCATACGTGGTTAGCGGCAAAGTTTCGATACTTCTTTTTTGTGTCAAGACACCTGTCTTTTTACTTCAGTGCCAGAAGGGTTTAGCATCTTGTCACTGAAGCAGCACAGCCTGCACATTTATAGGTGTCACTCTCCCCACCATCTGTTCCTTAGGATAACAGCCGCCATTATCACCCAGCCTCCACCTGAGGCTTCCACAATCTCTGTGGATTAAAGTTCAGATCTACAAGGGAGAGTGGCTGGTAGTAATGCTGCTGCTCAACTCCGCTTGACCTTAACTCTCCTGCTGTCAATACTATATTACAGCCTGTTAATTCTCTTTTTCATCCTATGTGTGTATTGCACTGTAAAGTTCTTGATGAGGCAATGAACCACTATAAAAGCCTTTGCGTTCCTATTATCATTTTGGTTTCTTTTCCACTTCCAGTTCACGAAAATACTCAAAAATGTATCAATAGTATTTTGAATAAACAAATTGGATGAATCCTAATTAGATTTTAGTTCTAGGGTTATTAATCAGATAGTTTTGCACACACATACAACACAGAGAGATTGAAATAAAAATAAAAATGAGCATTGTGTTAAATGTTAGCCAATACGGGGTAAGCAAGTTTCTTAAAACTTTATTTAATATAGTATCAGTTATGTTTCTTTTGTAGTCTGAAATAAATACAGATTGAGTATCTCTCAGCCAAAATGCCTGGAATCAGAAGAATTTCAGATTTAGACATTTTGTTTTTAGGTTTTGAAATATTTGCATTACATACTTACTGGTTCAGCATCCCTAATCCAAAAATCTGAAATCCCAAATGCTCCAATGAGCGTTTCCTTTGAGCATCACATCAGCACTCAAAATATTTCAGATTTTGGAACATTTCAAGATTCTGATTTTCAAACTTCCAACGTTCAACCTATAATTACATGTATAAATATATAGCAAATTGATTAACAAATACTTATTGCTAACACCCTTGTGAAAGGAGCCTACTGACAATTTATAAATCCTTTTGATCAAATAATTCTAGTCCATGTATGACTGGAAGAAAATATCATGATGTGATATGTTTCCATTCTTTTATTAATTTACTTTCTTTCTTTATTGGTGATGTGAAATTTCCAGATTAGGAGTGGTATTTTTATGCCCTTTTTATTTTTGTGGATTTTATCATTTCTATACAAGACATTCTGCCACATTTAAATGGTAGAGAAAAGGAGGTAGATTCTGTTTATTTATTGCCAATCATGCTAATAAAAATGTTTTGCAAAGATGGTAAAACATGATAATGCTGTCAATTTAAAGCAGCTCATTACAGGAGGAATGTTTGCACTCATTTTGTTCTACAACTGAACTTTTACTGTGGCTATAAAACAGCATCTCTTTGTTACTACTAACACTGAATTCTGCTGTATCCTTTTGCTTTCCCTACTGATTTGCTTGTGTGCTCGCTCATTGCTTTTGGAAGAATTCATCTCTCTCCTCTGGGAAGCGGTAACTGCTGCCCAGTAATGTTCTGGGATGGCTGTCTGCACGCTCCCTCCTCCATTTTATAGACGATGTTAGCAAGTTAACCTGTAATTTATTCAACAAAACAAATAGTTTAGGCTTTCGGTTCAATACGGTATTTTCATAAAAATTAGCGTGGGCTTCTGGAAGCATTTTCTATCAGTTATCACTAGTCATTGGCTTCTGGGACACTTTTGGCTTTTGTCTACAGTTGGCTAGCAGTTATATGTCCTGTCCACTCCTGATCTATTTGAATATGTGTGAAGGAGGCTTATTTGCTCAGCCAGCTCCACTTGTATATAGCATTAGGGCATTTTTGAAATGTGTACAGAGGCTAGGAAAAATATTGTGGCAGCCCCTTGTCTGCAAAACATGTAAGCAGACCACAGAAAAATACGTCAATGGAATGTTCTCATTAATGCAGTGGTATTGCTTATAACCAATTAGTCTCCTTTCTTCAATTAGGGACAGTCATTTAAACAGTACCCCAGTCTACTGCAGAGAGTGGCAGCTTCCTCAAACACGTTGGCTTCTCTGGTTTGAAAAACTAAACAAACATAACCATTTTTTAGTTTTTGATAATACTAAGAAAAGACAAACATAATTCAATGTTCCTCATATGAAATGTGCATAAGTAATAAATTGAACAAAGATTTTTGGTATTATTCAGAATATAATTTTACTCTTGAGAATTAATTCTTTTAACAAATATTTACAAATATTTATTGAGCTTCTATCACACACTATAAAAATGATGAATAAAATTGTTCTTGCTTTCAAAAAGCACAAAACCTAGAGAGATAGATGTACAAATATATCATACTATAATTGTGTTATTAATATAATAAAAATTGATGGAAGTGCATTAATGGTTAAAGAAGAGAATAATTAGTATAGTACAAAAAGTAAGAAAATGCCAGGCAATGTTATATACAGGAGGTAAAGTTTTACTTCCATGGCAGAGGAAGACCTTAAAATGTGGGGGTGAACAGTGGGGAAGAAAATTCTCTGCAAAGAACATAAGACGTGCAAAGACATAAAGTAGTGAAATATTACAGATCATATAGGGAATTTTAAGAACTTCAGGATAGTTAGATCACAGGTTGAGTAGGGAGAAAGAGTTAGGAAAGTGACAAAGAAATGATTGAAGGGGTAGTTCTATACAATGCAAAACAGTTAAGACTCTATTTCTACTTTTTTTTTAATCAGAGTCTCACTTTGTCACCCAGGCTGGAGTGCAGTGGCACATTCATAGCCACCACAGCCTCAACCTGCTGGGCTCAAGTGATCCTTTCACTTCTGTCTTCCAAGTTGCTGGAACTACAGGTGCGTGCCACCACGCCTGGCTAATTTTTTGATTTATTGTAGAGACCAGGTCTCGCCATGTTACCCAGCCTGGTCTCGAACCATGGGCTCACGCAGACTTCTTGTCTCTGCCTCCCAAAGTGCTGGGATTACAGACATGAGCCACTGCACCCAGCAATACTCTATTTCTTAGGTTACAGAAATGTGTTGATCGGGAGTTACCTTTAAAAATAAGTATTGCTTTAATTTTTCTGGTATTATAAGCCATTAGTCATATACTGCCCTAAAGAATTATTCAATCTACTCATACATAGATTTAATAGGGAAATTGAAGGAGGATAGTAATCCAGAATGCAAGATGACAATAATGTATGTTTATTTAAAATTAATTTTTACCTATAGTCCAAGTATATCTAGGATTTGAGTTAGAATCTAGCACATTAGCCCAGTTACATGGATCTTTGAATTGTTAATCTTTGGCTGCTTCAAGGTTATTGTATAATACTATAGAACACAAAGTACTAATCTTCTAGTAATAAACTTTCTAAGTAAACTATCTGTGAGAATATTAATTTCCAAAGCATTTTCATTAACGGTAAATAAAGACAAAACACCAAGAACAACCAGTACACATGCTATTGCTACGGTGAATAAAACAGGTGATACTTCCATCAAAATAACTGCTTTGAACTTCTACCATATAAAGACATGTCCTTCATTTGTACATAATATAATCTCCCACATTAACATGATTTAAGAGTATGTGCTTTAAATAAACACAAAAATTGCTTCTTTTTTTTTTATTTTTTAAAGCATCATTGTATATAGACAAGAATAGGAGATACTGACTTCCAAAGGGTACGGCTCTTTCCCAGTTAAGCCAGAACCTTTTTCTCTAGCCTCATTTACCACTCTTCTCTGGCTATAACATGGTGAACCCATAGCATATGCAGAAAGCTTTCGATAGTACTTTTTTGTTTTATTGTTGCTTGTGTGTGCATGTATGTTTAAGAAAGGGAGGGAAGAAAGATAATGAAGAGGGGGAAAAGGAAGAAAAAAGTAAGAGAGAGAGAAAGAAGAAGAAAAGGACAGAAAGAAAGGGAAAAGAAAGTCATTATTGGGAGTTAAACAAAAGCAGTCCTTTTTATTATTTTTCCAAATGTGGGTATTAGATTAGATATTCACTACACTCTTTACTAACACAAATACAATCCTATGAAATGAATGACCATTTCTGAAACCATCAGTCTAAATATAATTTAACCATAACTTTCTAATAATTTTTGAACATTAAATGTCCTAAAGGATTGTATTTAAAAATTAAAAATATTATTTCATGTGCAGTGACTCTTTAGAACCAAATGCTTCCTTAGGAAGATCCCTAATCCTATTATCTCTTCCCTTCATCTCCCTTTCTTGTTCAGAGCATAAACATTTTTGTTAGAAGGTATAACTGTGCAGAGACATTAAATCTAGACAAAAGGCTAATGTTCCATAAATGAGTCCAGCTCTTCCATGAAAATAGAGAGGGAAAATGTAACTTTCTCTGCTTTGTATAAAGATAGGCATATTTGTACAAATCTCTTGGCAATAGAAGATTTATCCTGGAGGAGAGTTTTGTCCAGTGGAAATCTACCCTGGGCAGCTGCTGAACACAAACCCAAGACTTCAATTCCCTTCATCACCTTCCCAATACCATAAAAGATGAAGAAAAAAAAAAGAAAACCTCTGAATTATTAGAATTATTTGAGTATATGATCTTTATTCTTGTTGCACTTTTTAAAGGGACAATCTAACTTTACTTTTTCTTAATCATTTTGCAACCGCATTTCACTACTTTAGACTCCCTAGGATTTATGTCCACATATTGCTTTTTTTTAAGTTGGAAAACATTGGAAATAGTTTACACAGTCAAATGGTCAAGAAGGGGGCTACACTGACAAAATAAGGAAAGACAGTTTGTTGTGAAGAGACCGTCACACTCATCATGTCAATGACAAATGGTTGGCAAAATTGAGTCTGCACACTGTTGGTGTCAGTTCAAAATAATATTGCTGTATGAGGTATATCACCAATAACTTACCACCCTAATGAGTCATCTATAAGTATGTGATCTATTTTATTTGCAAGATGTTCAATATGGTATGAACTTTTCCTCAAATAGATAGTAATACTCAGTAATTGTCTGCTAAGACATAAAAGGAGCATTAGTTTCATTCATAATTTATTACCAGAAATGAAAGGATAACCATACATTGTCTGTTTGTACTTATCCTTTCACATTATTTATATTACCTTATATGTAAATTAAAACAATTTACCACTGATTTATGGTAAGCAACAATCAGTGATTTTAAATTATCTTTTCTTGTAACTTTTGTTAAAACCTTTAACATTTCACATTTCTTTAACATTTAACACTTTCTGTTAAATGTTAATTCAAATGTAATGTCAAGAAACAGACCAAGTAATTTTATGAGTCGGCTTGAAATTTGGATTTTGGATGATAGTTTTAAAACTCTAGCCATCAGAGAGTTTTGTTGATCAAGCTATTAAAATATTTCCTGAATCTGACCATGTCCTACTACAGCCACTGGTGCCATCCTGGCTCTGGTCACATAGATGAGAACAGAAACTTCCTAACTTGTCTCCCTGCTATTCTTCTAGTTGCCTTACAGTATATTTTCTCAGCAGAAGTTAGAGTTATCTTTCGTGATCATAATCCATAGCATTTAACTTCTTTTCTCAAAATTCTCCACTGGTTTCTCATAACATTTAGAATAAAATGAAAACTATTTTTAGTGATCACCAAAGTTTGTAATACTGTCCAGATGTTGCAATCCTTCTAACTATATGTAGGAGGCAGGAGACCCAAAACAATGTAGAACAAAAGAAATGGTGTATTTATCTTACATGTTTAAACTTCAGTCACCATGGAAGTACACTGCGTTTGATGTAGTACACCTATCGAGATGCTTTTTCCACTGCTTAAAAACTGCTTCTGAACTTGTCAATTCGAATGCCTTTTTGTGCTTCTGACACTCGTTGTTTCACCTCTTTCACATCGGCGATACATTTTTCTCAACTGGCCTGCCCATAAAAAGTGAGCAGGATAAAGAAAATGTGGTACATTTACATGATGGAATATTATGCAGTCATAAAGAAAAACAAAATTATGAACTTTGCAGGAACTTGGATGGAATTGGAGTCTATAATACTCAGTGATTTATCATAGAAACAAAGATCTGAGTACCATATGTACTCACTCATAAGTGAATGTTGACCATTTATCATAATACCATAAGAAAGGGATTGACAGTAGTGAGACACTGCTGGGGGGCACATAACATCAGTAAGGGTACCCACACTTTACCTGTATGATGGCCACATATGTACCAAATCCTCATTTGCACCCCACATTTTAAAAGTAAAATAATAATATAATAATAATAATAAGTTTTTCTTTGACTTTTTTTCTCGGGAAACAAAAATAAAGTCGTTGGGGGCTAGATCAGGTGAATAGAGAGGGTGGGGCATGGGGATCTTGCATTTTTGGTCAAAACCTGCTAAACACTCAGCACAGCGTGGGCATGGGTGCTTGTAAATCAATCATCATGAAATGGGCAAATGCCTTGAAAGAATCTCCAAAGAAAATAAATAACTGAAGCCGAACATTAGGCTCTCACAACAAAGCTAGCTTTTATGCCGATGCCAATGTTCCTAGACCACTTATCTAGAAAGGGAAGCCTGTACTACAAGGGGCCCGACTTATAAAAAAAATCTCTGGGTTTTTGAGGGTCCCCTCTTGTAACTCAATCAACTTCAACCTTCTAGCTAGTCTCCCATAATACAAATCTCATTCCCCACCAGGAGTCTATTCCTTCTTCCTGAAGTACTTTCTCCAATGTTGTTGCAAGATTCCCTGCTACTCATTTCACTCAAGTCTTTTTTCAATTGTTTATGTAAGCAGTTCCTAACCACTCAATTCAACCTTTCCCTACCCCCACCATCAATCACCTTGCACGCTTTGTTTTTTCTTACCAATACTTAAAAGTATATTCTGTGTATACTTGTTTGTTTACCATTTGTCTTCAGCTCCCTCAGAAAACACCAAGAAACAAGGTTTTGTCTATCTTACTTACCAGAACCTCTTCAGTGATTAGAATGGACACGTCAAAGAGTTCAAGCATATACATGTATGTCAGATAAATAAATAAAAAGTACTTTGCTAATCTAAACAAGTTTTAGAATAGGGCTTCAGTCAGTAAAAATGAATCACTTGCATATTAATTTCACATAAGCAACTTGGCACATTTAAATCAAACCAGAAAATCTTGGTAGAAATCAAACTTGATTTCAAATCACAATATAGGTCAAATTGCTCTTTTTATAAAAATATTCAACTACCTAGTTATTCCTCATTTTTCTTGCCTAAAATAGAGATAAAATACTGCCTACTTTCTAGGTTTGTTGTGAGGAGTAAATGAGCTAATACATGTCAAGCACTTCAAATAGTGCTTGGCCCATCACAAGTATTCCATAAAAGTTATCTCTTATTAATATTTATTTCAACTCAAGCCAGAATGCATTTGGAGCATTTTCTTTCTTTTTCATAACAAATGCAATCTTCTTAAATCAAAATGTGTAGTCTGAAATCTCCAAGAAGGGGAGCTCTGAACTTCATAAATTGCTTGGAAAACAATATAGTCAACAAATGCTAACTGACAAATTAATAAACACAATTAAAAATAAGCTTGATTTTTGTTTTAGTGAAGGTTAACCAATAACATTAGCTTTCTTTTGAATAATGAAAGCTCCTTGCACTATAGTGTACTCGAATACCCACCACTATGAGTAAAATATAAATAGTGACCAACAGAAAATAAGGTGAACTTAATTTCCTTTCTTTCTGTGTGTGCTAGGACAAAACTATAGACATTGTCAAGGTCACAGAATCAAATGCACATTGAGACTGATTAATAAAATTATACTTACTGATATTTGCACTGTAACAAATTTCCATCTTAAAGCAAAATGAAGTTTACATATTGCTGCAGGCATTGTGCAAATTAGAACTTCATTGAATATTAATGAATTACTCTTTGTAGCCAATTGTTATGCAAATTACCAGAATGTCAAAATTTATCATTTTATTTGGTTGAGGATTAAGGGGAAAATACTTTCAAAATCAAGCAGAACTCCACACAAACTAATATGTGAAATCAATCAAAAAACGTTATATAATTCCTGAATGTTCAGAAATAACTGTCAGTTTTTGGTTATTGTTCCAAAAATATTAATTCAATGTACACTTTCTTCAAATTGCAGAAAGTTTATGATATAGTGCTAAGCAAATGGAGAGTAATCTTGTGGTTTTTGAGAATCTTTAGAACAGTTTTTTTAAAATCCATACAACTTGACTCACTACAAATTATGTAAACTCACTATAATCGTTTTAGAAAGTAGTTTCTTTAAACAGCATATTTATCAGTTTCCAAATCAGGATAAGAAATGCATATTTTATTTATATGTTGAATTCCTAATTTTTGTAACATGTAGACTAGATGTTTTGGTTTTTTATTTTTACTAAAATTTTAAAAAATAAACTTGGTAGAAAATATAAAATGGCAATATAATTTCTAAACATGTCAACTTTGCATAGAATTTCCGACACAGATTTTTAGAATTATTTATCACATGCCTTAACCTGCTCTTAACAAATAATTTCAGTTAATGTTAACCAAAGTTTCATCAATACAGTTCTAATGATTGATTTAAATATTAAAACATCACAGAGACAAAAGTTTGCAAAACAAAAAAAAAGAATTCTTTTTTAACCAGGTGACAGGGGGACCAAAGTGAGGCCCAAACTCTACCTGTACAATGATCATTTGTATACCTAACCCTGAATTGTACCCCACATCTTTAAAATAAAACTTAAAAACAAACAAAAAGAGTTCTTTTTTTTACATACATGCTGTGAACTGTCTAACACATACAAGTCTGTTGATTTGTATAGGAATAGATTTTAAAAATAGCATTTTCATTAAGAAAGAGGGCGGGTGTGGTGGCTCAGCCTGTAATCCCAGAATTTTGGGAGGCTGAGGTGAGAGGTTTGCCTGAGCTCGGGGGCCCAAGACCAGCCTGGGCAACTAGGTAAGATCTTGTCTTTACAATAAAATCACCAAAAAAACTGTCTGGGTGTGGTGGCATGTGTCTGTATTTCCAGCTACTTGGAAGGCTGATATGGAAGGATCACCTAAGCCCAGCAGGTAGAGACTGCAGTGGCTGGGAGTGTGCACTGCAACTAGCCTGGGTGACAAGAGTGAGACTCCAACTCAAAATATATATATGTATATATATTATGCATGATATTTTAATAAATAAAAATTGAGATCATTCACCTATTTTCCTTAGAAGTATTAAGAAGACAGATTTGAAAACTTATTCAACTGAAAAATATGGCATGTACTATTCACTTCATTGGCTATGTAATCTGACATCATGTCTACTTCCATAAAAGTACTTAATATTTCTCTCAGAATAGTCACCAGTCTTTAACAAAATAAAGCTATAATAAAAATTATATAAATATATACAATAACAAAATACAATAAAAATATTAATACATGATTTACAAAACAATTTGTTTCTATAGCATTGCAGAACAACTGAGATCAACAAAAAGACTAGCATATATCAGTTTCTTACTCTTTTCTCTTGATTTTATTTTGTCCTTATTACTTCAACATGAGAGGTGTTTTGCTAATTAAATAAGGTGACACTGGGGTAACCAGCACTCTAACAGTACTATTAGGCTATTGCAAAGGAATTTTTCTCTTTCACGTTCAACCAGGGACTCTTACAGAGATGTCTTAATGTAGCCATCGAATAATAAAGTACAAAAAGACATTACTAATTTAATAGCATACTTCTAGAATTTGAGTTATTGAAGTGAAGTTTATCGGTTTACAAATAGGATCAACTCTAACTACTCAGTAGAGCCAAGATTGAATTTCATTCCTATGGAAAAAATGGATGTAATTAATTATGATGTCAGCCTCTCTAGACTGAGAGATACACAGCTTCATGTGTGCTGTTTCTAACTCTATGCCATAAAACAACCTTCTTTTTCTCTTCTCTGCTTTCCATAATCGTGTAAGTGCTGACACAGTAAATGACTTGATTAAAAGTCAACAGATGTAGGGATGGCCTGGGCATTGCTACTGAGGCAGCCAGTGAAGTAACCACTAGGTCAAAAGTTGACATTTAGGAGCTAAATTAAACCAACTCCCACTTTCAATTCAACCACAGCAATCGCATACTATTGTGGACAACAGAGCCTTAGTGCCCCTCCCTGTACATTCAATGTTCACTATTGAGCATCCAGTAGAGACCACCTGCCCCTGCCAAAGCCCCTCCAGAACTCCTGCAGTGATACTCAGGAATCATCAACCCATGTGTTCCCCAAAGCACTCCCCTTCCTCTGGCTGTCTCAGGACTAGGGCAGCAGGTTTTTATTTTTACATTCCCTTCCCTCTCCATTACTCTAGGGTGTTTCGAATTTCATTACAATAATGATTCATTTCATATGCTTATTGCAAACAGGTTTAGAGACTGCTCACTGCAGAAATGGATGGATAATGTTTCACATAATTTGACCCATGAGAAGGAACTGCCATCTATATTCCTCTGCTTAGTAAAATATTTTAAACAGTATCTGAAAACATGTGGCATAACTATGCTGACTTGTGGAATAATCCACAGAATATGAAGGTGCTTTCCAACTGACTGAGACAGACATGCTGTTAAGTGATCTGTGTGATTTGCTTGGTGTAATAAGCAGTTGTCTCTGGCTCACTGGGTGCCAGGGGCTACTTGAACAACTCAGCCTTGAGCTTGACAGGCACTGCTGAGTGACCACAACATGATTTTGCTACAAGCAGCCGTTTGTCTGGTTAATATCAATGCAATCCTGCTGTAATAGCAGCATTTGGGTATGTGACTCTACTGTTATCAATAAGGAGCCTTACTATTTATTTCACTTATATGCATCTAGTTCTCCCTTTCTCTCCTCTAGCAGGATGTCGCTGTTTAATACATTGTGTTTTGGACAAACAGTCAAATAATTCAGTCGTAAACTGATCTTTGGCTCAGAAGACTTGTCAGGGTTTTGTTTACTTGATCACCCATAATTAGATCACAAAATTTTATTTCCACAGTCACACACATATAGAGGATAGTAGAGACTGGTCATTTGGCATAAACAAGGGATATAGACATGTTTCATGATGTTTTGTATGATTCTTGCTTAACTTTTTTTTTTTTTTTGAGTTGGAGTCTCACTCCGTCGCCCAGACTGGAGTGCAGTGACTGCTCCTGGCCACTGCATCCGCGACCTGCTGGGCTCCGCGATCCTTCACCTCAGTCTTCCAAGTTGGAACTACAGTGCGCTACCACATCCGGCTAATTTTTTAATTTATTGTAGAGATGAGGTCTCACCAAGTTGCCCAGGTGGGTCTCGAACCCGCGGGCTCAGGCAATCCACCCAAGGTGTGAGATTATAGGCTGAGCCACCCAGCCCGGCTTCTTGCTTAACTTTTAAGAATAAACTACAAGTTATTTTAGCAAAGTTTTCTGATTGGGGTATGGATGAAGATTGCAAAGGAAACATGGCTTCACAAGCACTGCAAGGTGACTATAGAATTGCAAGAGAAGAAGTATCAAAAGACAAACAGTTAATTTGAATTTCTAAATAAAGATTAATAACCAAGAAGGCTTTTCCTCCCAATTGCTCCTTAAAGAATCTATTGTTAGCTAATTGGAATTATCCTTGTGGGAGATAGGTTAGTTCTTATCATAGCTCTTATATTTATTCCATATGAAAATTACTATTTCCTTTTCACAAAGTTTGAGATATAAAAAAGATATCCAGAGTTATGAAGACCAGAGATTCAACTCTAGAAAGTGTGTAGGGATTTCCTAATACTTCTTATAGGTGGGGTGACAAAATAATTGCCTAATTTCAAACACTTTTGAGAGTGAGAGGGAGTGTTTACATGAAGACAATCAGCACAGTCTTGGAAAAACTGAGATATATAGTCAACCCACATACAGGCAATATTTTTCATGGGTCTAAGAACGTTGAGTTTACTAACCACTGGAGTTCCATGGAAGGATACTTTGTTTGGAATGTAATGATGTTTCCTATTTCACCATCTCCCTTGTTTTGGCAGACCCATAGTAAATATTTTTTAAAATCTGTGGTTTAACTTAGGTCTTTTAAATTCTTCATTTGATAATACCATACAGAACCAACTTTGTTCGGCATTACATAAAGTAAATAGTTCTATGTTTGAAAAATTCAATTTTGCAGTGTTTCCTAAATTATGCATATAACAGAAATTCTACAGGGCATGTAGCAGATCTCTAGAGCATAGTTTTATGTCCTAATTGCCAAACAAGGGAATTAATTTTGCAGTCAGACTTATTCAGGATATTCAATAGCATTGGTCCAAAGGCAGTAATTTAGGGCTGGTGTACATTCCAGAGAATCCAGAGGTGACAACTTTGTACCCACCGAGAATTTCAAGAAGATGCCATTTTAAACCTAAAATAGGTAAAAATAAAATTTACTGTTAATTTATGCAATTAGAAATGTGTGTCTTATTGCTGGGAGAAGATGAGCATTGCTGTACTTTAATCCCCTTATGTTACACAGGATGGACATCAGGTTCATGACGTTAAATAACAGGCAAGAAGACACCCAACCAGGGACTTACCCGCTGGGTCTGTAACCTAACCTTGCCTCCATTTCGCAGCTTATGAAATAACAACAAAAATAGGATTGTTGATATAAAAGGGAAAATATTCCAATTCTATCATATTTTCTTCAGATTAAGATGATACTGTTGCTTTTTCTTACTTATTTTGCTATAGTATTTTGATCCACTCTGGATACAATGCAATAACATTTGAGGTTTGGCAGACTGCCCTTTTGGCTTAGCAGAGTTGATAAAAGGTTGCCAAATACCACAGTAGTTCAAATTTATTTTCTGTTTTATGACTATTTTTTTCCCCAAAGCTCACTGTTCTCTTATTCCGCAAACCATCAATCCATTCTAGGAAAAAAAAAGTAAGTTCTTCAATGAGTTGTCAATGTTGCTGTAGTTGTAGCTTGCATGTGTTATATGCAGGCAAAAAATATTTTTAATAGTTCAAATCCAGAGGTAAAATATCAAATTTTAGAAATCTTGTGTATATGTACATTTAAGTGAATAAATCTACATCTGTCTATACAGACATATGAGCACATACATAAATATGTGCTTACAAATGCATAAACCTTCCAGCTAAAAACATTTATGTTAAAACTTACTTTAAATTTCAAATATAATTCTATTTAATTTTTCCTTTTTGAGGTTTGGTATTGCAAGTGGTTCAGTGTTACCAGACAACTAGCAATTTGGAGCTCTGGGAATAAATACAGAATAGCCCCAGGTGGTATAATCTAATGTTGACTTTTTAGTGACTTAGAAGATATTTGAAGTATATATAATCATTTCTTGCTGAAAACTTAAATTTTCAGGCCAGTATTCAATGTGAATTCGACTATTGGTTACTATGTTGGAACAGGCCCATCTGCGAACATTTGTGCCCAGTGTAATCTTGGCTATGTACAATTACCTTTGTCATTGTTGTTATGGAAGCAGGAGTTAGTCATCAACTATACAGTCTCTGCAACCCACATACGCTCAGTAACATAATTACAGAACTAGTATGAGGATTAGGAACATTGCTTCTGGGTTTGTAGCCTGAATCTGCTGTGTACGAATTCTTGCTATGTAACCCTAAGCGAAGCACTTTATCTCTCTAAATTCTGTATGTAGAATTGGAATAATAATATTCCCCCTACTGTGCTGGATTTAATAAGACAAGTAAGCACAGTGATTAGCACAGCACTGACATGTAAGCATTCATCAATCAATTTGTTTAATTTTAAAACTTTGGCAACCACTAGATGCATATTAAATAGTAGCAATTGCTATGCATTCTTCAAAAGACAAACAGTGCCATTTGCTTTTACCTACAATAAAAATTATTTTTAATTGTCTTTCATCACACTTGCTCCTTGAAAGGAGGTACCTATAGAAACCTAGAGTAAGCTTAGTTAAGTGTAGTCTCTTTGTCTCAGCATAGCCATTTTTGCTTAGACTTTACCTCTGACACCCTTTGAATCTAGCACAGGTTAGACACAGATAGATTTCCAATAGGCAGGTTTTAGGAAGTGTTCACACATTCTACAGTAGGCCAAGCAGCAGCCTACCCCACCCTCTCAGCAAATCTCCCTCAGATGCAAGACAAGGATAGAGCCATAGAAATGATAATAGATCACATTTTTGCTAAGGAGATTATGGATTGTAAATAAATGTCTGACAAGTTTCTTGCAGGAAAACCACCACCCCCGCCTCCTCCCACCCCCGCCTAAACTCACAAGTTAGTCTAATCAGCCCTTTGCGACCTGTGTGACACAGACAGACCCCATCATGGCAGCAATCATGTGACTGACCCACCCATCTGCCTACTGTTTTGTAATGACATGGAGCAGACCACCACCCAATCATCTTAATGACCTTCTAACACCCCTCTACCTGTGATGCCTAAATGACTAAATTTGAAATTTATCATGGCAGGCACTTTACTTTTTTTATAAAAGTAAAATAATACAAAAACAAACTCCATTAATATACTCAAACTTCAAGTTTAGTTCATAATTACATAGCTTATTTATGGAATATTTTTAGCAATATGAAATTAGACCACCTTCAACCATTTTTATCTTATACTGAGAAATACAAATACAAATATACTGCAACATCAAGAATTATTTTATATCATAGGCTCAAAAGTTATTGTTTTATCACCTCACCATCATTCCTTTTCTTCAACAAAAACATACTCTATTCTAGCCTACAGATTTCCAAGCATATATTATTACATTACTTGAAAGATCAAATGTATCAAATACCTGTATCTGAATTAGGGTAACAATCTTAAACACACTATTTTTCAAATTCTTCATATTGAAATATTAGAAAATCATCATTTGTGGTCTATCTCATTGTTTAAATAAAATCATATTCACAAGGCAGTATATAGGAACTTGAGTTTGGAATCACAAAAGGCTAACCCATTTCTGATCTTCACCAGGTGTATGAGTTCCTTAACTTCTCTGGCTTCAATTTCCTACTCTGAAACAGAATAACTATTGTTTTCGTGATCTTTAAAAGACATGACATACATAAAGAGCTTTATATTCTATACAGCATAAAAACATTAAATAAGTGTTTTAGGAAGCGTTCTATCATTACTATATCTATCATTACTATATCTATCTGTATCTATCATTACTATAATTTTTGAATGTTTTCAAATATATAAAGAATTAGACAAAGGAATGTATTATTTTCAACAAATGATACATCTCAGGATCTTAGCATATTTAGTCCTTTGTGTTATACAAAGCAATATACAAAGTCTTAATTGGTAAACATTGATTAGACTTACTAATAGTTCTCTATTTTGCAAAAGTGTTGATAATTTTAAAAGTTTTGTGAGCTTTTCTGAACACTTTAATGATCAAATATGAAGGAGGGCAGATGCCCAGCATTCCAGCTGGTTCCTATTTTTCAGGATGCATCCTGGGAGAACTGGATGTATGTGAATATGTTTAATGAGGTAGGTAAGGATAGATGGAAGAGTTTAGGAATCATTGCTCTGACAGACCAGACTGGGGGGAAAATATTCTCTAGTTAAGAGTAGTTGGAGGTACTTTGCTAATCAGTTTACATCTAGATTTATGCAAGTGCCCAGATCTGAAGAAGAACCTAGACATTTCTGTCAAATAGCAAAACCTATGTAAAAAGATCATAGCCCATGAGTCCATCCTACTGAGCAAAGCAAATCTTTGCAGCTGCAGCGAAAGGATTGTATTTGGGAATTTTAACTACTTTCTCTCTGTTATTGAAGGAAGGCAGGGCTGCTGAGATTTTATTTTAATCAAGTTTAAGATCGACAAGTGGGACCTCATCAAACTAACGAGCTTCTTCAAAGCAAAAGAAACCATCAAGAGAGCAGGGAGACAGCCCGCAGAATGGGAAAAAAACATCTGCCAACTGTGTATATCTGAGAAGGGCCTAACATCTAGGATCTACAAGGAACTCAAATGCGCCAAAAGGAAAAGAACAGACAGCCCCTTTAAAAAGTGGGCAAAAGACATGAATAGACACTTCTCAAAAGAAGAGATATGGGCAGCCAACAGACACATGAATAGTAGTCAACTTCACTCATCATCAGATAAATGCACATCAAGACCACATTGAGATGCCACCTAACCCTAGTAAGAATAGTCATCGTTAATAAAACAAACAGCAACAGATGCTGGCGAGGATGCAGAGAAAAAGAATGCTTCTATACTGCTGGTGGGAATGCAAACTAGTGCAACTTCTTTGGAAGACAGTGTGGCGATTTCTGAAAGAACTAGAAATTGACCTTCCATATGACTCAACAATTCTCTATTGGGAATATACCCAGAGGAACTCAAATCATTCTACAAAAAAGATACCTGCACACGTATGTTTGTTGCAGTTCTATTCGCAATAGCAAAAACATAGCACCAACCATGTTGTCCATCTAAGCTGGACCAAATAAAAAGAATGTGGCACATATACACAATGGAATATTATGTAGCCATAAATAAGGACAAGCATATGGACTTCGCAGCAACTTGGATGGATTTGGAGTCAATCATACTCAGTGACCTATCACAGAAACAAAGAACAGAAGACCATATGTTCTCACTCATAAGCGGACCTTGAACAATTATAATACTGTAAGAAAGGGATTGGCATTAGTGGGAAACTGTCGGGGAGGGGGTGTGGAACTGGCAGTTGAGGAAAACTGCTAGGGGAGAGAGTGGCATACCTCATCTACAAGGGTACTTGCTTAATCAACATTTGTATACCTAACCCTGAATTGTACCTTACATCTTTATAATAATTTTTTTAATCAAGTTTTCTTAGTGTGATGGTGTATCACTAATATACCATCAGCAAAATAGACCAGATAAAAGGTCTATAAAGACAAAGGTCCATTAAAAAGATATGGGGAATATGAATTTACAATTCATAACAAAAGCAATTCTCCCACCTCAGCCTCCTGGGTAGCTGGGATTTTAGGCAGGAGACACCATGTCTGGTTATAACAATTATATAGGAATAGAGCAACTAGTTTCCAGATTGTTTTACTGCTAAAGTCAGAAAACAGAATTAAGTAACTGTTAACAGATTTGAGGGCATATGACCCAGTTCTTAATACTTCCTGATAAGTCTTTCAAGTTCCATATGTTTATATTTCAGTATATTGAAAATATGTCTACCCCTGCTTTCCTGGGAAGCACTAGAAGGTTGTTGACTACAGTGTGAAATTGCTAGAGAATGTATATTTACAACAAGCAGATTGTCCTTGCTCTTGGTCCTTGTTCTGTAAAGTGCAGACCCTAAACCAACAGCCTTATCAAAACCCAGATGCTTATTAGAAAAATTTGCATACAATTATATTTTGAGAATCCCCTTTAAAGGTATTCCTATGATCTAAAATCTTTAAAATAAGTATTTTTAAAAGACAAGTACTTAGAGGCTGAGTATAAATATTTGTGCATACAATGCATTGAAATATGTTTTTAAATTTTATAGAAAATTTTGTCTACGTCAACTCCAACAAAATACAAGCAAATTACAAAAATTACAAAAGCTTCATGGAAGTTGTATGATCATTTTTCTCCCAGAAACTACTCTGTAATAAGTAAAATTGCTTAAATTATTACCCAAAACATGGTCAAAGTAGGAAAAAGAAATCAATAAATTCTATAGAAGAATTAAATATGGTAGCAAGGCTTTCTGTCTCTAAGTTTTGGATAAGTTGTTGCTTAGTATCATCATGAAGACAATACTTTTATTGGGTGTGTAAGTAGCATGGTGCATGATTATAACAATTTAGTACCCATAGGTAGAGAATTTCAGCTTACTGCTTCTAATTTCAATGCATTGCTTTGTTTAAACTTATGTCTTGCTCTACTTACACACTCCTGAAAGAAGGCACTGTGTTGTATTAGCTTTTATAATTCTAGTAATTGCTTTAGTTCTTGGCCTAAAAAAAGATGCTTATTGAATATGTATTTAATGTTACTGAAAATATATTTATCAAAGTCAGTATAAATAGAATCTTTCTTAAATTTTATAAGAATATTCAATATTTTTGCATTTCATCTAAATTTTAAAGAGGAAAAAAATAAGAATATTCTATATATTGTCCTTGACCCTAGTGAATAAAGAGAGCAACATTTAATAATAATAATAACAACCTGATATTGGAAACACAGCAATAAAACAGACACATCAATAAAATAGATGCACAGACTACCAAAAGATAATTAAGCATAAAGGAGGATATGTGTAGAAAATGTTAACCAAAATGACTTATTTGGTTGTGGAGTTATATTTAATTAATTTGTTACTTACCACCATAACCATATAGAAAAAATCCATTGAGAATTCATATTGTATAACTACTTTTACAAAAATTTTTAAACATAAAATTTAGAATCTCTTTTCATGGACTTAACATTCCCTTTGCAAGGAGAGAATTAGTATAAATACAGAATTTTTCCCCTTTAAGTTACCCTCTGTCTATGTCATATTCAAAAGTAATCAATATGGAAACTTACAGTTCAAAAGACCCACTCAAGTTTAAATCCAGTGTTCTCGTTTAATAGTTATGAAACAACAAATATGTTATTTGGAGAAATATTCTGTTTCTTCATCTGCTAAAAATCAGGTAAAAATATAGAGCTTATATATATATATATATATTAAACTGGGCACAAGTAGCTGCTCAATTTGTGGTAGGTATTGTTATTGCCTGTGCTACTTTTTATGGACAAGGGTGAACACCTAAGTGTATGATGACACATTCTTGCATTAAACTTCTAACATTAATACTCTTTCTATCAACCTTCTTAAGAGATCTTACATTATGCTGTAAAATCTGTATCTGAAAGACACCAAAAGAGATGTAAGGGATCATATAACTGACTGCTAGAGAGCAAAATATTTTCAATTAACTACTATTATTTTGAATAAATATTTAAAGCTTAAGGAAAAGATGTATTATTATGAAGGTTTGCAATATCACTATAGTATATTTTACTAGCTTATAGATAATGGTACTAAACAAATGTATAATTCCTTTTATCTAATATAAATATGATTCTTTATTTCATTATGAGTTATTGTATTATTTAACCCTGATATTGAAATTGAATATTTTTCATTAACACTTTTGAGAACTGATTGCAATTTCATTAAACATTATTTCAGCATAGGCATATTTGGCTCAAAGATAAATCATGCCTACAACAAATTTTGACTCAAATTTGTTTAGAAATAAAATATTCTATTAGTTCAATAAAGAAGCAAACAATTATTAAAACAGTGAACACCTAGATATTAAGAATGTGGATTTCAATATTAGTTCATAGCCTCTTGGGTCTTACATCCACCAGAGGGGAAATCAGTGGAAACATGTATTCTTGCCATTTTAAAAGCAATTCCAATTGACAGGAGCCAAAACCATCATATTAAACAATATGCTAATGAGGTGATGCCACATGAAACACCTTCCTAAGAACCAGAGTATGATTATTAAATATTTTGTAATCATAAGAAGAAGAAGTCATAAAGACATTTTACAGAATGTTCTCATTGGGCTTAAATAACAATGCTGATTTTCCTATGCTTAAAATATTTCACCAAAATCTAATAAATGCTACTTGAAAAAGTAGTTTGTTTAGTTGCAGTGAATTCCAGGTTCAGATTCCTTCCCTCCCTCCCTCTATTCCTTCCTTCCTTCCTTCCTTCTTCCCTGCTCTCCTTTCCTTTCTCTTCCTCTCTTTATTTCTTTTTCTTGATTACAAAGTTTGTAGCTCAAAATATCTTCACAAGCAAAGCCAGAGTAAGCCATAAGCATAATTAAAGTTTTAGTAAGAATGCATATGTATTAAGCCTTTTTCAAAATTATTTTTATGAGCAGAACTTTCAGAATAAGCACAATACCAATAAGTATTTAAAAATTGAGTGAGGAGGAAAAGACAGTGCCAAAATACATAAAATGACAACATATAAAATGTGAAGACAAAAATCCCCCAAATTACTACACAATAAATTGTGTGAGGATTGGATAATGCTCAACTAGGCATCTAAGGAAAAACAGAACAAAGAAAAAGAAAAACATGAAAGGTTTAGCCACCACTCCAACCAAATCCTGTTGGGTCAGGCGGATTCTAATATTTAAGTGACACGTAGACACTGATAAATCACTATGTCAAACTCCCCAATTAATGTCTCTGATGATACGGAGGAAAAAATTATTTGCATAAAAATGTATCTGGTTTGTCTAGGAGCAACTCATTTTCTATTTCGATTTCATAGCCTAAGGCCCTGATGGAGCCTGGGGGGAATTTAAGATGCATGTGTGAAAAAGAGAGTGAGTGACTATCATAAAATAGAACAGTGCAGAGCACAGTGAGTAAGGGTACTATACTATTTCCATGAGCAGGTGACAACAGCATATTACAGAATATAATATAAAATGTAGAAAATAGCTAAGCACAGATTTATGGTTTTGTGTTTTTTTTTAGTTGGAGTCTCACTCTGTCGCCCAGACTGGAGTGCACTGGCCGCTCCCAACCACTGCAGCCTCGACCTGCTGGGCTCCGGCGATCCTTCAGCTTTCCAAGTAGCTGGAACTACAGGCGCTCGCTAGCTACCACGCCCCACTAATTTTTTGATTTATTGTGGAGATGAGGTCTCACCAAGTTGCCCCGGCGGGTCTCGAACCCTCGGGCTTGGGCAATCCACTCACCCCAGCCTCCCAAAGCGCGGGATTACAGGCTGAGCCACTGAGCCCGGCAGAACAGATTTATCATTTCCATTATTTTTCTTTGTATTTAACCTTATTTCTTCCTGTAAAGGCCAAGTTGTATCACTATTCCCTGGCTTGTGTAATTCCAATGGCAACCGTCACAGACACCAGCTTGTTCCAACACCATCCCAAATCCATGGTGAATTGTTTTCACGCTAATCACTCCGAGGCAGCCTAAATGGGAATAATTCTTCAGAAGAGCAAACTATTCTCCCTCCAGCAGACAATCAATGTAATTCCTCACTACCATAAATGCAGATTGCTCATCTGGAGCTGTTCACTTCCCCAGTTTCTGACAAGAGCATGATGAATGGAGTCAGTGAGGGTTGTGGAGATTGATTTTTCATAAGTACCAACTCTTTTCACTTGTCAATAACGGAGAGGATCACTACCACGGGCTGATGCGTGTGCTGCAACAGAAAGAGGTGGCCGCCTCAAGGCACGCGAACTCTCAGAACTCCTAAAGCAATTCCTACAGCAATAAAAACTAGTATCAGATATGACCATAAGCAAAGGGAGCATTAATTAAGGAAAAGTGGATGTTTTTTATTATTTAATCAAAATATAATTAACAGATTATGATCACACAACTCCTGGTGTGTAGTTGACACTCAAATACTTGTTGAATGAGTAAATAAAGGGAGGGGAAGGAAGGAAGGAAGGGGGAGAGGGAGGAGGGAGAGGATATCAAGGTAAAGATAAACATCATTTACCTGTCATATATAAATACAAACTTGAGAGAATCAAAGATATCTTTGGTTAGTGCATTGCTTTTATGGTGCTTATTTTGGTAGTGCTGATATAATTTGCCTATTGTTCTGTTCTTTATCAGGTTTAACATATTTAACCATTGTTGTTAACCCTGCTCTACCTCCTGACAAATTGTACCCAAGTGTTCCTTAAATGAGAACAAGGATGAGGACTTTATTAGACAAAATATAGTAAAAGTTAGGCTCAAAAATAGCCTAGACTTTTTAGAAAAAATGGTCTAAATAAAAAAATCAGAGGCCAAGCTGAAAAATAGCAAAGATTATTACCAAACCCTAGCTTTTAAGATACCAGCAGCAGAGAGTGGAGCAAGTGACAAGCGCACTACAAGCAGTTTTGTCCTAATTAGTGAAACACAGTAACATTTATGTGTAAATGTAACACTGAAGTAAAACATACAAATGCCACTAAATTTTTAGCTTATCCACTGGTGGCAGGAAAAATGGACACAAAGGCTATTAGCTTCTGAAAAGTCAACAATGTTCCATTTTATGGAGGTACTTAATGATCTCTTAGTTAATAACATTTTTTTGTTCGAGACCCACCTGGGCAGGAGAGACCTCATCTCTACAATAAAATAAAAAAATCAGCCGGGCGTGGTAGCGCGCGCCTGTAATTCTGGCTACTCGGAAGGCTGAGGCGGAAGGATCGCCGGAGCCCAACAGGTCGAGGCTGCAGTGGCTGAGAGCAGCCACTGCACTCCAGTCTGGGCGACAGAGTGAGACTCCAACTCAAAAAAAAAAAAAAAAAAAAGATGCACTATTAAGCAAGTGTGCCCTCCAACTAAATGGACTTGTTTTGAATCTGTTCAGTAATTTCTCTCAGTGTAATTACAAATAATCACAATAGAAATTTAAACTCCATGAATGGTAGCTTCTTTATAGATTAGTATTTTCTTTTCCACTTTTAATTTTCTTTAGCATAAATGTATTAAGATGCTATTAATTAGTATTAATTAGTATTGCAGTCTATGAGAAAAATGTGCGAGATTAACAGTGCTATATTCTAGTCTACTTAGATATCTATATAAATGCTATCTATTAAATATTTATGCCTTTATTATAAAGAGCTATACTTTCATAACAATAAATACTTAACAAATTACATAATAATGTAAGTCTTTCAGTCACCCATGCCAGACACAGTCCTGGTTTGATGAACACAAAAAATTATTCACATTTCTCTCACTGGTTTCAAATACCCAAATGAACATTACTAGACTTTCAATAAAATAACCAACTTCAAATGCACTAGATCTATATATTGAAGTTTTAAATTAAGAGCAAGTATTATATTGGGCTTGTTGTTCTAATATATAACTCTCTCTAACACAAATGCAGCTACTTTCCCTGGCATTAGTTCAAAGTTTTGGAAAAAGTTTATTAAATGTCGCTAGCCATTATGACAGGTACTTTGCATATATCATATATGTTCATATATATCATATATATGCTCCACAAAAAGTCTGTAAGTTAATTATTATGATTCCACCTCACAAAGTGTAAAATTAAAGTATGAAGAAATCAACTGCTCCAAATTCACATAAATGTTAGGTGTGTAGAATGGAAGATGGCTAGATAGATGATAGGTAGCTAGCTAGCTAGCTAGATAGACAGACAGATAGATAGAGATAGATGATAGATAGATACACACATACCTCAAGGACAGACTGTGCACACCATGATCTATGGTCCTAGATAAGATGACAATGTGTCTGCACAACAAACTAACAAAAACTAAGTCTGCCCTAGATTGAATTATGATTATGCAATAGTCCAACTAGTGTTAAAACCTAATTACAGATGTATGCATGTACACACACCTCTCTCTGTCTCTCTGTCACTGTCTCTGTCTCTCTGCCTCTCTCTCTCTCTCTCACACACACACACCCACACACACACACACACACACACACACACTCTCTCTCTCTCTCTCTCTCTTTTCTCACACACTCACTATACTACTCGCAATATTTTGAACTCGATTACTTTTTCTAATCTACTTGAGCATTAGTGTTCTTTTCCAGACTTGTGTATACTTTGGAAAGAGTAGGGGAAGAAATTCCTCTTTGGGTATTTCAAAAGGTTAGGAGTATTCTCACAAACATTTTCAATTCTCATAGGTTGAAATTATGTTAAAAGATAAAGTTTTTGTTTACTGAGTTGTGGTGTGTTGGTGGTATTGTATATTTAAAACATGAACTGAGCTAACTGTACAGACAGCTCTCTTTATCTATATGAGGGCTTCACATTCTTGATTCAACCAACCGTGGATCAAAACTATGCAAAAAAAGCCCAATAAATATAAAAATAAAACAAAAAATACAAATTTAAAAACAGTCCAGAACAACTATTTTCACAGCATTTACATTAATTAGGTACTATAATCTAGAGATTACTTAAAATATATGAGTGGATTTGTAAAAGTTATATGCAAATACTGTGCTATTTTATTTTATTTTATTTTATTTTATTTTATTTTTTTTTGAGTTGGAGTCTCACTCTGTCACCCAGACTGGAGTGCAGTGGCCGCTCCCGGCCACCTCAGCCTCGACCTGCTGGGCTCCGGCGATCCTTCCAACTCAGCCTTCCAAGTAGCCGGAATTACAGGCATGCGCTACCACACCCGGATGATTTTTTGATTTATTGTAGAGATGAGGTCTTGCTGCCTAGGCGGGTCTCGAACCCACGGACTCAGGCAATCCACTCACCTCAGCCTCCCAAAGGCGTGGGATTACAGGCTGAGCCACCGAGCCCGGCTATGTGCTATTTTATATAAGGAACTTGAACATCTGCAGATTTAGGTATCCCTGGTAGTCCTAGATCCAATTCCCTTCGGATACCAAGGACTGTGTAGTAAATACTGTTTGCATTGATAAAGTATTATTTAGAGCACACAATGTTGTCATTTTAATAATGCATTTAATAATAAATGTTGCATGTTTCTCCTTCCTCTTCCTAAATTTGGTCTAGGAAAAGGCAGTCTGAAGAAGAAAAACACTTTAAAGGCTACCATTTTGCTTTGGAATTTTAATTTGTATAAAATGTGTTTATTCTTTCTTTTTCTGTTTGATACATACTGCTGACCTTACTCCAACTAATGAACCCTTATTGAAAGTCTACATTATATTTATAATACAGATGGAAGCTCAGAGAGCATCTTAAACACCTTAGTCTTTTCTATTTTGGTTCCAATTTAATACAAAATCATGGTAATATTTATTATTTTGACTGTCTTTTAGTAAATTGCTTTGGAAATTAGACACTAATGACATTATGCATTAAATTGATTTTATTTTTATATAGATAAACATTTGGTCCCAAAATTCTTTTCAAGATTCTAGAAAACTACCTCACTGGGGACCAAAAAAAAAAATATATCAAAATAAATCACTGATGCTGATTACGAAATATGTAGACTTCCCCCCCACAAGGACAGTTTCAATTATGTTTCTTCATTAATAACCTTTTTCATTTCAGAACAAATTTGTTTTATTAAGATTTGAAATCTTGACTTATTTCAGCATACTACCCTGGCAAGAAGCAGAGTCTTCATAAATGGAAGTTTTTCCTAGCCATGGGCAGATTCACTAGCTTGGGCAAATGAGAAAACATGTATTTTAATTAAAATATGTCAGAAAATTGGCAGTAATTAAATTATTTTTATTGCTGCATTTAAGTGATGTTTAACTTATGCTGTTTACTTTTCAAATTTAAAAGATTTTGATAATGTATCTCAGGAGAGGAGGATTTACTTCAAATCTAAATTTAATCAGTAATTAATTTTTTTAGTGAAACTTTTATTTATGCTGAATAAACATAGAAAATGACTATGACTAAACGAATACTCCCAAATCTTTAGACTGTGGCACAAGATTCATGGAAAAGTATACAAAACAAAGTAAACTGAGACAATATAAAACCAATAGGCTAATTAATAACTCATTGTATTCACCTTCCATGATGTAAATGCTAGCAAAGTCAAAAATATAAGAAGAGGAATTAGTGTCCTCTGTCAAAAAAGATTTGATGATTTGTTTCCAATGAAAACCCAAAGAGCTTCAAGTAAACTTAAAACGGGTGTCAATATGCATGATTACAACAAAGTACCCTACAGAGAAGATGTTCCTAAGGGCAGCCAAAGCCAAGAGATGTGTTACAGCTCATCAGTTCCTCCAACTGAGCATAAGAAAGATAAAATGCTTGGCTGCAGAGTTCAGATTTTAAACAAGTAAGAGAAAGCTACTTGAACCACTGGTTTGCCAACTTCTGTTGGGTTCTCGAATCTTAACAAGGTTGCACACAAGTGTTTGCTTTTTTGTTTATTAACTTATTTATTAATGTATTTCATCATAAAACTTTCCACTTGCTTCCTCACAAAGTAATTGATAAGGAGAAAAAACAAACTTTTCAAAAGGCATTTTTGCTTGACTCTACTAAATGAAAAGTTTTGAAAGGACCTTAGAAAAAGTCTTTGGATTATATTACCTACCAAATCCTACAATCCAGATCAGCTATAGATATTGACTTTTACTATGAAGACATATGGAGATATTTTTATTACTAGAAACTATTCAATTAAAGGACAACAGTCTCATTAGATTTTCAGGGTGTCCCTAAATATATTTTAAGGGACAGTATCTGTTGCATCTTTGACAATATGCTTTGGCAATTTATCTTCATTCTAATTCATTAAAAGAGGTAACCACAATGTTCAACAGAAAGGAGATTTGCTTGCACTTTAAAATAGACAAAAAGAATGCTTACTTGTTACTCTTTATTCAAAGAGTATTTCAAAGTAATAATATTTAAGACAAGTAAGATATTATGAATAATCAGTACATTTTATATTTAACTTATTACAATAAACTACTTTGCAAACATTTAGGTTAAAATGTTTATATAACTTTTCAACGACAGTAGACTTAGTCATAAAAAAACCAAAACTCATATTATACACTGTATTAAATATTGCTGCAAGATAAACAGATTTTGGGTTAATTTATTATTTCTTCTACTCCTAGTAGAGTTTGTTTTGTCAAGACCCCTGACTTTCTATCTTCTATTAATTCATGGAGTATTAAAGGATTTCTACTGTGATAAAATTATATTTTACCCACAAACAATGAATGCCAAGTTCTGATTATAGTATAAACTCAAATTTAATGGCACATATTTAGCTATTCATATTTTATAAGCACTTTATATCTGCAATGACTTTGAATTCTCTATTATACAGTTGTAAGTTAAAGGTTGAAATGTTCATCTCCATTTTCATGTTCAATTGGAGGCAGTATTTTACACTAGATAAATAAGTACAATCATGTTTTCTCACTCAGATCTTTCTTAGACCTCTGGATTAGGAAAAAATGAAGACACTTCAGAGGATCAGAAAGAAATAGGCAACAAGAGGAAAATTGAATCACAGAAATATCGTAGCTATTCCTTTTTGAACCTTACAGAGTAATAGGGTTTATATAAACATAAGCTAAACGGACCATTTTATATCCCTCTGAGACTTTCTGGGAAGCCAAACTCTTAAGAGTCATACTTCACGAGCACTGGCACAGCATATCTCCTACCAAGTACCTAGTGAGTTTTCATGAAACAAAGTGAGTATTTTAAATGTCTTCCTTTAGAAGGTGAGCCAGATTATTTATTTTCTGGAAGAAATAAATTTGGAGTGGTAAATGGATGCAGGAATTTTTTATATATTAAGTCTTCTTAATTCCACAGCAGTTTTACAAATTCTGTGTCCAGAATCCTCAACTTAAAAATAAAAATATCTTCTAATTGTTCCCATATGAAATCGGTATCCTTATGGTACTCTTGTGGTTCACTCAATTCCCACTGTGCCTTCATACCATAATTCAAATAATTAGCAGCATGTCTGCAAGATTTAGCTAGGAAACATGTTAATTTTCCTGGAGATAGTTCTTTAATCCTGCACATCATTTATTTTCAAAAATTTCTTACTGAGTTTTCTATATTATTTTTATATCAACTGATTACTCTTTGTAAAATAGCAATCTATACAGATACTGCTTTTGCAAAACTTTGATTTTTTTGTTTTTGAATTTTATGCCTCAACTTATATCAGTGTTTTTAACATGTCAGTGTAAGTCAGCATGGTTCATCTCAATAGTCCCTTAACTTTTCATTCAAGTATTACTAACTGTATAATAAGGTTCACTTAATACCCACAGAGGCATACACACAAAAACATACCTATTAAGATTTTCTATTCACACACATGTATGTATAAGATTTAAATATTGCATATATTTATTATTCTTGGCATGCAAATCTCAGGTGTTTAGCATGTTCTAACATTATCTGTAATTATTACAAAATAGACATATCTGATTAAGTTAAAGTGAATATGTTTTATCGATTATCAATATTCAAAGATTTAGAAACTTGATCACACCAAGAACATAATTTTAGTTTGTGACATACTAAGAGTCATAATTATAAATAGAGTTTCCATTATGTAGTGCCAGAGTGATACTGGACAAAAGATTAGTCTAAATTCATGATAATCTGAATTTTTAAAATCGATAACTTACTTAATCTTTAAAAGGATATGTATTAATGAAAGACAATTGAATTTTCTGAATTCTGGATGATTATGATATGACCTATTACACATGTACCATATGAGGATTGATAATATAGTTGAGTATAAAAGCATACTATAAAATGTTAGCAGGTATATATATTTTAACATGCAGAAATAGTTTATATATTTTTAGAGATTATAATACATAATTGTTTATGTATTTAGTAAAGTGTAAAACTTTCAAATATACAAAATTATTGAGAAATAAAAATGCAGTCATCTCATATTTTCCATTTGATTGCGAATTTAGCCATACTGGACTTCTATATAATAAAAATTTGGGGATTATTTTTATATGTTAAACAGAAAAAGTAGTCTTACTTTCAGGATATATTTACTTGTATTTGGTTTTCTATAAATATTGAGGTATAAGAATGAATTCTTTTTGATCATCACACACTGTTTTTATATAATGTATCAAATGAAGGCAGCATCTTGAGTCATGCCCCATTTAAAAAAAGGCAGTAAATACACATGCTCAACTATGCACACACAAAATATTGTAAAATAATCATTTCAAAATGTTTAATTAGATATAGATTGACATTAATATGTCATGAATGTATAGACAAAAGCATTTTAAAAAGTAGACATTTCATAGTATGAAAATGAAAATAACCATTTGCAAACGGTTTCTTTGTATGAAAGAATTAAAACAATAAATACCCTTAAATAATGAGTTTCCTTAGAACATATTAATATAATGTTAACTGCAAATGATAATGTATTGATCTTTCAGGATAACAGACTGCTTGGTATGTTTAAAACCTCATCCTATCCTTAAAGCACATATCTGAGTTATCTTGCTTAAATATTAAATATTCTTAATAATTCAGTACAAAATTCCTACAATTGTCCAAAATGTTTACAAAATATTTTATTGTCAGACTATGAAAAGGTTTGTTTTCGTCAACAAAACTGATTGTCTGATCCTGTTATCAGTTATTTTCCTACTAATGTGAGTTAGCAAAAATGTCAGGTTTTCTGATTTCCTGTTCTAGGTATTCATTATATCAAATATTTTCATCCATTCAGTATTAACTTATTAAACATATAATATTTATAAAGCTTTATTCTTAGGAAAGCACTATATGAACTCCAGAAATGAATGAGATTTGAACCACTTATATTTATAGGGCCCAACTTGTTTTGTATCAAATAATTTGTTTCCTAATTTATTATATAGTCAAAATCAATCATTTCAGTTGAGGATTAAAAATATGTTTTGCTTCTTAACACAAAATGGAATCTCTTTCAAATCTATTTAATTTAAATCTATTTTTTATTACTTGTCTTAACTACTATATTTTCAACAATATTTGTAAATTTATTTTTGTTGGCTTGCCAAATACAACTTGGGCTAATTTTTTTTTCTTTTTGAGTTGGAGTCGCACTCTGTCACCAAGGCTGGAATGCAGTGGCACGCTCATAGCCACAACAGTTTGGACCTGCTGGGCTCAGGTGATCCTTCTGCCTCAGCTTGCCAAGTAGCTGAAACTGCAGGCACATGCCACTATGCTTGGCTAATTTTTGATTTATTGTAGAAATGAGGTCTCACCATGTTGCTCAGACTGGTCTCGAACCTCTGAGCTCAGGCAATCCTCCCACCTCGGCCTCCCAAAGTGCTGGGATTATAGGCTTGAGCCACCATGCCCGACCTGGACTAATTTTTGAATTTTGTCATTTGTAACAATGTGTAAATCATAAAATGTTTGAAAATGTTAAGCCCAACCAACAGATACAGGATTTTAACATTTTCTTTTCATCTCTAAAAAATGAACAAGTTGAGAGAATGAGGCATATTCCAGAAATGTCTCAAATGAAAGTCTTAAATCTGTTCTCACAGAATTTTTTTTTTTTTAATTTTTTTTGTGTCCCAAAGTCAGCTAGCTCAAGCTGCAGGACACTTCTCTAAACAGCATAGGCAATGCATTCATCATGGGGCCTAAACTATTCAGGAATAAAATGTTTCAATAAGTTTAAATGTTCATACCACTCTTTAATTTTAATTTTAAATTTACTAGAATTTTCTAATAATGTGAGAAAGAAAAATGCTTTCAGAATGCCCTTATTCCATGTAGGCTGTTGCTGAATGATAACCTGAAACAAAACAAGTAAACTTCCTTATTTGGACATTTATGTTTTTCTTACCATTTGGGGGTAATATTTAGGACTGTTGTAAACTCTGTTGTATGAATTCTAATTAACACTAAAAACATAATATTACAAAAGCTTTTTAAAAACACAATACAAATTTGCTAGATTATCTGTTTAACTAAATCAAAATTGCCAAGAAAATGATAAAAGTAGACATGTTTCAAAACATGTCAACATGATGAAATTCTAGTTTTCTCACACAGCCAAACAACTACTCCACATGACTTCAGTGATTCAGAAATACGACTGATAGACAAACAGCTTGATACAATAAATAGTGCCAAAAGAAATCACAAACTACAAAGAATACAGGAGAAAATCATTCATATTTTTAAAAAAATTATACTTTATTTTTGCATATTGATCACAGTCAATCATTTGAAGAGGAATTAATAGTTATCTTTTAGAAAATAATAAAGAAAGAACACTTTATGTGCAAAATTACATAGTGTTGAACTGCAATCTAAGAACTCTAAAAATTCTAATAACAAACTAATCAAAGAATAATTATATGAAACATTACAAAATAATTTTTAAAATTATGAGAAGATAACTTGTATATTAAGAAACATATTGTATAACATATTACAAAATCTTACATAAATCACTCCCTCTGCTTGGAATTACCACATGGTCACGAATGGATTCCAAAATGGCACAATATAAGGAAAGTAACAAAAAGAGTTTCCAATATTGCTTCTAAGATTATTACTCTCCAGAATTCCCTAAAAGAATGCAAATGATGTCTTTTCTGGCTTTGGTTCCTTCTTCTAGTGGCTTATATAGATGTATAATAATGGCCAGGTTTAACGTTAAAGTCTATTAATAAAAGAAGTGGATTTTGAGGTTGGACAAATCAGTTATGCCACTAGTAGCTCAGAGATATTAAACAATTTACTTAACATCTGTAAGTCAGTACCTTCTTGTATAATTGAAATAATATATTAGTTTACCCAATATATATTTAAGAGATTACTGTGTTCTTGTCAGTACTGTATACCCAGGAAATGATTCAGTGAGCAGGACAAATGATCTGACATTATGGAGAGGGAGGCAATAAGACAACAAACATGTAAAATAATATCAGTTATGTGGACTGTGAAGAAAATAATACAAAACTAAATAGGAAAAAAGGAATATTTTAAAAATACGGAGTCAGAGAAGATCTCAACGGAAATGGTTTTTGAGCAGGAACCTAAAGGATGAGAAGACAAATTCTGGGCAGAAGGTACAACAAACAAAAAAGCCCAGAGGCTGTAATAGCTTGACTTGTTTAAGAAACCAGCTTTGATTCCAACAGAGAGATCCAGAGAGTGTAGAAAATTAAATAATGACCCTCAATGATATCCAGGTCCTCATTCCTAGAACTTGTAGAGGCTACTTTTTATGGCATAGGGACTTTGTTCATGCAATTAAATTTAGAATTTTGCCATGAAGCAACTACCCTGGATTATAAGGATGAAGCATGCTTGTAATCACATGGATTTTTTTAACACAGAGGCAAAGAGCAATCTGACTGCAGAAGAGTGGTAGAAGACATGAAGCGAGAGGCTAGAGTCACCAACTAAGGGTGCAGGAAACAAGAAAAGGCAAATAATTAGATTCTCTCTTTGAGTCTCCAAGGAGAAAATCTGCTATAACCTTGATCTTAGTTCAGTAAAACTGATTTAGACCTCAGACCTCCTGAACTGTAAGATAACTTTGTGTTGGTTTAATCCATTAAGTCTGTGCTCATTTGTTACAGCAGTAATAGGAAACTAGTTCAAAGGGTAATGTCTAAAACAACTTTGAAGAGATAGCAGAGAGCAGATCATCTGAGGCACTATAGAAGGTTAGTAGTGAAAGCAAAGACCATCAGAAGCTTCTACTAATACTCTAAGCAGTGGCTGGTGGTTAATTGGACTTGGGTAGTGGTGGTGGTTGAAGTGAGAAAAGTTTCAGTCATGAACTAAACTTTGAAGGTGGAGTTAATGGGACATGATGATAGTTAGGGTGAATGGAGTGAAGAAGAAAGTCATCACAGACCTGGAGCAACCAAGTGATGGTACACTATTCATGAGATGGTTAAATCTCACAAAGACTGGTAGAAGGAAAATCAAGAGTTCATATTTGGCCCATGTTCAACTTTAAGCAGTGGAGTCACTTAAATGTGAACTAATGAATCACAGAGATTAACCTAGAGAGATTGACCAGGGACAATGAGGGTGATAGTCTTGACATTCGCATTCTCTGTGCAGTACTTATAGGCACATTATAAAGAACAAAAGATAAGAAGTCCTCCCCAGGGATTGCAAAATTTCTTAAAATATATTAATTAATTAACAAAAGCTGCCTATTATTCCTTTTTAATTTTATTACTATATATAAAAATAGATCTCATTTTCTTTCTATCCAGTTTCTTCATGGATAAAATGGCAAACGTCTTAGAAGTTAAATTCAAACTGACATCTGAAGTAACATCTGAGGAAACTACTGGCAGACAAAATTAAAGAAAAACATAGAATACTAAGTTTAAAACATGAAAGTACTAATAACTAATTTATAGGGTTGATGTGAACATAAATGAAAGCATTAGTGAAAATCAGTAATCTCACAGAGGAAAAAGGTAAATCAAGGCACAATCTGGGACTTCAAATATTCTATGTGATAGCTAATTTTATTGCAAAGGCATAATAATTTCTGAATCCACTGATGCAATATAAGTATAGCACTACCAAAATGAAACTTCTAAAAATACTATTTATCCTGAGTTATCAAAAGTACAAAATTTCTCTATTAATATGCATGCTTCTCCTCATTGTGTTACTCAATTGCCTTTTTAAGGTTAAACTGTAGGAATCTATAAACAATACTGCATATCATAAATCATCCAGGAAAAGCACTGCTTTTTAAAAGTCTATCAGATCGTACACAATGTTTTAGAACAGCAGAACAAAGCTGAACTAATTTAAATGTCCATAAATCACTGACTTGTCTTAGTAAATATTAATACAGTATATTAAGGAAAAGTGACAGAGAATACAGGGAACCAGGGAGAAGATAGAGAATACCAAAAGCATTTCTAGAAGAATTTGAATAGTTTATTAAATATAACTTGATGATCCACAGAGATTGTTCCTTAAATTTTGTTGGTAAGTCCTACATCAAAATAATGCTAATGATTTTGAGGAGGAAAAACATATGTATACATATCTATGTCTGTGTGGGTGTGTGTTTATATATATGTGTGTATGTATATATGTGTGCTAATGATTTGGGGGAGCAAAAAACATATATGTATCATATATATGTATACACACATATGTGTTTGTGTATGTGTGTGTGTGTGTGTGTGTGTGTGTATACCACACCCACATTCAATTATGGGCGCTTGTCTCTGTAGGTGTTTTATAGGGTCATATAATAAATTGATAATGATATTATTGAAAGTGAAAGAAAATTTAAGAGACAGAACCAAAAAGTAATATACTGTAAGATTCTATTTATATGACAAATGAAAAAGGTAAAAATATGGGGCCAAAATCAGATTAGTGGTTGTCATGAGCTGGCCTGGGATTGGAGGAGGGGTTGACTCCAAAGGAGCAGGAGGGAAAATTGGAGGTGATGGAACTCTTTCATTGTTTTCCTTGTCTTTCATATCTTGCTTATGGTGGTAGCTACACAATACGATCCATTTGTCAAACACACATTAAATGCATACTGAAAAGTGTGAATTATACTGGATGTAAGTTAGTCCACAATTAACCTGACTTTATTCATAAAAGAAGTGAAATTTTAAAAAATTTCTTTTTGAATGTTGAAACACTATAAATTTTGTTCTAGAATTTCTGGAGAACTATAATTTACTTCAAAATCACAGTTTTTCTGCCGATTTTAAATGTATCAGGTCTTTATTCAGAAATACAAAGTTTATATTAAAAAATAGCCCAATTAATTCAACCCTAAGGCTAACACAGTTAAAATCATATAAAAGAAAGGGAAATGGATGCAACTTTTATTACCTTCGTTTTGGAGTTGGTTGAGCAATAACCAAAACAAAAGAACAACAAAATGGCATGGCCAAGTTATATTACAAAAGCATCAATAAAAACTTAAAGTAGATAAATTCAAAACAAACACTTGCAGCTACAAAGAAAAATACACAATGTAAGTTTTGCTTCTCAACACCCAGCAGCATACACATAAGGTCTGATTTTAGCAATAGAGACAGGAACATCTATGTGAAGGGAGCGGCCACTGCACTCCCGTCTGGGCGACAGAGTGAGACTCCAACTCAAAAAAAAAGAAAGAAAAAAGAAAGGAAAACACAAAACATGGAAACAGCTGCAGCTATTAACAAAGGTCCCTTTAGTAGGTCGATACACAAATACATGGGTTCATATCATAGCTTGTTACATATAGACACTAGGAGGCTTAAGGAGAATATGAGTTGTGGTGAACGAAGTTCTCTTGAGGATAGATGCATCTGATGATAAGAGTATCAATTCTTAAGCAGTATTGTTTCTTTCTGTCATACAGATTTTTGGCACACACTAGGTTGTTGACTCCGTGTGTACTATTGTATCCACTGGCTGGAGTGCAGCACTTTGCATTTTTAAAATACTTTACAACCTCTTTTTGTTGCTAGCTAAAAAGCTTTTTAACATCGACAGTGTAAAGCATGGGGTGTGACTCTGTACACCAAGCTTTCCTCGAAATTAAGTTGCACTAAGCAGCCATTGTTTTCCTTGTCTTTCATATTCTGAGGGAATTCCAAAGTGATAGCAAACTGTGACAAGCATACTAATTTTAGATCACCATTTGTGTTTATTAACTGGCATGAGGAGACGAGACAGGACAGGAAGATGAAACTGACACAAACAGAAATAAAACCTGGATGTCACATTGGTGTCATATCAAAACTGAGAACATTTAAACAGCAGAACAGTCTAATCTCCAGTTAACCTCTATTTAATTTTCATAAATAGAATTTCATCTCAAGGACCAAATTAAAACTGAGACAGAGAAATGAGCTTGTATATTAAGATGTGTCTGAATCAATTGTTATCATGATGCGTTGCTGGCTTTCAACCACAGATTTACAATGTGAGTCACCATATCAGTATATCGGGGTTAAAATTTGTGGGGGAAATTTAAGTATAGAATTTACCCACGTTTATCAATGTGACCTTGAGTATTTAGAACACTGCTTGAAGAGTTAAATACTTCTCAAGGAACTAGTGTAGTAAGAACTTCTTTGGGAAAAAAAGGACAGAAATTCCTTATGTGCCTTTTTTTTCTGGGCATATAAGATTATGGGGAAAGATTTCAAACACATGCCTTGTTTTTTCACACAGCTCCAAAACACAGGAGCCACTATAATTTTCAGAGTTAAAGGATAACAATAATTGATCAACTACATAAAAAAATTATATTTAGCATAATGGCAGCTCACAAAGGTAGCACTGCTGGCAGAAAGGAACAAAAGCCAACTCAAGATACAAAAACATTTTCTTAAAAGGTTATAGATAAAAATTATATTATCTATTTTCAACAGAACTAAGAACTTATAATAAAACATACACATTTATACAGAGTTGATTTTAATGTGTTTAAACATGATTAATCACTGAAACAATTAGAATATCCTTAGATACAATGAAGTATCTGAAACATGTTGCAAAATTTAAACACTTTAACTCTAGAATACCATATGTTTTCCCTAAATTTTTACTTTAATTATGGTAAATTATAATTACTAATATGTTTCATAGACATTTATGCAACATCAAATCTATGTAAAATGTGTATATTTATAGAAATATTTTTCACATGCATATCCATATGTGTATATTAGTATACGTTATGCATGATTAAGTATATTACAGCATGAGTAATGGTTATCCATTTATGAACCCTCTGTATATTTTTCTATGCATGGGTTGATACCATTTGAATAAGTTTAAGTTACAATGCTTAAATCCCTTTCTTAAATATTCAACAAAATGAAATTTAAAATGTATATTTTTTCCATGATTGGAATCGTATCAGATAGCTATTAATATCAATTCAGAAACTTTTTACCATTAGCCTAGGTCAGATGTTTGTCAAGTGTTTCTCTGGTACCAAGATGCCCCAAGATCTTAAGGCACTAGGATGCTATACCAATAATATGTTAATTATTCATGGTACTGAACTTGTTTCTACTGCCACCCATATTTCGTCCTTTGCTGCCCATACTTGTTGAGGAACCAACATGCCCCAAGTCACTCTGGCACAGAATCTTAAGTCCTACCTCTTCTTTACATCATAAAAAAAATCAGCTGTCAAGTCTTTTTTTGTATCCCTATACTCTGCTATGTGGTCCCTCAGCCAGAACTTTGCCCTCCCCAACAGTCCTGCACACGAATGCCAGGAAAATATACCTAAAGGAAAACCGTGCTGCTCTAATTTCTCAGAGAAATATTAGGCATATGTCCTAACTTACTTCCTCTCTTCCTTCTTTCTAACAAAACTCTACAGATAATTCTCCTTGGAACCCAGATCTTTTCTTGTCCACATCGATCTCTTTGGCAGTTCTCTATCCGTTATTCATGTTTCTATAGGTGTAAATTCAGCTTGTTTTCAATCTGAAATGCCTAATCCTCTTTCCATCTTAAATCAGAGGAGATCATAATCTTGTCTTTTTATCCACTCTATGCCTCCCTTGTAGCCAGGATGACATTCCATTTTTTCTGTACTTAGTGTGTACCTGTTCTTCCTAATTTGGAATCACATCGGGGGTAGGCTCTGTTTCCTTCTTTGCTTTCCTCACTCTATCTGGATTATTTTAACTGGGGTATGTGTTTGATATCTAATTTTCAATAGGTGGATGATAGACTAAATGATGATCTTTACATTTCTCCCAATTTCAGGTTTTTGAGGTTAACAATTTCAATGTGCAAAGAAGTTCACAATTGTGTGGATGTGATATGAAATATTTGCAGAGTAGACTTGTATACGAATATAAACACTGATTTTTAGATCAAAACTATGGACAGAAAGAAGAAATAATTTTCATAAATTTGTAATTTAAACAAATTTTGTTTAGGGGTAGACGGTATAGGACACTACAAACTGCAGACAATCAATAGTAGAAATGACTTATCCATGACTTGGCATATTTGAATAGCTGACAGTGAACTGACAAATACTCAAGTTCAACTAACCAACTACCAAAATATCTGGTTCTATGAAGGAAAAATATCTTTGTAGAGTAAAAACTTCAAATCTTATAAATCCATACCTTTGCAATAGTAGGGCCCTTTTCACACACATATAGTATGTATACTTTAGTGCCCTTTCAACATTTGTTTGCCAGTTTGCTGTCCTGCATATGATTTTCATATGCCTAAAGATCTTCTGTTTATAAACTCTTAGATATACATATATTATACAATTGTACCCCAATTACAATTTATAGATATCTGTAAATTTTATAGAAGCCTAGAAAAACACTAGAATCTTCTCAAACCCTTAGACATTGGCTTTGTAGGAAGTATCAAAAGTACATACTGTGTTGTTCATATATGTAGCTATTATACACTCACTGGTTGTCTGTAAATTGCCAATTCATTGCACATTGGGGAATCTGAGAACCTTTCTGGTGGTCTTTCATTTAGAGCACTCTATGAAAACAAATATAGCAAAGAGTCAAAATGCATAACCCTTACTTAAATGCCACTAATACACAAATACATTTGTAAGTGAAGCTTCCTACTGATCCATTTAACACTTCAGCAAAAGGCTAATGAGCCAGAGTGCTTTGTGCTTCTCTTCTTAACCTGGATGCTATGTTTAACAGAATGCCTTCTCATAAGTTATAGTAGCAGTCCTCTTTGAGCTGCGATCAGAAAACACCTATCTAGTTAGCTAATGTTTAAACTTACAAATAATAGTTTAAATAGCTGGGTGCAGAACCATAGCCCACAACCACTGTGGAAGTGTCCTGACACATGCAGTGTGAAACGGGCTTGATTCTGTTGAGAAATGGGATCCAAGGGCAGGGCCTGGTGTGTCTTTAGGACTGACTACTGAGGTGACATAGTCACTAAAGACAATCGCCAGCTAGGCCTACTTCCAATGGGAAACAATTTCCTCTGGCAGCTTTTGAAGTCTGTTTTTGTAGGAAATTGCCTCTTGGAGCACATAAAGCTAATTCATGGCGGTTCCCAGAACTCCACACACCCGGCTGGAGCTCCCCTGTGGACGAGGCTGTCTTGTTGACATAATCAGGCTCCGCTCTTGGCAAAGCTCCAGCTGTTTGTGTGGAGCCAGTCAGATTAGGCTGAAAGCCTCTAAATCTTCCAAAGTGTCCCCAGGAAGAAAATATAAAACGGAGATGGCGATATGACGAGACCCAGGGAACAGAGCAAAGTCACGACATTTGTATTTGGGTCTGTCATTGTGATTCAATAATACAGAATTTGTTAGTGGATCCAGCAAAGGTCACGACATAACAGTGATGAATGATCTGCAGTTCTATTTTTTCTCACTGAATCTGTATTATGTGCTGGGTTAACATTTCTTCGGGGGTTTGTTATGGTGGTGCAAAATGTGCCCTCCTCCTAACCACTCAGCCATCCCAAAACATACTTTTTACACTAGAATGTCTAGAAATAGTTGAATTTATACATTATAACCAATGGACTTCATTTTCTTTTGCACAGAATATATTAGAAGATAGTCATATATCATAAAACTGAAAGGAAGGGCTGCTTCCTTTCAATTTGAAAATCTCTCCCAATACATTTATTAAAGAAGAACTTCAAGGACAAAAAATGTTATTTACCTAAATTATAAATAATAAGGAGGAACAAAGCTTTAATATGACCTTGAACATTAAATCTGAGATAAAAGTTAAGAACCAAAAGCCTATCAATTTAAAATATAAAGGAACTAGCATATCTTTTTCCAGGTATGAGAAATTCTGTAGATTGAGCAAGAAAGTAATGTTAAATAAGTTGAAACATTAGAAACAAAGAAAACAGCAGATGCCAGGCTCGGTGGCTCAGCCTGTAATCCCGCGCCTTTGGGAGGCTGAGGCGAGTGGATTGCCTGAGCCTGCGGGTTCGAGACCCACCTGGGCAGTGAGACCTCATCTCTACAATAAATAAAAAAAAAATCAGTGGGGCGTGGTGGCGCATGCCTGTAATTCCGGCTACTTGGAAGGCTGAGGCAGAAGGATCGCCGGAGCCCAGCAGGTCGAGGCTGCGGTGGCCAGGAGCGACCACTGCATTCCAGTCTGGGCGACAGAGTGAGACTCCAACTCAAAAAAAAAAAAAAAAGAAAAAAAGAAAAAAGGAAATAGTAGCTATGCACAGAATAGATAGAAATAAAGGTGAGAAGACGTTTAGTCACATGGGGAAACAAAGTTGAAAGAAACTATGTATTTGTGTGAATTTGATATTGTCCATATAGTAAACACTGAGGTTCAAAATGAAAAGCTATTTTTCTTATACCCTTGGCCCCTTTTTCTTGAGAATCAAAATCTGACATGAGATCATCTTTCCAATAGTCTAGAATATATTTGAGAACTAGAGTATGCATAATCTTTATGTTATTCAAGTTTTACAAACGCTTACATGTTATTTTCATGTAATTTTTCTAAAAATTTAGTATTGTTCCTTTTGTTTGGAATGACTTCCTAAAACCTAGTCTCATCTGCCTATCAAACTTGACCTTAATAATTCCACCCATATTTCCTCCCTTCATTACAGTGGTCCCCAACCTTTTTGGCATCAGGGACCAGAGACCAGTCTCATGGAAGATAATTTTTCCAGGGATGTGGGGATCACCAGGAGTTAGATTCTCATAAGGAGTGCACAACCTAGATCCCTCACATGGGCAGTTCACAACAGGGTTCTTGCTCCTATGAGAATATAATGCCACCCATGGTCTGATAGAAAGTGGAACTGTGCTTACCTACCCTCACCTCCCACTGTGCGGCCCAGTTCTAACAGGCCACGGATTGGTAACATGCTTTATTATGTCTTCACCTGAATCCTACACTTACTGGTTCAGAAGTTAAATCCTTTCTCTACATGCCCACATTGGCATTTATTTCACTGAATGGTAATTTTTGCTTTTTTATCTGTCTTACCTAACAGAAACTGAGTTGAGTTTGAAAATTCCATGCCTCATCCCCTTTTGCTTCCTTGGTGTCTAAAAGAGTTTCTGGCCCTTTGTGGAATTTTTGAGTAAATATTTTTGAATGCATCCATCATTGACTTGCCTTGTTTCTGACTTTCCATTTGCTGAGACAGGTGGACAAAAGCAAGATTCTGGGTCAGAATTTCTTGTCTTAAATTCCAGATCCTTGATGGACTAGCTATGCTTTCTAGGACAAGTCAGTCTTCTGAGCCTCAAAATTTTTCTATAGAATAGTCTACTGTATGTAATTAGCCAGAGGAGTAACGGTGCTCAAGTACACAAACGACTTTGGAAATGTCCAGTATATAAAATGTACCCAAGTAAGTGCTAAAAATCAGCATGGTCCTCCTCACACATTTTCAGTAACCATGTGTGGGACCACGTGTATAGAAACTAAAGATTTCCTTGGCATATGTACCCACACATGGATGGAATTTCAGGTCTTAGGATATGCCAAATATATGAAGGTCAACTGTTTCAGCTTTCTACTTTTGAGGTATTGTTTGTTAATGCTCTTTAATTTTTATCATTTTTTTCCTAAATTTTAAAATCTCTTGAATACAGATTCTCTTTTGAGTTTTCATATCTTTTGTACTTCATAAATACTTACCGAGGACTTAAAATATGCCAGGGGTTTTCTAAATGTTTTACAATTACTAACTCAATTAATCCTCATAAAGTAAGGTCCTTTTAGAGGCTTCTTTTACAAAGGGGAAAAGTGAGAACAGAGAAGTTAACTACCTGCAGACAACAAGGCAAGGATGTGTGATGGAACCAGACCAGGCTGGCTCCAAAGACCCTGTCGAGGTCCATTGTGTTTCTCTGCCCCTCTTAACCCATTTTTCCTTGGACATCCTTCCACGATTGAGCCTGTTCTGCCTCCCTTTCCTTTGCTCTCTTTTTCTGTTTCCTTTCTTCTTCCTTCTCCAAGTCATGGGCAAGGGAAGGAAGAGAATGACACTGTGTTGTGAACAGAAACCCTCTGTTTCTTTCCACTGTTGTCCCGCCCCAAAGCCTGATAAAAACATGTCCCAAATATTGAATGCTTCAAATCTTTGTGTCAAATGGCTTTCTCGTTAAATAACAACTTTCCTAGTCATCTTTTGTGTAGCTATGAGATTTTGGTAATATTTTCGTTAAATAGGTATCAAGAAGATACAAGCAATCCCCAGGCAACAAGAGTTACATGACACAACTGCCAAACACATACCCATGGGTATTAAGAGCATCGAGGAGTGACAGTAAATGCAATAGCAGTAAGAAGATGATGTTCATGAAATTGAATACAAATTTTCACTGAAACATAAAGAAAAAATTAAACATCAAAAATTAAAATTAAAGTATAAAAAATTAAAAAGAAATTAATCTCTATGCCAAATTTTCCAGTTTTGCACTTTTTACCATTGATTCCAGGTTTCTAAATATATATTCGTGTTACAGAACATATACTTCATTATCTTTTTCTCATCTTTTACTCTCTGTAAACCTTGACAACTCACTACAATTGGAGAAGTTCTTTCCATTTTTTTCTTTAAAGATTTGTTCTGGGTACACTTCAACCACTTGAGAAATGGCTAGTAAAATTAACTCAGCAGTACCATGCACTTTACACTTTATATTTGCAGAAATATATTCATTTAATTTAATCTTGAAAATATTCCATTTTTAATGTTCATTGCTGCAGATTTATTTGAAAAAAGTTCTGAACTTTTTATAAATAAAATGAATACTTTGTACATATTCACATTCACTTTAAGAATAATGTTAAATTTAGCCAGCTTTTCAATAGATAGAACTTGCTTTGATATGAATAGCTAAAATGTATTTGATATATTTTACAACCTTTTGTTCTACTTCATTAAAATTAAACCAATATTAACACAATTTTTTATGTTAGCTTGAAAACTATAGTACATAAAAACCCGTGTGAATGTTTGCATTTTTATATTACAATAGAAATACAATGTGTGAGTTTATAGCCATGTCTTATTACAAACATAGCTAAATATAAGCACTGTGTTTCTATTCTTTTTTCACTTAAAAGGAATATGATGTACCACAATTATTTGGAGCAACTCATTTCTCTCTACTGCTTATAATGTATGATACACTAATCTATAGTTACAGATTTTATTCAAAAAGAAGAACTGATCATGTTAAAAACAATGTCACTTATTTGAATAATTTACAACAAAAAAAGCACTGTGAGTACATTTTGAACTCGTTCAAAGAAACTAACTTCCTCAAATGATTACCCAATCCGTGTTTTTGTAAACTGCAAAACATAATAATGAAATTTTAATCAGGTTCTTAATACATTTTATATAAACATTATTTCAAAAGACAGAGAGTATTAAAAACTTTTAAAATTATATTATAATATAAATCTTTCAGCATATTTATGTTCAGAAAGTTCTCTTACAGAATATTCTGAAATATTGTAATTTGTTGATATGTCATGATCACATTGTATTTCTTTATATCCAATTAGACTTCTCTGTTTCTTGGACTGCAGATTGCTGCTTCCAAACAATCACTTTACACTGCATCTAGACATATCAACAGAATTTCCAAATTTTTAAGATATATCCCCAACTCTGTTGTTGTCTTGTATCCTTCCTCTGTACTAATGTTAAAACAGTTTCTAGTCAGTCAGCCTACAGATACCTCGTCCATGTTTTGCTTTTTATTTCCTTCACACTTCACAGAGTGTGGCAGCAAGTTCTGTCAATTACAACTCTGAAATGTCTTCCTGTGCAATGGGTACTCCCAGGGTCCTTTGTCATTGTCTTCTTCAAGTCAGGTATTCTTACCTGCATATTTTAACAAGCTTTATCTCATCTTCCTGCCTTCACTTCTTCATCTTCAAATATACTTGCTATCATTTCATCAATCATTTTTCAAAAAGTCATTCGGTCCTCTGCCCCAGTTAGCTAATTAGTCCTTCATGTATCCACTGGGGCTCAGAGCTCTGATTGGGATCCCACAACCCTTGACTGTATGCTATTACACCTCCAACACTTGTCAATTATTTTTTCCCTGCCACTCTAGTCCTCACATTCTAAGAGATTGGCTAAGGTTCTGAAAAAAACTGAAAAGAATAGTTGGAACTATGAAGTTGCCATTCATTATATTTTCTGACTCACAACTACCTGAACATTTTTCTCCCACATTTTCCCTTCTGGATCTGACTTAATTAAGTACTTGCCTAAAAAGTCTTAGTGCTGTGGACACTGCAGTTGGGCATCTCACTCTGCCTAGAAAGAATGTTGGCCATCCTAGGATGTGGTCATTCTCCCTAGAGCCTGTCCTGTTCAGTCCACCCTGTCTCTTTCCATACTAGTCCAGTAATTGAGGGCCCAACTGTGGGCTCATACAAAAGTAAATTACAAAACATCCAGAACTATCTTCCCAATACTGATTATAATGTCTAATATGGAATCAACTACTCAAAGTTCCTTCTTTATTACAGTGAAGCAACTGTAGGGACTCTTGTATGCTGACATAATTCTAATTAATTGATTTGGAGGTTCCTTTTGCTTTTGCAAGTATTTAGAAATAAATATATACTTAAAATATTTAAACATATTTAAATATTTAAATTTAAAGAGATTTAAAATATCTCTTCATGTTTTCATGGGCAAAAACACATTTTTATAAGGTTAATTATTTAACTAAAACTGGTGACCAACTTTGACAAGAGAGGTACACAGAGAAACTTATGTGTTAACTAATCTATCCTATTCTGTGTAATCTCTAGTACAGATGTAGGGTCATGTAACAAGGCTAAAGAAGAATTATCATAAATATTACGAGATAAATATTATGAGATTATATTGACTTGTGCAGCAACAAAGCACTTGTAAGGAAGCAAAAACCTACCACATTAAGAGAATGGGGGTTGTGATATAGGAATGGATCTGACTTCATTCTAGCAGGGCAGTTTTTCCATATGCCATGTTGAGTGTTTCTGTTGTACATCTGTTACATGACAAACATAAAATGGTTGGGTTCACTATCAATTACTGGCTGGAACAAGTTAGATTTCAATTACAACAGGAGAGCAAAACAGCTGGAAAATCCCCAAAGGGAGGTGCAAGTACCAAGGGGGTGAAGCAGGCATCATAATGGTACACTGCACACTACTAATTAGAAAGAAATGAAGTCGAGTTAAAAGAAAATATACCCCTGGATGCTCCGCTTCGTAGAGGCCATTTGGGTCCTGAAAACTACCTTGGTGGCTTGTCTCCGTCTGAATTCTCACGTAATTGTTGTCTCATGGGCAGCTTAAATAAAAACTTTAACACAAAATATCTTACTTAAAAATATTAAGATATAAATGTGATTAGATGTAAGCATTTAAATCATATCCAAGTGATTTTAAAACACAAGGTATGTTTAAGAAGTAGCAAAGTTAAAAAAGAAAGAAAGTTATGATAATGAGTTTACAATAACCTACAGCCTCCTAAATAAGGAATGCATAAATATAGGCACATACACAAGTCTTCTTGACAAACATCATATACTTAGGAAAAAATCAGGGCTCCCTCTACTATGTGCACTGCATGAAAATTATGAGATTTTCCCCCATATGCCTGTTTTGCATGTTTAGCTGAATAGACTATAAGCCATACAAATTAAAACAACATAATATGCTATTGAAAATAAATGATTAGCCAGGCTCAGTGGCTCAGCCTGTAATCCCACGCCTTTGGGAGGCTGAGGTGAGTGGATTGCCTGAGCCTGCGGGTTCGAGACCCACCTGGGCAGCGAGACCTCATCTCTACAATAAATCAAAAAATCAGTCAGGCGTGGTAGCGCATGCCTGTAATTCCGGCTACTGGGAAGGCTGAGGTGGAAGGATCGCCGGAGCCCAGCAGGTGGAAGCTGCGGTGGCCGGGAGCGGCCACTGCATTCCAGTCTGGGAGACAGAGTGAGACTTCAACTCAAAAAAAAAAAAAAAAAAGAAAAGAAGTGATTTTCTAACATAGTATCTAGGAATAGAATTAAGAATTAGTCACAGGTTATAAAATGTTAGAACAATTTAAACAGCAAATTTTTCTGTAGTTTTCATAATCAACATATTTTGTAACAATGAGAAAAGCAACAACAAATAATAATTGTAAAACCATACCATATTAGAAATTCCTGATATGTAACCCATTCTACTTTTTTTTGAGAATTCACTTTTGTTGAAATATGTGTATATTACATATAATAACAATATCAAATATAATACCCACAAAAATTATTATTTTGACAAATATTAACAGAAATAGGTCAATATTTACCATGGCTGCTATGACATTTGGAGGTTTTGACATAGTTCCTGAAGTTTTATCTTGAGTCATCCTATAATAAATCTCTATCGTTTTATTGTTCTAACTAGAAAAGTATTTGGGAAGACATAAAATCATGACATTAATTCAGATTAAAGATGGCTGGCTATAAGCAAAATTAAGACAGTGTAGGAATAACGATGACATTCTAAAGGGAGGAGTCAAAGATATGGGAAAACAATTCAAAGGTCAGAGGAGAGGGAACCTGACGTAACTCTGGAATTTCTAACCTGGGAACTTAGTAGCAGAAACGGAGGAGAGAAGAACAATTGGATAGAAAAATCAACATGGATGTCCCTGGGCACACAGTGTGGTGCTTTACTAATATCAAATGTTGTGTCATTTAACGTCATAGTTTGAAATTACATTTTCCTTTTATTTTATTGTATATAGTATGATTATTTTTAAAATCCAATAAACTATATAGTCAACATTATGTCTCAGGGCAGCATCTACTGCAAGATAATTTACCTTTAACTTGGGTCATATTTTAAACATTACACTGTAGAAACATATTTATCTTATGTGTTCTCCCGATGTATGCACAGTAAATTAATTATACTGTTATCAATCCCAGTTCTTTAAAGCCACCTGCATTGAACAAAAAAGGATAGTCCCCGGCCTTCTTCCTCTCCATGTTCTTTTCTTTGTAACTTTCTCAGCTTTTGTGTGACACTTCCCAAGATAACACCACAGGTCCCATTGAGACTTAACCTGTTGTAACCCCCAAGATTGTGTGTTATTTCCCTCACATTATAGAATAAAGACATTTCATCTATTTCCTGAACCCTTGAGCATAAAACAATAAGATAGGATCAGTTTTACATATTATTGTGCTTTGGTAATGCTGTATTAATCCTAAACTTGAAGAATAAGAATAAAATATTATCACCTAACATCTGGGTAATAAGAGAGAAATATTATAAAAACCATTACAGACATTAATAAAGAGGGAAAGGCTTGCCAATGGTAGAGGAGGCGGGTTTCTTCACAGATCTGATAGTATGGGATGTCTCTCTAACTCAGATGTTATGGGAAAGACAAGTCAGTGCTTCAAAATTAAATTCAGAAACACACCCATCCTCCATGGAAACTGTAAAAGAAGGCCTCCGTATTACAGGCAACAGCAAAATTGCAGCTGCTGAGACTGTGTGTAGCCAAGTGCCACTTCACTCTTGATCTATGTTAAGCTGACTGAAAGAAGGAAATCAATTACTACAGGCAGTGAACTTCAGGTAGATTCAGATTGAGATGGCAGTTACACACAGGTGTGTGCCCTCAATGAAGATAATTCTGACTAAACATTCATTAAAATAGAAGTGCTACTGTATTTCCTGCTTTGAGATTTAAGTGTCATTGTTTTAGATGTAGACAGAGACAGACAAAGCAGTATTATAAAACTCCTAACATCACCCAACAAAAATATCTTATGTCTTAATTAGTTGAACCCCTTCTAGAAGATCACATCTATTATAGGAATATTCTAGCATGCACATACATGTACATACATACATGCATTCCAATATTTTTGGATGAACATAGTTTAGACATATTAAAATCTCAAAGACCACATGTACCAGAGATTTGTTATTGCTTTCAGCCTGCATTCCACCACCATTTCTTTTAGTAACAGTGTCTAAAAGGCTTAGCCACGTCGGGCTTGGAAGCTCAGTCTGTAATCTCAGCATTTTGGGAGGCTGAGGTGAGTGGATTACCTGAGCCCGAGGGTTCGAGACCAGCCCGGGGAAGTTGGCGAGCCCTTGTCTCTACAATAAAATAAAATAATTAGCCAGGCGTGGAGTGTGCACCTGTAGTTCCGGCTACTGAGGCAGAAGGATTGCAGAAGCCCAGAGGGTGGACGCTGGGGTGGCCGTGTACGTGCCACTGAACTCCAGCCTGGGCAACAGAGTGAGACCCCAACTCAAAAAAAAAAAAAGATAAAAATAAATAAAATGCGTAGACAGACGTGTTCTTCACCTTCAATCTCTGAATCTGAGGCCAGGGCTAGCACTTTCTGTCCTGGCCAAACTAACACTTGCTCAAGGATGGGAGGGCACGCAGTCCATTGCCACAGGGAGGCAAGGTGAATATCAAATCTAATGTGTGCATCCCTGAACAAGGATGTGTTTCGAGAACATGTGAGCTGTCCGATGAATAATCCAGAGGAACAGGATTAAGAGACAGTCCTGGTAACACTGCTTGGATCCTAAGTGAATATACATCCAAACTGCAGGTAATAAATGCCTTTATACATGTGCTTTTCGAGAGATAGCATGTATATAAGTGCATTTGTGACTTAAATCACCAAACTTACTTCTGTGGTATCCAGTGTGTGGTGGATTTAGCAGATCTGACTCTAAAAATTTAACAACAGTGCACTTTCTAATACATGTTTTCAAAACTATCTGAGAGAACACTGACAAAAAGAACAGTGAGGAGGGAGCAGTGCGTGAAAATCTGTGATTAAGTTCAGATAGATTTTAATCTCGTTAATTAAAGAAGAAAGAAAAGCCCACAAATATTCATAGTACTATTTAATCTTGTATTTTATTTTGTTTTCCAAATTCTTCATATTCAACACTATAGCAAGTTTTGTTTCTAGTTGGGATCAGCAGATAAAGCTTTAGAGAAATAAGACAAAAAAAATTACTCCAAACACTATAAATGGCATAAAAGTCCCTAAAGTTGGAAGAATGCAAGTAGCAGGTTAACCATGATTATCTAGCCCATAGGAATTCTTCGTGAAGTGGAAAATACCTAAAAATCTTATTTTATGCCAATGATTGTTTTGTTCTGGGGAACCAATACTTTGTCTTGCCATATCCATGCTTTTGAAGTAATTTAGTCCAAAAAAAGAATAAGAAAATCCACAGTCATTTCTCATATGGTCTTAGGTAACATATCATATTTTCTAGGAAACTTATAAAATGTTAAGAGATAGCCCAAAAGCCATTGCCATCCTTTTGCCATTGGATGTGGAACAATTTCCTTAAAAAGGAAAATTTTAAGTTCGGAAACTCAGTGTACTTTAAACATACCCTATAAATTTGTGCTTTATTTTAATACTACTACTAATAACAGTCATAGCAGTGCATAAAAGGTCAGTTTGCATTATGTCTGTATACTTTATAATATAAATACACACTTAGGGCCTTTCAAGACACAGATTAAGCTGCTAAATATGTATTTACATACTTAAAATGGAGATCAGTACAATGATAGCTGATAATGTCATCCATGTATTTAGAGAGTTTAAAATATGGATTATCACAAGATGGGCCATAATACTTCATCTGGGGCTATTACAGTCCTGCATGTAAACACACATAGATAATGCAGGGGGGAATAAAAGGCAAAATACAGCTTGTATACAAGCAGTGAATTAAAGTCTTCTGGGAGCTAAATACAGGCTACTGGGTATACATTTAGGAAATGATTTGCAAAGAACTTGGTAAAACACTAAACGTGTAAAACCTTTTCAATAGTAAAATTTAATTTTGTTTTCTCTAAATCTCAGATGTGGATAACTGTTGCTTAAATATTCTTGAAACAAGCAGACTCCAACCTTGCGACTGATAAGATATATGAACAACATTTCCCACTAATAACATATTGAAACAGATTTTTTTATGACTCACTTATACTGCAAGTGAAAAACAATTCAATCACTTAAAATAATGTGGATATTTTCTTTATTTTTAGAAAGACAATTCATTTCTTTAGTCTTGTGAGAGTTGTTGCATTTCTTTTCCTTTCTTTCCTATCTTTTGTATTTTGTTTAACTTTTCTTTCCTTCTCATTCCCTTCTTTTCACAAATAGAGTTATTGGTCACTACATTCAGCTAGAGTTCTTTTTTATCAGATGAATATTCATCTCTGGAAAACAAATGCACATGACTGAGAGCACAGCAAAATTTTAAACCACTGAACAAAATTATCAACATTTTTTAAGAAGAATATTTCCCTGTCCTTGATTTTATGTGTAAAGACTTCAGTAGTAAGAGTTGCTGTGAAAAAGCATAGAGTCTTCCTCTAGGCAATCTCTCTCTCTCTCTCTCTCTCTCTCTCTCTCTCTCTCTCTGTCTGTCTTATCCACTCACAGACCCAGTACCACACAATCCAATCCAATCCAGTTATTTTTTGTTAAAAAAGAATTTAATAAAAGCTAATTTCAAAATTCAAATGAATCATTTCCCACATTTCTTTTGAAATGGCAAACAAATATTAGAAACTATACATACAAAAATAAGAATACGTCTAAAGAATACATTTTCTAAGTACAGTACATTAAAGCTATTAAATAGTTCTCCCTTTTAGAAGAGATTTGCATTAATGTTGTCTCAAAAAAGTTGATATGAAATTATTTTTGTACACCAAAATATTCATTTAAAGCATTTAAGTTTTTCTCTAATAAAACTGATTCCATAATTTGTTTTTCCTTTTTACTATGATTATAAGGCATGTTTAGGTATCATGTTTATTATTTCTTGCCTACAAATTTATATAAAGTATATTTCTATTTGAATGTATTTAAATCACAGTAGTCCTCTCTTGTGGATCTGTATAAATTTCAAGACTCCCAGGAGGTGCCTGACACTGTGGATAGTATCAAACCCTATGTATACTATGTTTTTTCCTATACATGCCTATGATAAAGTTTAGTTTATATGTCAGGCACAATAAGAAATCAACAATAATAATAAAATCAAATGATTCTAACAGTATTCGCTTCATGATTTCACAGACAGAAGATACGTTCTATCAGTAGATCTTAGCAACTTCAGCATACCATAATTTTTTTATTTTTTTCTTATTAAGTCTAGAACTTTCACCTATTCACTTAAAGGAAGCACTTAATACTTCTCTTTGGCCTATCTGAATTGCCAGCATCACTATTCTTGAGCTTTGGGGTCATTATTAAGTTAAATAAAAGTGACTTGAACACAAGCCCTGGAATACTGTAACAGTTAATCTGCTAACCTAGAGGGCTAATAAGTGACTAAAAAGCGTGTAGCACATCCAGCTTTGAGACACTGGACAAAGGGAAGACTCACATCTCGGGTGGAATGGGATGGAACAGCGCAAGATTTCATCACACTGCTAGGAAAATTCACACTTTAACATATGAATTGTTTACTTCTAAAATTCTCCATACAATATGTTCAAACCACAGTTGACCATGGGTAACTGAAACTGCAGAAAGGGAAATCTTGGGTGAGAGGGACCACTGTAACTGTTTGTATATTGGAATTAGTATGTGTTTGTGTGTTTGTGACTGTGCTTGTGTTTTTCAGTCTGATTGTCCCAGCATCTCTGACACCTTACCACCCATGTTTGTAAGGTACCCAGAGCTACCATATTTTATCATATCTCGAATGTTTAGGGCCTAAAAAGCAGCATTAATTGAATGAAAAGATGTATTGCTTTTTTACAAAGAGTTGTTTTCCTCTTGTATTTGGCTATATTATAAAATGATCTTAAAAGTATTAAGCCTAATGAAACTAAGCTATATTTAGAATTATGGAGCATTTATACTTTAGAAATAGCTAACATATTTTGTAAATTATGCAATTAAAATTTCACCTCTGCTGTTGCTAAAACCAGACAAGATGTCTTCAAGTGGCCAATCACATTTCATTGTTTTTTTACATTACCAAAAGAAGAAAATAATGCCATTTTAATTATTTGTTAGAACATAATTAATCAAACATTTATCCTTAAAAAGCAATAACAGCAGATCCTGAGTAGTATAATTTAATTGTTTAATGTGAGAGTATTAATAAATGTTATGCTCTGTTGCTAACTGTTAAATAGAAATAGTGCTTTATAGCTCAAATCTTTTCATAAGTATGCAGCTTGAATAATATCACATACTATGGAAACATGATTTCTAAAATTTATACAAAGAAAGAAAATTAATAATTTTATTTATTTGTTATAAAGAGCTTACAGTAGCTTCACTATCAAATATTCTCCATGTAATTGTCTTTAAGTTAAAAGTTCTAATACATTCACATTTTTAGTATGTAAGCATACGTTTATAACTATTTTCAGTATCTGTTCAAGTTATAATAATTGGATATACAGGGGTTTATACTACTTAATTTTTCTTCTATAATAAAATTATGTTAATATATTATAATTTGACTAATATTACTATGACCACTGCTATTAAATAAGATGCAAAATATAGTAACATTTATCTGTTCAGTTACATGAAAGAATACCTAATACTGGCAATATATGGCAATAATAATTTTGTTAAAATATAGGTTACAAGACATCTTTCTTTAGAGTACACTGGATTTAATGAATAATCTCGTTTGTATATTTGTGTATGTTCTACGGAGCACATGTGATAAGAAACTTAGGGTTGTTGTCACATATATGTAGATAGATGACAATGTTAGTATGATAGATAGATGACGGATAGATAGATAGGTAGGTAGATAGATGACAGATAAATAGCAAGTCTTACCTGGGAATGCCTTTTGGGTATGAGTGGGATGGGAGAGCTGTCACTTTAAGGTAATGGAATCTAGGAAAGTCAGTCATTTTATATCAGGGGAAGAATATATGATTAAGTCCTTTGGAGGAGGCAAAGAAACAGAAATTAGAGGTATGTAATTATGACTAGGACTCACTGCCAATAGGAAATGAGTTGGAGGAAGTCTCTGGTATTATAGAGAGCTGCCAGGAAATGCTGCAACCCCAAGTCTTCAAGACAAGCTACCAGAGACAAAGAAAACAGAAGTTGCTGAGAAGGCAGCTGACCTTAGTGCACCCACATTAGCATAAAAAAAGTGCTGCATCAAGCTGTGTAGGTGCCTGGAAGCAACCCTTCTTCTTCAGGGTTGAGTCACTCTTTTGGGAAGAGAGGCTCAGTCCCTGACGGCCACTTAATGTCCTGGGCGAGACATAGATCATTGTTCTTCCTACTTGCCAAAGAAAGACAACAATAGTTTTGTGCCACTAAAAAGTTGATGCAGAAATCTTGACTGATTGCTCAAGGATTTAGAAAGACATCACTAGAAACACTTAAATTTTTTTTTTTAGTAAGTTACAACTCTCAGAAACTAAGTTAAAATAGCAACTAATAGGAAAAAGCATTAAACTGTAAGGTATGGTTATTTCGTTTGTTCAGGAAGTCATTTGAAATAAATTAAAATAAATTACTTTAAAATCTACTGAAGCTTAACTTAAAGAAGAAAACAAAAATAGTTTCTCTTATGTGAAATTTTATCTCAACGATGAGCCCACATATATGTTGATATTTTCCATTTGCAAAGATTACAAATTCTGATACGATTGTACATTGAGATGAAACATTGAGATGAAAGCTTTGAGTTCAAATAAGGAAGTCAATCTTTACAGAAAATTCATCTGTTTGAAAATACGCCTAGCCGATCTTTCAGATAATCTTATGTGGGGTCTGTGTTCTTCTCAAGTTATATCACAGTGTTAAATGCTTTGAAACGTGCAACTACAGACAAACCAGTCTTTTCTGAACTACAATTTTGGACCTCCTTGAGGAAATTCTGTCTCTACCAACTTGCATATTTTCAAAGAAATGTTGAATTAATCCAATAGAAATCTAGTTTAGATTTTTCTAACATCTTTTGAATATGAGGCACTGTACTTACTTTCAAAGAACTTAAAAATATAAGTGTAACAAAAGACAGGAAAGCATTGAAAAACTCTTCTAAAATGCATGCTGCCCTTAGACAACTTTTCTTTGAATTCTGCCACAAAAGCGTTAGTATCTAGAAATATTTCAACCTATTAGAGAAAAAAATATATCCTCTGAATGGATTGCAAAATTCCTGTCTGTATCATAAAGACTCACAAACTCTTTAAAACAGAAATATGAATAAATTTATTTACAAAGAACCTATTCAACATGTAACAGTAGGTTTATACAACACTGAATTTCAAAACTTTTCCACAAATAAATTACATATGATGAAAGTGGTTTTTAAAAGAAAACTAAAATATTTAAATTGTATGTCCTAAGAAAAATTGAAAGGTTAAATTATATGCTTCTATGGGAAATATGTATTGTTTCATCATTAGGTGTTTAGGTTCTGCAGTTAAACTGCTTGAGTTATATCGTACACCCCCACACACACATATATCTTTTATTGACTGTGTGACCTTGAACAAGTTATTTCACTGACTCTAGACTTGGGCTCTTTGACAACAAATGGATCATACTAATTCATCTTGGAATTTCTAGCAGTATAAAATGAGATGATGTTAAAGTCCTTGTCATAGTCTGCCTGGACTGCCATAATGAAATATTATGGATTGGATGGCTTAAACAACGGAAATTTATTTATCACAGTTCTGGAGACTGGAAAGTCCAAGATCAAGGTGCCAGCAGATTCCATTTCTGGTGAGGGCTCTCTTGCTAGTTTGCAGACACAGCTGCTTTCTCAATGTGTCCTCACATTGCCTTTCCATGTGAAAGTGTGCATGTGAAGAGAGCACTGGTCTCTCTTCCTTTTCCTATAAGGACATTAGTCTTGTCAAGTCGTGGCCCTAACCTCATTCAACCTTAATTTCCTCCATAAACGCCTTGTCTCCAAATTGTCATATTGGGGGTTAGAGTGTCAACTTATCAATAATTTAGTCCATAGTAGCCCTTAATTCTCAGTTGATGATAGCACTTGCATGGTGATAGCCATGATAATGGTAATGATGATAATGACAGTGATGACAACGATAATGCGGCTCTCCCACTAATAGCAGAACGTCTTCCCAGAAAGTGCCCTTCAGCTATGTCACTTGATAGACAAAAAATTATTAATTTTTCACTCTCTGTAAGGCTATTCATACAGATATGGTTAATCACTGTCCTCTGATCTTAACTTCTCTAAAGAGAGAAGTTATATATTCTGCTCCAATTCTGTAAGGTGAAGTGCATAATGACCAAATTGCCTGTGATGAGAGAAAACGGGAAGGTGAAGACAGAAGAAATCTCTATGTATAATCTTTCATTTTCCTCTTGAGAATTGGGACTGAGAGAGTAAGTTCTCTTAGGTCAAATTCCCAACACTTCTTCCCAAAAGGCACCATGTTACAACTTCCTATTCCTAATTGTGCTATCAATCATTCTGCAGAACCTGTTCCAGGGCCCTCTTGAAAATGCTATTTTCATTGACTTTGCCATATGTGTAGGCAAAGTTCCTTTGATTACTTGCATGAATGAACTGTGTCCTGATAAGCCCTAAGTCACATGTCTCAAGGAGATGTAGGACCACATGACCTCTAAGGGAGTTACCTGGGATACATGTTAGAAGAATAGATTTCTGAACTCCATATCAGATCAGACTCTCTGGGGGTAAGGTCAGCAGATTTATATTTTTCAAAAAATATAGTCCTTAGGTGATTTTTATCTATATTAAAATGTAAAATACTTAGCAACTGCAGAAGGACAAAGCAGAGAAATGAGGGAAGAGGAGGGGAGGGAAGGGGAAGGGAAAGAAGGGCAGGGGAGGGGAGGGAAGAAAGAGGAATATAGTACAATTTTTTTAAGTGTATTTCTTTTCATTACTAACAATAAAAAAACCAAGAACACACTAATTACTTATACATTTTGAACTTTAGGGACAAGAATATAAACTATAAACCAAAACAATTGTAGAATTATTTTCTTCAGAGTAGTACAGAAATAGTCAAGTGCAAATAGTGGTTGTGAAAGCATTTGCTTACCAATTAAAATCTGAAGTCAGTAACAGTAAGAAAAAATAACAGGCAGGAAGATGCTCTGGCCCTAGGGGTGTCCCCTGGTTAAAAGAGAACTGAAACAACTAGGAATCTTTCTGGTCCCCATTCCTTGTTCTCATCTACTTCACTTTGCTCAAACTCTGATCTGATTCTTTCTCCTCACCCTGTCCAGTCCCACAGCGTTTGTAGTTCCCTTCATTTCCCTTCAGACCTCAGCAATGCCTTCAATCAGGAGTCCACACATCCACCATTCATCAAGTGAATGTGAACTCCTAATCAACTGTACTAGGGATATATACTTTCGTCATTCACCAGGAACTGTGTTTACTCAAGGAAACATCACAAAAGATGGTTCAAAAGTGTTGCTAGTGTTTTATTCCTAGTCCAATTTCACTATGAGTTTAGTGGGCTTAGTTAGAGCAGTTGATCTAGGACACCAACTACTATGTACATAGAGGAAACTTCCAAATGACTCAAAAATAAACCTTGGAAACATGACTGATTCATTAACCATTTATTATTTTTTAGAGATAGGATCTCACTATGTTGCCTAGGTGAGACTTGAACTCCTAGACTCAAGCAATCTTCCTACCTTAGCTGGGACTACAGGCATACGTCACTGCTCCTTGCTATAAATTACGTTTAATGGGATATATATTGAGAAAATATGAAAATATTTAGATAAAAATTGAAAAGAATATGGTCTCACAAAATATACAAAGAGAAAATATTATTTTAAATTTCAATAGCAAGTTCAAAATAAAAAGTCAAGTCTTGAAAATGAGATTTAAAGTCAAAGAAGCACTAGCATGGAAAATACTGTTCTTTTAGCCAATAATGTTATTCTATTGTGAATAATTGAATATTGTACTTTTATGATGAGAAATATAACATAGTAGTTAAGAGCATGGACTCAAACATTGGACTGAACCCTAGCTCACCCACTTTCAGCTATGTGACCTTACCTCTACTTGTTTAAGTCTTTATTATTATTATTTAATCTGTAAAAAAGCAATATAGTCATGGTCCTTATATGAATATAAAGTCCCTGACCTGACCTGATATTTATTCAGTAAATGCTCATTATTATTGTAAATCATCTCTGAACCCTTGTTATATTAAAGTAACAATAAAAACTTTATTCAAATACAACTTATTTTACAGATCCAGTCAATCTTCATTATTCATGGATACCATATTTGTGATTTTGTCTACTTGCTAAAATTTATTTGTAATTCCAAAATCAACAGTCACAACATTTATGCAGTTATTCACAGAGATGAGGTGCTCTAAAAATTTTGAGTCACTGACGCACATGTTTCCAGCTGAGGCTGAACAAGGCAATGTGTTTCAGTTCTCATATTGTAAACAATAGTCTTTTTCGGTTTATATAGTGCCACTCTTTTTTTGCTTTTTGTTAGTGATTCTGGTATTTAAAATACACCACAAACACATTGCTAAAGAGTTGTTTAATAACCCTAAGCACAAAAAGTCTGTGATATGCCTTACACAGTAAATTGTGTTAGATAAACCTTACTTAAGCCTGAGTTATACTGTTCTTGGCCAGAAGTTCAATGTTAATGAGTCAACACTATATGAAATAAGGTGTATTTAAACAGGAACACACATAAAACAAGAGTATGTATTGATCAATATATGAAAATGTAACCAGAGGTTTGCAGGAACCTAACCCTGTGTTTCCTCTAGGAGCAACGGTTTGAGATCACAAATTTAGTGTTTGAGGTGACTTCATAGAACATAACTACTGTGTACAATAAGAACTGAATATATTCCTTTTTAAATGAAAATCTAAATACCGATTTGAAAATTTAGGTAGCGCTAAATTTGTCTTTCTTCTTCATAAATGACAAAGTATGAGGAAATCATAAAAGGAGAAAAAGTGGGTTTGGTGTTGTGCTACCAGTGCTAATTGGAAGATGATGACTAGTCTGTGCCCTTGGATCATGTCTTTCTGATACTATTGTTTTCAACAATAAAGTGATCTTGGTCCATGAGAGAAAAGTCAATCCTCTCATTTACTATAAAATGATAACATAAGATGAGAAATCAACTCCAACATACAGACCTTTGCCTCACAACTAGTGTTTCAGAGATGAATAATGGATTAGGGATTGCTGTGTTGTAATAATGTCTTGATTGATTGTTTCCTTAATATGTGCTGAGTGCTGACAAAGTGCAAATCTCCCAATCTGCTGTGATGGGACCACTGTTATTAAATCGTACAATTAAGCTTTTGTAGTCTTCACTGATTTTCTGATTTTGCTAGACTTTTTCTCAAAGAAATATAAACAGCTTTTCAACTGACAAAGGACTAAAATAAATAGCCAATATTATTGAGCTATTATTCGAATCTCTATGTTTAACAGTTTATACATATGAGTTCTAGTCTCATAACAAGTCTATCAGTTAGGTGTTATTATTACTCTTAGTATCCCAAATTGTTGACCAAAAGAAAAAAATTTATATAGGTTTTTACTTTGATAAGCACTGCTTACTTTCAGATGCAAGAATAGAGGACTTTCTTATTTAGTCCTTTGACCTTCCTCAATAATAAATAAATAATTTACTAACTTCAATGATGCATATAAATAGAAACATAAAAAAGTGACAGTATTTTGATAATTTCTTGCACACTAAAGCAGGTTTGACAGATGATAGATTAGTTTAAGCTAAAAGTTTTATCACCATCTTAGAGACTGTAAAAGAAGAGCAAAATGTACTGCGTATCAAGAGGAATGTGAGAGAGTTGGAGGTAACCTGTCTCTGACTTACAAAGGCAATGGGAGCCAAAATGTATGTGAGGCATCTAGCCTTACAGAATAAATACAAATAAATAATTAGTTCCTTTGATCACTTGAAAGTAGGTTAGCAACCACAATAAATAGATTCTTTTGAAAATAATAGTTTTATGCTTAGAAATTACTTCCTGAATGTTGTAGCAACAATAACAAGAGTTCATTTTCCCCCTGTGTGTTATTTCACTGTCCTTTCTCTGGAACATCATGTCATGAATCTCCCTTAAAATTTTTGTAAGAAGTTTATCCATTCTGTTTCTTCTATTCAGCATGACTGCCACAGACCCACAAATTGGTGAGTAAAGTAATCCTGCAATGGTATTATGGGAATGGGATTTCCATTGTAAATATGGATTTTCAGTAACTATCTTACCATAAATATTAGTGATGTTTATGTTAGAGGTATGATTTCATCACCTTCTCTCCTCTATATACTTCTATGATTTCATCAAAATAGTGTTTCTACAACCAAATCTCCTAATAACCAGATACATGTCCTTTTACCTAAATAAGGGAGTAATTTACCTTGAGAGAAGGACATATTCTATTGAATACTTCTTTCTTTTTTTATTTAAAACTTATTATTAAAAACTTTACTAAATTTTTTCTTTTAAAAAAACACATTATTGAATATGAGAAATTTGGCTGTCTCTATATAAACATTCAACCTATTAAACTGTCAACCTCATCCTTTAAAATAACTCTAAAGTATTCCAGTCTTAAAAAAATTTTTTCTTTAAGTTTCTTTCTTCAAGAATTTAATCATGCCAATTAAATTCCTCTAGTCTAGTTACTAAATTTTCCACATCTGTCTTAAATCCTAAGATCTTCCAGTGTTAACAATATTTTATGGCAAAGTATTTGAAGAGGTCAGAGGCTATTGAGAGAGGTGTGCTTTACCATAAATTCACAATGTATGTTACACTTTTGAAGTTCAAAGGATTCTTTTGCCTTGGAGCAAATAAGCATCATTCCATTGGTACATTTAGTTTACTGAAATCCCTTAGAAAATAAATGAGTGGTCGAGTTTTTGGTTTTTTTTTTTTCATTTTATTGATTAGCAATAAGTGTGCAAGGGAGTGAGGATGGAAGAGATAAGACAAAGGGATCTTTAGAAACTAAAAAGCAGTCTGACAAAGCAGCTGCTCGATTTGTACATTGCAAAAAACTTTTAAAAAAATTGTCCTGCTAAAAGCAACACAATTGTTTATTTGGAACACATAAAGCAGCACAGTTATTTATTTGGAAATACGATCCATCCCCCGAAGGTACCACACCTTCCCCAAACTCACAGACATACTAATACTATCTACCTTGTCCAGAGCAGCAGCCCCAAAGCCTCAAAGCGACAAAACGAAAAACAGGAACTCAGTCACTGAACTATTTATCTGTTACCTTGCACCTAATTACCCAAGAAGCATCACACTATCAAAGTTCTGGGATGACTAAAACGAATGGAATCTTTATTTCAGTCAAATTAGTCAATGCTCCTTTAAAGTAGTATCCTTACTAAGATGAATAACAATTAAATTACTCAAGTCTCCTCTGCCTCTTTCCAAAGTTTAAACATAACAAAATTATTATTTCCATTTTATTTGCTTTTTTTTTGGCTCTTAGATAATATATTTTGGAGAGTATTTCTTTTCTTTTCTTTTTTTTTTGAGTTGGAGAGTATTTTTTAAATAAACAACTTCTTAAATCTGAAAAAAAAAAATAGAATAGTTACTTTCCAAAACTCACTGAAGTTTTTTGTTTTGTTTTATCTAAAAATCAGTTTTGATCCTTATAAACTCTGCTTAAAAATATTTGTCTTCCTGTGGTACAACTGGAATGTCGAATGTCCAAATTTCTTAGCCACACAGAATTCCTGTATTTCTGTATTTTCAAATCCATCTTGTGCTATGACCACAGGCATTTATGAATATTTTATCTCTGTGTGGAATTCCCCTTTTTCTCCTCCTTTTTTTTTTTTTTTGCCTGACTTCTCTTTTATTTTTAAGAATCAACTCAAATTTTAATGGACCTTTAAATTTTCTCTGTTACCTTCAGGCTACCAATGTCCATGAGACAGAGATTGTTAAATATTTCTGAATGTTCCCAGAAGTATCTATTGTCTTTATTTTAATAATTCTCACCTGGCATAACCACTTGTTTACATGCCTGCCTCTATGATTATGTAACAATCCCCTACACCTCTGTTGATTTCTGTTTCTCAGTGCTCAGAAGACTGGCTGAGAGTATACACTACACGCCACATAAAGCCCATCTATTTCTCTACTTCCTCTGATATCAATTTTATTATGTCCACATAATCACTATATAGTTTTAATATTTTATAGTAATTACTGGGGTAAATGAGCTTGAGAAGTCTACTCAGTGCCCTGAATATCAGATACTTGGAAAAAATCTTTTTAAAACAAAGACATTCACTTATGGCTTTATCATTGTCAGACTCATGAAAATTGGGCTTCATCAATCACTGATTTTTATGAAGAACAACAAAGAACTGTTATACTAGTTTGTGCATTTAAAAGTAGAAAATATCAATAAAACTCTCTTTTTAAATCCAAATCACTAATTAGACATGCAAACTTTAACTACGTTTAATTTAGCAGAAATTGATACATAATGTGGAATCAGGACTCTGTTCCACCACTGTTAACATCTCCTTTTTGGTATAGTAAAGGGCAGTGTGATTTCTTGTCTCTTCAGTTGGCATTCCTGACACTGATGTCTGTTAATGTTTGTATACAAACAACAAGGACCTTTGAAATGCCAACACCGAATCAACACTTCAGTTTAAAACACAGTTCAAGGGTAATTTAGGTTAGGTAGATTAATAAAAACTGTCCTTGAGTTGTATAGTCACTATTTAAATGCTCTCAAAAACAAAAAGTCTGCATATGTTTTCAGGCACAAAAATCATTTGAGTGCAAGTTTAGTGAATAAACTTGGGATTAAACCAGTATGTAATACTGTTTCTGATGAAATAATATAAAGCAACCAAAGTTAAATGAAGTATAATTTTTTATGTTAATAACCTGAAGAAATTTCTAAAATAGGAATTTTAAAGTTATTTTGAGAAAGTACTATATACTCCATCATGAAGGCACATGGGGGGATAAATTCTGGTGTCATCATCACATAATTGCTGATTGCTTTGTGACCCTTTGTTTTTAAGGAAATACATGCCTACTAATAACAACATTGCCTTGGCTGTAATCTAAGGAAGCCCAAAACCATTAGAATGTAATGGATTTTCAAATTTCAAAAAACAACCACGTCTACAACCTAGAATTATTATGGCCTGCTGTATTTTAGGTTCTCAGTCTACTTCAGTTCAAGGAAGACAGGATGACAAAGAATCATTATGAAAATTATGCAGCAGGCCAATCATTTAATGTTACACAAATGAAGGATAGGGAATAGAGTCAAGGTTTGCAGAGAAAACATTTCTAAACAATGTCATTGTCTAAACCCGTCTAACAATACCTGTCCTAAGTGGCATCTGTTTGACAAGGATCAAAAGGAGAATCTTGTTCCCTAACCTCAGGCCATGTGCATGAACCCACTGTCCAGAAGTTCTCCCTCCATCAGAAGCTTTGTGAGTGTCTGCAGCAGTCCTGTAGGATGCCTCTTCTGAGCCTTAGCAGCGGTGAGAGGCCTGCTACCTTTGTCTCAAGATCCAGCTTGCTGGTGAGCATAGTTGACACCAGTCTCTAGCTCAAGTTTTACAGAAAACTAATATGAGGAGACAGTGTGAGAAGCTCCTGTCAGTGCCACCGTACTTGATCTGAAAAGACACAGAAAAATTCAAATTCCAAAGCTGTCAGCTTGCAAACTTTCAGCAGAGAGAAAGGCCTCACTTTAAGAATGTAAACAAGGACAGTGAAGGTCTTGCTATCTAAAGATATCAGCATGCGAGAGGCACTCTGGCAGCTTGAACGCACTGAGGCAGTGGCAAACCCCAGTGCCCCGTTGTGAGACTGAGCCTACCTCAGAGACTCATGGCACTGTCTTCCTCCTGCTAAGTACTTTACCTGTGATTGCCATGGCAGATTCTTCAAAAGAGTGAAACAGAGGTCTGACTCTTTAGAAGAAACAGCAGCCTCTCTGAAAGAAGTCGTTTGGCATTTCTAGGGGAAAGGTCATTTCTTTACACCTCTGAAGAGGATAGATAACAATAATAGAAAGAATATCAGGTATAAAAAGCTACATTTTCCTAGACCCCTAAAGGAAATCATGACACAGCTGCAAAGCTGGTACTATGAGCCAGTGCACTAATTTATCCCACTTGAGTGCATTGACTTTCCTCTTCTGTGAACTGGCATCCCAGCTGGGAAAAGAAATGTTTACTGAGACTTGCTGAATTTTATTTACAGGTCTAGTGGCTCCTTCTAAGTTGCAAAGAAGAGTTACCTCTAGTGTTAGTGAGATATGGGGTGGTGTGAAAATCACCCAAATGTACTTGAAAAATAGCACTCTTGTGACCCAAGAAAGGATAATATCGAGTTAAGTGTGGCACTTTCAGTTTATCCAGCATAACTATCAGTGCCAAGGCAATCACATGGAGGGCCCTTGGGATGCCGGGGCGATAAATCAGAACTTGGAAGGAAGCTTCCAGAATTACCCTGATTGCAGAGCCTAAGAACAGCTGATTGAGCCCGCTATTAGAAACTTTTCCCCATCAGAAAACAGAGAAATATTTTGTCACGCATTATCTAAAGGAGCTGCAGTGTTACAGACGTTCCTATTCAATTATTTATATATCCTCTTTCTGGTAAATCTCATCTGATTCTCTCTCCTTTCTAAATGTCACGAGTTTTACTCTCCCACTGGCACTGATGTTAACATTTGAAGGGGGAAAAGGTTGTACTTAAGTTTAATAGATTTCATATTTAATAATGTAGTCAATAAAGTCTGTCCACTTAATCAGTCAAAGGCTATTCCACTCTGGACACTAAATGCCTCCAATGGGCCATGTTGCTTCCATTACATACAATTCACCCATTATTTTCAACTCTTAGAAAAGTGTTTTAATATTTCCAGAGCTTTACACATCTGTAAATAATAAAATGGCACTGCTTTTAAATAAGTGAAATAGTGCTGGCATACATGATACACTACCATTAACAAAAATCACAGAACCAAGAAAGAAATTCAAATGTGTACTGAAATGGAAGGATTTCAAGCACTATGGAAAAAATATTATTATAAACTTTTACCTCCCTTTTTTCTTTGCAATCCTCATTTTATCAAAGAAGGACTGCTGCAAAAGGGAACACAAAGTGAGAATTCTATGACCTAATTATCGATCCCAACATTCTCATCTATTGTTTGTTTCACATTCAACTTGACTGCAGCCATCATTAGTCAAAGCAACACTACTCTAAACAGTATCAGCAGCATGGCTTTCTTGCTTTTAAATGAACTTGTAGCCATTTAAATACTATGTTCTCAGATTTACATACCACATAACAATATTTAGAAAAAGGGATTGTGTATGGATGATGAGCATTTCTTTTTCATATCTTGTGCGTGTTCTACTAGCCCAAAAGGAGGACATGCAAGAAGACTCACTGCTGAAAACCTGTAAGTCAGAAAACATCTATTCAGTGACATGTGTCAATGGTGAGTAGAGTTAGGGTTGCAAAGCATCACACGTCCAGCAATTTTGAGAATATAAACACTGTTTCCATTAACTGAACACATATGCCTCTGTTACAGAGAAACAAAGATTTGAATTCTCTGCATGTTTGCCAGTCACGGACTCCCATATTCTTCTGCTGTTTAGACAGCCTGTGACCAAGTGCCTGTATATCTCTTACTTGAATTTGTTCTTGAGAAGTGTATTTTACTTTTGCTAGTTTTTGTTATAGTAGTGTTATGAAAACTAGTTGTTTATTCTTTGTTATCAACAGTTTTAAACTATCTAAAATATGTACTGCTAAAGAAAAGAAGTTCATTTTTAAAATTCTCCTAATTCATTAAGTTTTAGTTAAGGGTTCCCTTCTCATAAAACCTATTAGGAAGCTCCAGACTGCAATGGTTCATTCACATTCTGGGTATCCTTACAGACAAGAGCTCTTATTTCATTTGTCACTCTGGATTGTAGGGATATTTCCATATGTTTTCTCCTCCAACTACTCTGGAAATCCCTTAAAGTTGGTAATCTTTAATATAAAAGATGGAATACTTTGCTAGCAGAAATTATTGCTACTTCATATATTATGAGCAATCTAGATTCATGAAATGAGCACATCTCCATCAGGAAAGAACCCTTATGATTCTATTATTGCTATGTCCCAGATTTTCAATATAGAATACTTACATATTCTATATCTTGTCATTTTAAAGCACACCCCAGTAGATAGCATGGTTGGGTTGCAAGACAGAACATTTAAAAAATAATTATGAAAGAAAAACTAAATATTGAAAAAATGTGTTATATATTTTTGGACATTTGGAAAAATACAACAAAAATAACTTTTTTGTTTGCTTGTCTTTAGTAGCAGTCCACTAGAAATAATAAACTCTTGTCTATACAACAGTTTCATTTGTCATAACAGTGGGATGTTGAAATCACATTTTCAAATGCACAATCTTCTATTTACTTAAAAACAGTTTGTATCATCAATATGTAAATTTTTCTACTCAGAAGCAAATTCATATGTGCATAGGACTGGAGTAATGATAAGAAGGAAAAAAAAGCAAGGTTTAAATACAAGCTACTTAGATTTTAATTCTAGCTCTGTCCTCTGTGGTTATGAAACTTTTAGAAGTTGCTTAACCTCTCTAGATTTCAGTTGCTCCTCTGTGAAGCAGTGATAATAATAGTAGCTACCTCAGAAATTTGATTTTGAGGATTAATTGAGATACTGCATGGAAAAAGCACTTAGTATACTGCCTATAAAATTTTTAAAAATGATCATTAAGGCAAATTCCAGGCAATCAATTTACTAAGTTCAATTGTTTAAATAAAACCCATGGCTAAGCACATTTTGAAACTGACTTATTGAAATAGCATCAAATTTTCAAAAAATGTCTATGAACTATGACATGCAAAATTTCTAGGAAAATGTTAGCACTATAAGACATTATGGAAATTATAACAAAATTATTTATAGAATTATAAGAAATTATAATGAAAATATTTTGCATGATATTTCTCATTTTCTTGGTCACAATGGCAACATTACTGATGTTCTTATTCCCTGAACCATTTATTTCTGGAAGCTCACTCCATGCACCTTTCTCCCTCAAAAGAGGGAGCGAAAAGACAGAGGACCAGACATTAGGTGCTTTGAAACAAGATAAACTTTAAAGTCTACACAGGCTCTTTTTTCTTTTGTCATGTCATATTTGAAGTCATTTAATAATAAATGTAATTATGGATGATTTACTCTCAGTATCTCATCATATCATTACCAAAACACACACCTTCATAATATATTCAGACAATTAGAATTTTTAAAAAAATACTTCACTCTATCCAAAAATGTGTGTGCAAACTCATTTGCTCCAGAACAACTCTGCCCACTTTTTTCCTGCCCTCAAAATTTCTCAGGCAATTCCGTCTCTCCTACTAATCACAAGGCTCATTTAGCGTTTTGCAGGTGGCTGGACTGCACTGCTTGTTTGTTTGTGTTGTAGAAGTGAAACTAGGAAGCCTCAATCAGATCTGAGGGTGTTTTATTTTGTACATTTTAAAAATGCAAACAGACTTGAAAGCCGACCAATTGCCTGGAAAGTACCAAGAAAGAACAGTTGTCGAACAAAAGCGCTAAGAAAGAAAATCCAACACATGTTCTCAATCACTTTTTCATGGGGAGAAGCTGGGGGACAGACAAGAGCTGCGGAAGGACAAACACAAGACAGAGGATCATGTCAGGATCTTTTAAGCAAACCCTTCTGATTGAGTTGTGCAAAACATTAAAAATTAATAAGGTGTGTCCTTAAAACAGAATCTTCATACTTTTATGAATTTTTAGTCATCAAATAAGGTTGTATTCTTTTCCTTAAAAAGAAATGCTGTCTAGTTTGAAAAGACGGCCAAGTACTTTAAAATTAAATTTTAGACATAGTTAAAACAATTTATTCTTAAGTACATCATAGGCACATTAAAATTCACTGTTCTCATTATGGGCATCAGTGGGCACTTCAGGAATATGGACACATTTGCCTCACAAGAGAATACTAATAATATAGTAGCAGGCCACTCAGTCCCAGAATGCTATTTTTGTAGGTAGTAAAATTGTTCTTTAAAATTTTAAGCACTTCTTTACACACTGTAATTAAAAGTTGCAGTATTTTATTTTATTATTTTTCTTCTTTTTACCAACTGAAGAGTTTTATTTTTATTTTTAAGATGTGGGGTACAATTTAGGGTAAGGTACACAATTGCTGATTATGTAGGTACCCTTGTTGATGAGGTGTGCCCCTCCCATCCCTAGCAGTTTCCCTCAACTGCCAATCCCAACCCCCTCCCCTAACAGTTTCCCACTACTATCAATCTCTTTCTTATAGTATTATGATAATTGTTCAAGATCCACTTATGAGTAAAACCATATGGTACTCTGTTCTTTGTTTCTTTGATAGATCACTGAGTATGATCGACTCTAAATCCATCCAAGTTACTATGAAGTTCATATGTTTGTCCTTCCTTATGACTGCATAATAGTCCATTGTGTATATATAACACATTTTTAAACCCAGTCCAGCTTCGATGGGCAGCATGATTGGTTCCATGTTTTTGCTATTGTGAATAGAGCTGCAACAAACATATGTGTGCAGGCATCTTTTTTGTAGAATAATTTGAGTTCCTCCGGGAATATTCCCAATAGGAGAATTGCTGGGTCATATGGAAGGTCAATCTCTAGTTCTTTCAGAAATCACCACACTGTCTTCCAAAGAGGTTGCTTTAGTTTGCATTCCCATCAGCAGTGTAGAAGTGCTCCTTTCTCTCTGCATCTTCGCCAGCATCTGTTGTTGTTTGTTCTATTAATGATGGCCATTCTTACTGGGGTTAGGTGGTATCTCAATGTGGTTTTGATTTGCATTTCTCTGATGATAAGTGAGGCTGAGCAAAAGTTGTAATATTTAACTAAAATGACTTGATAATTTTATTTGTGCAAGTAAACTCTATGGAAAAATTATATCTTTTGATCCTTCTTGGCTTTTCCTTTACACAGTTTTAATTATTTGAATTTTTCACAGGTCAGAAGTATTAGATAATAGTAATTAGATACTTTTCGGTGGGACTCTGCTAAGACATATCACATAGTATCTTCCCTCTGCCTTGGGGATACCTGATGAACATTCCATGGAGGGTTGTGGTATCACCCATTTCCTTCTCAATATGCTGTTATAAAGCCACATTTCAATGTGGTAGAGAGCATTTCCACCTTATGCTGCTTTCAGGTTATTCCAGAGTAAACTCTGGATTATGGCAGTTGTACTAGAATTGGTATGTAGTGATATTAAGTGGTCAAGTTTTTGAAAATATACCCTTTGAAATGTACGCCCTCATCTGTTTTAAAAGTAATTTGAACTAGAAATGTATGTGGCTTGTGCAGAATTAAAGCTATCCCTAAATTTTGTTGATTCCAGTTAATTAATTTACTACAAATTTTCACTTAAAACTTGCCCTTATATGAAGAGGATCCAAAAGTCCCAGAATTTATTGATCTAAAAATGTGCATTTATTCTTACATGTTTAAGTTTCAGTCACCTTCAAAGTACTCTCCGTTTGATGCAATACACCCAATGAGACACATTTTCCACTCCTTAAAACAGTTTCTGAGCTAGTCAATTTTAATGCCTTTTAGTGCTTCTGCTGTTTTTTGTTTCATCTCTTCCATGAGGGCAAAATGTTTCCCTTGAGGATTTTTTTTCAACAAGGGAACAAAAAACATTGCTCAGGGCAAAAAGTCACTTGGGGTGAGATCAGGCAAATAGGGAGAGTGCAGCATGAGGGATCAGGCCATTTTGAGGCAAAAACTGTTCAACTTTCAGCTCGGTGTGGGCAGGTGCACTCATAAATCACCCATCATAAAATGAGCACACTTGAAAGAATCTAAAAAAAAAAAATTCATTGAAGCCACACGCAGCTCTCACAATGCTAGCTGGTAAACTGATGCTAATGGGTTCTAAGAACATTTACCTAGTGGGGGAAACCTATACTACAACCTATACTATACTGCCCTCCAAAAGGTAATTTCCCCCTTTTATTATACCTTTTCATTCTACATTAAAAAAAATATTGAGGACACATATGTGGTAAATTGCTTTGTCGTGATGACAGAAAGAAACAAGATCATGAAAAAAGATATGAATAAATGAGTGTGCATGATATTTGTTAAATGAGAATCTCTTTAATCATTTTCCAGATACTACTCTTTGGGGGAATATATAATCTTGGAGGGAATAAGTAATTTGCTCACATGTATGTGGTACCATCACTTCACAGTGGAGAGATATGCTAAATTTATGACTGTTTTGAAATCCAACAAGTTTGAGGTAAAATACAATTCTTCTAAGACAATGGATATTAATAATGTAAAACCAGATACTAGATCTGGATGGTTTTCAAACTGTTTACATTAATGACCAAATGAGTTTCTTGTGCTGTCTTTGTTGCTGTTGCTGTTGTTGTTTTGCATGTAACATTTAGCAAGGCTGGATGGCTATCTCAGTTCTGCTTTTGAGCTTTTTATTTCCGAACTCGCACAAAGAAAGAGCAAACCAAAAGATAGATTATTATTTCCTTGTTAGTGGTTATCTCTCAGACCCTGAGGATCCATCGCAAAATAAGTGTTACTCACGGTTGGTCTTCATTTAAGTTAAAATTCCATTAAACTATTTCCCAATTTCTACTGAGGTACAAACCTAATGATTATTAATGTTCTCTCTGGTGATGTTTATGGATGCAGAACCAGGGAACAATTTGTCTCAATAAGAGAGACTAAGACTGTAGAATGATATTTGGGTATCTAAATATTTAAAATACCTAATTGCTTATCTCTAAGTGATTTATCCTCTCTTCAGGGAGACTGCAGATTGCAATGCAAAGCTATTGAATAGTACATAATTTAATATTTTCATATGAATAATAAAATGTAAAAGACAAAGCAGATGTGTATATGTTTGATAAGAATGGCTACCCAAAAAAGCTTAGAAGCATGGAATATGCTGAATAATTGAAAGTTGAGTGAAAAATCGTTTATTATAACCATACTATTGAAAAATACATAAAAAATTTATTATCATGGAGTGCATCGAGTCATGGTCTTTCTTTGACAACTTGGGTTTTGTTATTGCCAACAGATAATAATTTCAAAACTTATCTATAATGTTTATAATATATATTTATCATGGAAATAATTTTATGTGGGTCAAGTATAGCACATTGAGATGAATATTTTCTGACTCTACCAGTATTATTAAAAATACCCTCAATATCAGTTATTTTTCTTTCATTCTTTTTTGTTTTCCTTTTAAAATCAAGTTTAAAAAGACTGTTGTTCTTTTTGTAAATTGATGAACAAATGTATGGATTTCAACTAATTTGACTTTGATTAATTAACAGTGTACTTCGTAGTATGCATTTATATAAAAATAATTGGTCGATTGCTAAAATATATATTATTTAAATCATAAATTAGCTAAAATTAAAATATCTCTCTAAATAGGTTTCCTAGACTGATTTACTGTCATAATATAAATGCCAAAATGTAATAAGTGACTCAAATTTCACTGATATAAAAATGACATCTGACAGTTAATAATGGGTTCCTGAGACTGCTGCTAAAACGTAATATGCAGTACAAATTTAGCATGGCTAAATTCAATACTAGTCTATGAAGATAACAGTACAACTGGGCAAATTAGGTAATTTTACCATGACAAAATACTATAATTAGTTTTATAATTACATTTATTTACATGGTGAATTTCAATAATACTGACTAACTCCTTTTCAAGTCATCATCAACTTTTTATAGATGATATCATATATCATCTATATATATATATATAGATAATTATAATGGAATACTAGAATTATTTATAATCATTGGCTGTGGCTCATATTCTCTTATAGATGTAGTTACACAAATATACAATGTACTTTTAAAACATATTTTTTATAAATATTAGAGAGTTACAAACCATGTTCAAAAAATATTAAGACCTGTGGGAACAGAACTGTGTTGGGTGTTTTGTAGAAAGTTTTGGTATTATTATTTATTATTATTTTTAATCACGGTGTGAAGAAAGACCATCACTGATAGAAGCCCGCAGTAAATAAGAATAAAAGATACATACTGGACATGTGAAATCTGCTTGTGAAATAAAATTACAATTATACACGATGATTAAGAGACATGTGATATTACAGTATAGAAGGAGTTGATTGATTTCTTGTTGGCAAATTCTGTTCAATTCAAGGCAAAGTTGGAAAATTCAGTGGTATATCTGATTTAGTGAATAGGTATTTATTATATGCTTGCTATTTGCCAGACACCTTGTTGGGAACAGCAGTGTTTTAAAACATGATAAAAGTATGGTTCTCTTTGAGTAACCTATAGTTTAGCATGATAAATATACACTTAAGAGCTATTTTAAAGGCCTGTGTACAATAAATTAATATATGAAACTGTGTTACATTGTGGGAGAATAAATTGTGGCATTAAACAGTTCTTCCTCAACTGACTATGCACTGAATTTCAGATTCAGTCAAACCACAAACAATTTTCATTCATGAGTTGACTCAATACAACAAACCATAGGTTTTGTGTCTTTTCTAGGTCTCATCTACAATGATCAGTCTTGATTCAAGGCTGCCAGTAGTAAGATGTCCTTCATCACAATTCTTAGTCTGTCACTAGAGACAGGACACTTGAGGTGATTTAAGATGGCAAAATTAAAGTTGGGTTTAACAATTGTCAGTAGTAATGAGTAGTAATGAGGAGTTTAATAGTGTCCTTGGATTAAAGCAGCCTTAATCATCATCATCATTGCCATAACTAACAGTAATTGAAGGCCTACAGTGGGCTAGATGCTGCCTACATTATTTGTTTTAATTTTCAATCATGCTAGGGAAGAAAACTGAAGTAACTTTCTCTCTTCTCTTTAAATGGAGATTGAGTAAATTACCTAAAAAGCAAGAGAGATGGGATTTGAACACAGAGTTCTTGGCTTTACAAACCAGAATTTTCTATTTCTAAACTGCCAGGTCTCCCACCATCTTACTTGCCTATATGCTGTGTTTTAATAGAAATAGTTTGAACAGCAATAGGAATGATGCAAAAAATTGAGAATTTATCCTGTGTGCCTAGCTGTTATAAATTAGAATGATGTTTTGTTGCTAGTCAGGTATGTGTTCACTCTACGTGAATTTGAAAAACCTTGTTAGCACCACCCCCCATGCATACACAAGTACACAAAACATATGTTAATATAGTCCTGTCAGTCATTTCTTACATATTTTTTCTTACTACTATTTCCCTAGTAAATGAAGACTGGGGTTAGATTAGGGATTCAAAAATACTCGATGGAAGGAAAGAAGAAAAGTAGATGAGACTGGGTCTGTGGAGGGTAACTGAAATCCAGTTAACACACAATTCTCTTAGATTCCTCTTCACACAGAGGAGACATTGAGTATAAAGAATAATAAAATGAAGCCGGGCTCTGTGGCTCAGCCTGTAATCCCGCGCCTTTGGGAGGCTGAGGTGAGTGGATTGCCTGAGCCCGCGGGTTCGAGACCCACCTGGGCTACTTGGTGAGACCTCATCTCTACAATAAATCAAAAATTAGCCGAGCGTGGTAGCGCATGCCTGTAGTTCCAGCTACTTGGAAGGCTGAGGCGGAAGGATGGCCGGAGCCCAGCAGGTCGAGGTTGCAGTGGCCGGGAGCGGCCACTGCACTCCAGTCTGGGTGACAGAGTGAGACTCCAACTCAAAAAAAAAAAAAAAAAAAAAAAAAATGATCACGATGGTCTTGGTCTACTGTTGTTTGTCACTGTTAGTTATTGTTCCACAATGGTTTTGTGATGGCCTTCTAATTCATCTTCTGAATCAGGATGAACTATACTTTAATCCCCCTGTCTGTACTGCAGCCAGAGTGCTCTTCTGTCATACATGTATGCCCAGGTCACTGTCAGCTTAATTTTTTTATTATTTATATTTGTCATAAAAGACAGATCTTGATTTTCCCTTGTAAAGATAGTCAGACCTACTTTCTGGCAAACATGCAATCTCAAATCTATTTTCTAGCCAATGCTATTTCAGTTTTTTCCTACAATTTTCCCATTCAAGTACTAACCTGACGGGACCCTACTTGCTTTCCAAGACCGGGCGCATTTGGGGTGTTATGGCCATAGACTTCCTATTCCCTTTGTCTGAAATATAGTCCCCCACCTTCACTATACGACAAACTTTTTCCCATCCTTCCAGACACAAGTTAAAATTTATCAAATGTCTTCCTCAAGCCCCCCAATCAGAATAAGTGACAATTCTTTCCACACACTCCTCTGATATATTTGTAAAAATACATTTCGATTATTTTAACATGTCTATCTACTGCAAGACTTTGAACTGTCTGAAGTAGTGCTGGATAGTGAATAGTCTCCATAAAGGACATATGACTAAAGTCTAAAAGTAAGAGCCAAATCTGAGGACAGTGTCAAAATTAATGATGTTGCTGATATATTGTAGATCTTTGACTTCAAGATGGTGAAATATGGCTTTCATTATGTGCTGCAACTATTTTATTGCCTGATTTGAACAAGTATCAGTAAAAGTAATTTATGTCATCAAGTTAGTGAGTCAATTCATGGGGAAACATAAGATTCTACTTCTTATTTTCCTCTGGAATTTTGACGTGGCTGTTTCTAATTTTGATAAATAAGATTGAAATAATTTTATCATATCTGGCTGTACTCATGTCTCCAGCATACATCTAACAAGGATATAATGCTTAGAGATGCTTTAATGCATAGTAATTCTTCTTAACACCATATCGTTCTAGGGAAAAAATTGCATGATTAATTGCAAAGTCCATAAACAGCATGAAAAAGGGTTTAACAAAATTTAACCTAGACTTTTCAGAATCAAATATTTTATCTATATTTTCCCCTTAAAATATTATTTCTTATTTTCATTGCATTACATTCTTCAGTGAGGCAAATAGAAATGCCAATATGGAATGCCAATATGATATTTGAACATATATATGGATCAAATACTTTGGGATTCAGTTTGTGAGTCTTTAAAAGTAAATAGATGCACTCAAATATACTGGCCAATTCCATTTCTTTTATCCCTCTCTCAAATAATTACCTACTCAAAGAATGGTGTTTTTATTAAATCAGAAATAATTTTGAGAAACAATACTAGCAAACTTGTAATGAAGTGGTTGAAAAAAATGATGGCACCATACAGATTAAGTAAATACAAATATATATCATGTCATTTATTTATGAATAATTATAAGAAGTGAGATAGCATCTCATTTTTTAATTTATGAATTTAAAACTTCAATTATAACATCTAACCTCTTAATGTGTATATGGATAGATTTTTAAAGTTGCCTTTAGATATTATAAACATTTCTTTTTTTTCCTTTATTATGAAAAACATTATCTTGACAAGTTAAGAAAAAAATAGTCAGCCTAACCTGTGTCTGAATAGAATTTTATTTTCATAAGCAACATTCTTGCGTCAGTCTACTTTATGTTATTTTATGTTATAATTGCCTGCTATGAAATGTCACCATGATATCTATAAAAACATTAAAAATAAAAATTAAATTACAGGGGGAATGACATTTTTATGTATTTAGAATATGCATAAGCTATTTTCTCTCACTACTTTGTTCTAAATTTTAAGTATAAAATCTAAAGCATTCAAAAATGAAAGAAATAGTGAATGTCAAACAGTCCAGTTTTTTTTTTAATATGAGAAATGCTTTTTCAAGGTCAAGAAGTTCATTATTTATCAAGTCAATTATATCTACTGTGGAATAGTTTTCGTTGGTCTAAATAGATCTCCACTGGTCCTATTGAATGCCACAAATTTGTGGCAGGTATTATTACTATCTGAAAATAAAACAGAGTTCCTCCTGCATTTCATCCCCAGCTTCCCAAGTCCCTTCTTGTTTTCCAGATATATCATAGCACTGGTTGTCACAGAAGATGGTTTCTAGATTGCTTCTGTCTAAGTTCTCTCCTTGGTGTGCACTATACTGTAGATATATGCTTCTCAAAAGTGTGGCTCCCAGCACTGAATATAAAACTCTATGATCTGACCTGCCCAATATAAAGTTGCATCATTAAATTATTTAATACAGACTTTGAACATTTCTTAACCAGGTATAAGAGACTATTATCATTTTCAGTAATCATCTAAATTTGCTGGATTACAATGAATTATGATAAGTTTAACCATCTAAATATTATATTCTGGTCACTGAAAAGCAAGAACAAATATATTTTCTATTTACATTTCTCTTTAGTTCTAACTCACGTTGAGCATCACAAATAAAGCTATCTTTTTTTTGTCTTTTTTTTAGTCACTTAGAATTTTTTTTACTCTGATTCTGTCATCTCCCTTATAGATTTTACTTCATACTACATGCAGATATGATAAACATACTTTGTGGATCTTTACCAAAGCCAGTAATAAAAAGGCTAGACTAAACTAAAATCAGGGCAGCACTGTGTTCCATGAAACATGTAGAAACCCTTTTGCTTGACATAGCTATCACATGGGAGTAATTATAATATTACACAGCTATAAGAAGTAAATGAGATGAATGAAGATAACCAGGGAAATATTTGGCTTAGGATAGGTAGGTGCTCAGTACAATAGTTGGTATGATTGTTTTGAGGCTAAAGCAGTAAATGTCTCATTTAACTAGATAAGACATATCACTGGACAACTGGAGGCTTAAAGTTTTCCCTAAGTTTTAAATTCTCTATAAAATTGTTGAAATATCTGAGACTTTTAAAAGTCTATTAATTTTTTTCCATCAGAGTTTTATAGGTCAGAAGGCAGGTCATATATTGTGTGTGCAAAAGCTGCTTCGTGTGTGTGTGTGTGTGTGTGTGTATGTGTGAGAGAGAGAGAGAGAGAGAGAGAGAGAGAGAGAGAGAGAGAGAGAGAGAGAGATGGAGGGGAGAGAAAGAGATAATGAGAATTTATCAGAATTTGGGTATCTTTTGGAGTATTGATGTTTCATAAATACACAAAATTTTTAAAAATTAGCTTCTAGCCACTAACTAACATCTCTTGTACCACCCGCAGGGGCAGTATCAACATCTCCCCTAAAAGAGCTAGACTTGATTACAAAATTTTTTCAAATATGATGCCAGCGGCATTCAAACAGCAAGATGACTTTGATAATTCAAGTAGCATCATTCAAACACATGGCTCATGAATGAGAGATTACAATATCACAACCCACTGTGTAAAAATCTTGTTACAGAACTCTGTGTGTGTGAAAAATTAATTTCATATTAGATATAGATCCACATGTGTCTTCTAACAAATTACTTGGAATATTCAAGCATATGTTATGCTTGTCTTTCTGTGCACTATGGTAGGAAATTGTGCACCCCACTGCTGGTAAACATCAACACGTGTGGATTCTCACTGAGTGCACATGAGGCCAGTTACACAAAGCATACCAAGCACAGGGGTAAGAGACTGCTTTAAGCATTTTTTTTCTTTTCAACATGAGTGAATTTGGGCAATTTCCATTTCAGTGTCTATTTCAGAAAAAAGAACTACACTATGTATTTTTAAATGTCAACGAAGAAGAACTCCCCTCTTACCCTAAGAATCATGTTTTACCCTGGCTTTTCTATTTAATTCCATATGTTTGTCATCTAGAGTCTGGAAAGTAATCTTTCCCTAGCTTTCAGTGAACTGCTAACAATTTACAGTTGTGTACAAATGTAAGAGGCCAAGGGACACTTCATATCTGTTTATATTGGAATTTATAGATTATTAAATTTAGTAGACTAATTTGGGGAAACCTGGAATATGTACTTGCATTCTCCCTAAACACCGTAAACACATGTTAAGTGTCAGGCAGCATGCCAGGTCCTGAAGTCCTACCTTTCTCTTGAAAGGCAGCCAATTCTACTATGTCTATTTGGTATACAAGGTTGAGTTTGGATTTTAAATTTAGATACTGCTGACCAACAATATAATTTATCAAGGCATTACATCTTTGCTGTAAAATCTACTTTCATGTCTTACCATCATAAAATTGATAATTATCTAGTGTGAATTATCACAGTATTCAGTAGTTGATGAAATTATTCACTAAAATGTTTCTAGAACTTACTTAAACCAATGACCCGAACTGATTAGACTTTGTACTGTGAATTAAAGTGAATACCATGCATCAAGAATCAGAGAGCAAGGAAGTAGTATATATACATATATATTATATATATACTCAATTACTGAGCATCTGTCTTTCTTAATATTAAAAAATAAGATCTTAACAATATATCAGATATCCAGTTACTGCTGATAAAGACTGAAAGCATGGTACAGCAAGTAATACCACTCCTTCAAGCCTTAGAAGGAGTGAAGTTAAAAAAAAAAATCATTCATATATTATATAATCTGATTTATTTATTCTAAATTAAAATACATTTTTCTGCTCTTTAACATGTCAACACATGGACTAATAAAACTTACTTTTTTAGAAGAGTGAACTTGGAGAAATACCAGTTTCTTCAGTGTTGGCTATTACTTGATTTTGTTTTTGCTTTATAGAGAAAGTCATCATTGACAATTTTAGGTTAAGTATAGTGTCTGTAGCATAATTAGTAATCAAATTAAAGTGAATCACGAAAAAGTTATTGAAAGGGCAGACCGAGAGCGGGAAGTCATTTTTCATCTTGTTCTTAAACCCTGACACAATGATGAGAAAGTAGAAACTATGCTTTTGGAGAAATGCACACTTTAGGTAAAATTAACTTTACCGACTTTGTCTTTTCAGAAACAGACTTCCAGGTATCAGAGGTATCTCATAGTGGCAATCAAGCTTGCCTAGAGTAAAGGGAATTTGCAAGGCTTAAGACATCATACATTGGTCAAGGATTGTAAAAGTCATGAAACTTGTAATTACAAAAGTTATAACCGCTCAGAGGGAGAGCAGGTGGGGATTTGATCTTCCATTAATTTGGCACTATCTACGGTAAAGTCAAGGATCTCCAGAAGCTACCCACTGGGAATGCCTAGGAGATAAGGGGAGGTGCACCCTCCCCTAGCTCTAAGGAATGTCGTCTGGGAAGGTGCAGGAGAATAAGAATCCTTGTCACGCCCTTCTCTAGGGGCTGTGATAATGGGGGAAGACATTAATGGGTCTCTGTGTCACAGGATCTTCAAGACATCCACAGGTGGTCGATAAAGAAGTCACGGCAGTCATGTGCAACATCTCCAAGAAAAGGATTTAAGCCAGGACTCTGGAGGGCTATGATGCCACACTCACCTAGAGTGTAGGCCCACTCCCTGTCTGTGGGGGACGAACTTTTCTTTTCTTTTCTTTTCTTTTGAGTTGGAGTCTCACTCTGTCGCCCAGACTGGAGTGAAGTGACCGCTCCCGGCCACTGCAGCCTCGACCTGCTGGGCTCCGGCGATCCTCCCGCCTCAGCCTTCCAAGTAACTGGAACTACAGGCGCACACTACCATGCCCGGCTGATTTTTTTGATTTATTGTAGAGATGAGGTCTCGCTGCCCAGGTGGGTCTCGAACCCGCGGGCTCAGGCAATCCACTCACCTCAGCCTCCCAAAGGCGCGGGATTACAGGCTGAGCCACCGAGCCCGGCTTGAACTTTTCTTAAATTAATCTTTTCTTCTCTCACCTCTGTGTGTTGCAATTCTTTGCATCTACTCTGATCTCTGAGTTGCCAGCGCGCACCTCCAGCTTGCCAGCCCCGGCAGTGCTGCGCAACCGCCTGCCTCATCACCCTCACTCTGTCCATCTGTACCCTAACAGTTATAGTGTCAGAGAAATTATATTTGAAACCAAAAGAGGCTTCCAAAGAATCAAAATGTTTTAAACATCAGCATGCAAAATACAACCTCAAAGTAAAGATAATAGCTTTATAAATACTATTTTTATTCATATGGTGATATTTTTCAATTTCATGTGTATGGAATACTATTCAGATAGCCTTTATCACTTGATATTGGATCACTCTTACATACTGTAAAATTTTTATAGTCTAAATATGAAAATACCTATCTTAAAAATTGAGGCTGGTCTCGGTGACTCTGCCTGTAATACCAGCACTTTGGGGGGTCTAGGCAAGTGGATTGCCTGAGCCCATGGGTTCGAGACCAGCCAGCGCAACTTGGTGAGACCTCGTCTCTATAATAAATTTTTTAAAAATTAGTCAGGCACGGTAGCGTGTACCTGTAGTTCTGGCTACTTGGAAGGCTGAGGCGGAAGGACGGAGCCCAGCAGGTCAACGCTGGGGTGGCCATGAATGTGCCACTGCTCTCTAGACTGGGCGACAGAGTGAGAAGTCAACTCAAAAAATAATAACATTAATTGAGTAGATTAAATGAAACAATAAATATGAAAGCTCCTAACAATGCTTGATGTTCAGCTAATCTTTTCCAAATTGAAAAATTTTTAAATGTGTTAATTGAAAGACAGGAAAGTCAGGTATATGTCCTTTTGACCATTAAAAAATAGATCTATTTAAAATAACAAGATGCACCACTATATGTTATAAGCAAATAATAATATTAAAATTAATAGGGAGCAAAAATTTTAACAACTGTAAATCTGAATATCATTGGATTGCCTCCTCTCCTTAGAAGCTTTTGTTTTTTACCTAAATCTCCTAAAGTTTCCCAAAGTGGTTTTAAATTCAGTAAGAATCCCAAGTTAGAAGTCGTCAAGGAAAGAGAGCATATGAGCTTACACAAGCCTTGGAGTAGCTAGCTTCAGTTAAACAGGCTTTTAGGGGTTTCCTCTGGGAAAAATGTGCCTGCTTTCTGCCCATTCTGAGCTTCTGAGATTTGTGAAAGCAATCAGATCATTTTTACTCCAGTTTTTCCCTCTAGGCATCTTACGGTTAGTTTTATGTTTAAACCAACACCTTAGTCAAGAAACAACAGCTTCATTGTACGGCACCTTTCAAGTACACAAAGTTTGATGTTCATAGAGAAAAAAATATTTTTTCAAATCCTTAGAACCTGCATTTTTTCTTTTCTCTGGTGGGTGGCTCTTGTGAATTAAAATACCTTATCTGGCACTCTTTTGAACTCAGTAAAAAATAGGGAAGACTTCCATACTTCAATGACTCCCACCAGCCCTTTTACCTTACTGGGTGATTAAATTAACTTTTCACTTGCTAAGCACAGATAAAAAAATTAAAGACAAAACTTTTAATCTAATACTCTCTTTTCCTTGATCAGTATTTGACACCAGTCTTCAATCTAAGAGATTTTTAAAACCTTCAGAAATATCTGCACGGATAGTGAAAGATACAAGAATAATGACCTGGTTCTAAGAAAGGAAAAAAAAAAAAAAAAAAAAAAGACACAGTGAACAAAAAAGTGAGATGAGTGAAGGTAAACCCACACACAGGCTAAATATAAGTACTAATTTTTAAAATAAGGAAAACAAAACAAAACAAAACAAAAAAAGCCTTCTCATATCTGGGTCTTCAACACCTGAGTTTATCCTTATGGAGTGTGCTGTTAGGTAACATGACGAAGATGCACAATTGATGAGTCAATTTTAGCAAATTTGGAAGCTGAAAAGTAGAATAAGGGATAGGTGACAAATTATAAGTGTTAGGGTTTCAAATAGAAAAAGTATAAGAAAAATCTATTTATAAAAAATATTCCCAAAGAACAAAAATCACTGGGATTTTGAAATTAAAGAAAAATCTTGGTAGGCTTAATGTATAATAATGCAGAGATCGGAAGATGAAGAACACAATGTAGGATAAGCAAGAATACCGGAAAGATGGCTTCAGTGTTTTTCAAATGTTCTCTTCTAATGGATGTCCACTTCCAAATTGGACAGGGCATCGCATGCACAGAACACAATTAAACAAGGGAATGAATGCATGAGTGTGAATAACCTAAGACAATGATACGCTGTCATTCAGGGTAACAAGAAAGAGGCATTACTATAGAAACAGTAAGGCTGTTATGTATGAAAGCTATTCCTCGCTCTTAGAGAAAGCAGTCATTTTGGAAAACACACATTTAGCAGATTTGCTGTGAGCTCATTTAAAATGAGTAAAGAGCAGTGACCTATTCTCAAGTCTGATGAAAAATATATGTACATATAATGCATAATTATTAATGATTGTGTTTCTTCTATTTTGAATTTTATCCTGATGCATAGTAGGAATTCCTACTTTTCCAAGCACAGGGGAAGGGATTCTCTAGGGTGGCAGAAAAACAAACATGCACAAAGCTTAGGCTAATTTTACAGCTGGCTACATAATTCCTTTGGCAACAGTCACAGACCAGCCTCTACTCTAAAACATAGTCTTACATTGAAAATAGATGACTAAAAAAGCAATATGCCTGGAAATGTATAAATGAGTGAGCCCACCAGAACGAATATACTTGGTTTCCTTGTAGTCCACAGTGGTAGGCTACCAATTATCTTTTTTTTCTCTTTGTGAGACACACACACACACACACATATCCCTACAGATGGTATGGTGGCTTTGGAAAAGAAACAAATGCACTTACAGATATCAAATGGCAATTTAGGAATAATTATGTGCAAATAGCTTAAATATGAAAGAAACCTATTTTCTCACCTTATTCAGTTAAAAAAATAACTTCAACTAAAAGATATCTTTGACAAAAGATGCCTCTACTCATTTTGCCCAGACCTACGTACAGACGGTGAGGAAACATGAAAGGAAAACTCAATAATGCATTTGTGAGACAACACATCAAATGTCTAACTGAATAAAAATTATTCAAATTAAATTTACAATAGGTTACACAATTCCTAATAATATAAAATTAAAAAGCAGAACAGGAAACAAAATAAGACATCCTATGACACATTTAAATAATTTAAGTGACTTGGCTAGAAGACAAAAAAAAAAAAAAACCCAGTTTATTACAAATGAATGCAAACAAATCCTGGAACCAAAATACAAACAGAAGGAATATAAGCAAATCCAAAACATGCTCCAGGGCACAGGACAAGAAAGAGGATGTCATGGAAGGAGGAATAGCTGCAAAGCGCTCAACTTGGCTGCGGTAAATAGAACAAACAAGAGGTTGGCTGCATTGTGTTGCTGAAGTACTAAACAATAAATCAAAGTAAGGAGAATACTGATAAAACACTGGTTGGATTCATAGTACTTACTATATGACTAGTACTTTGTTAGGGAGCTATGGCGAGCGTATTACTTTTAATGTCCATGAGACACTAAACACAGCTGCCTAAAAAGCCCCTGGGTACAATCATCCTATGAAGTTAAAACATCAGACATCATCGTTTGTGACAGCCAACACCTCCGAAATAGAGGAGAAATGATGAGGGATGAGACGGCTGCTTTTCAGACGGAATCGTCTATTCTCAGTAATTGAAAATTGGTATCATGGGCAGAAAGATTTTTAAACTTCATTGGACTACAGAAAAACAGTAAAAAATAATGATAATAATGACACTGCTGGACAGGAAAATAGTGTAAGTTTCCATTTAAAGCCCAAAATAACTTCATTGTATTCAGGTGGCTTTCTGATATAGTTTGGAAGCCTGTCTCCTCCAAATCTTATTTTGAAACATGATCCCAGTGGTGGAGGCGGGGCCTAGTGGCGGTGACGGGATTGCGGGGTGGATTCCTCATCAAGCTGCTGCCCTTGCAGTAATGAGTGAGTTCACACGACAGGTGGTTGTTTAAAAGAACCCAGCACCTTCTCTCGCCCGCTCTTGCTCTTCCCTTGTGAAATGCCTGTTCTACCTTCACCCTCCACTGTGATTGTAGGCTTCCTGAGGCCTCATCAGAAGCACATGCTGGCACCATGCAGTACCTTTTTAAAAGACTTAGCCTTGGGTATTTCGTTATAGCACTGCAAAACGAATAAATATATTTCCCCTGGCTCTGTGTTGCTTAATATTTCAAGCCCCAATATGAGTACTCTTAATTGTCTCAAACTATTTAAAGGTCTGACCACCTTTTCAGGTCTACACAAGAAAAAAGAATTCTCACCTGCAACATGAGAAGAATAATTGAAACGATGTATATACAGAATATAATGAAAAGTAGGATCATAGAACGTATTTGGTTATTTTTTAACTTATAATAATTCAATACATCAATCATAAATGAACTGCATATTGCTTGAACATTTGTGATGATATTTAGTGTGGTATTGTAGGGTCACAATTCAAATCCCAGCACCAGCCCTGCTGTGTGACTTGGGTAAACTGCTATTGATTTCTCCACCTGTGTAAAATATATGAGATAGTAATAATTTTTGAGTTTTAAATGAGATAATTTATGTAAAGTACTTCAGATGTGTCTGACAATAAGCTGTCAATTAACAGTAGTTAGGTCATCCATGCACTATCTATTAAATGCAATTAAATAAACTATGAATAGAATATCATAATTTGCCATTTTGATATGTGATTTAGGTGTTTTATATTAGTAAAAAATATATAACAATATAAAATTCTGAAGTATATTAATTTAATATATTTTACAAAAAATAGCAATGATAATCATCTAAAATGGGATTCTTGTACAAGGCATGGGAAAATAATATTAATTTTCTAGAAAGCTAACCCTAAAATTCCAGGATTATGACCCATGCCTTCTAGAACTATCTCAGTTTTATATATTCTTGAGCTCTAATGTTATAGATGGATAAAACAAAAGAGCTTTATAGGTTTATCTAAAGGAACCTTAGGAAATGCTTTAAACATACTGGCCTGTTCTTCATTTAGTAGTCATATTATTTTATGTTTAAACTATTGAATCTGTACATAAGGCAATCTACTCCTAAAAGCAAATTTACACTTGTCTAAAACATCACTTACTGTATTATCTATTTGGGCTAGACAGCCAGTCACCAAATTAAAAAACAAGTAGTTTTCTATTTTCCAAGGAACATTGGCTTCTCAGAAATTCTCTTGGAGGCAATGTAGTCATTTCTAAAACTAACATTTATCTCATGCGCCATGAAGAAACTCTCGTCAATATTTTTAAAACCTAAAAATATTCTGTTCTACTCTAGAGACTCAGTTGCCACACTGTGCCTGCCTTATATTTCCTCAATGTACTTCTACTCCATAAACAATATTTATTTGTCATGCCAGACCCACTTATTCCTTTCCAATGCCAGGCGAATGGTACAACACAACTTCATCTCACCTTACAGATTAACTGAGTGCTTCCTCTCTATCTTTCCAAATGTTTTCATCCATCAAACTTGACTCTGCTTCCATTTTCTTTGTTGACACCAAGCAGCCTACATTCCTGGTTCTATGCTCTAAACTATGGTATTTATGTTTTAATTCCATACAATATAGCATATAATTGCCCTCAAAATGTCATGTGTCTATTTATGACTTCCCCACAATCAGACTAATGCTTGATAAATTTAATATAAATTTAATTTTGTTTGCCATCAAAATATATTCTAAAAGCAGATATTAATACTTAACAGCAATTTGTTCATTGGTTTAAAAACAGGGTATATGCAACTACTTTTTTTTACTGTGACACAGTTAATGCGAAATAAGTCCTTTTAATAGGAGGACAGCATTTAAAAATATATAAACCCCATAAAACAAAACTTGTCCACAAAATAACTCAGTGCATAAGGTCTATCTGCTCACATTATCTTAATTGAAGATAAATAAATAACACTGACCTCCTGAAGTCTTTAAAGTTTCTTCATTTTACGATGATGTCACAATTCACAAACTTACAACTTCTCACTGTCTAGAAAATGACTTTCAAACTCCTTATCATGACACTCAGTGTCCTTCGGTATCTAGATAAGATTCAATGTTTTCATTTTTCTCATCTTTAATTTGCAACACATGCTACACACATTCAATAGAGACAAGGCTACTCACCATCTTCTGAAGCCCTGGACAGACTTCTGCTGTTTCTTCTGCCTCAAAATTCCTTTATGTGCATCTTCACCAACTTTGAGGCTCTGATCAAATGCCACCTGCTCTATGAACAATCACTTACTTCTAGAGGTGGAAACAATCTTTTGACTCCTTTGTAAAACTCAAACATAGCTGAAGTTAAATAGAGATTTGGACTCTTTTAATTCATCTTTTCATTATTTTTTCAGTGTTATAGGTATATTACCAGAGGTATAATCAGCATAAATGTATGTGTGTGTGCATTTGTTTGTTTGAAAGAATGTGTTCCAGTTTCAGATATCCAGTGATTCTGGAATGCTGCTATCTCTCCGCCTCTAATAAAGAAAGGCGTTTTACTTGCTGACTGACGATATTCTAACTCAGTCGACATATTGTGTTCTGTAGGATACAAGTTACATTAAATGCCTCTTGAAATAAAAATTCGAAGTGCAACTAATGACTCTCAACAACCGAATGCTCCTCTTATGAGAGAGTAGTGAAACATTAATTTATTAAAAGGACAAAATCCCTTTAGAAAGAAACCTGAAGGTGTAAAATATATATATATATATATATATATATATATATATATATTTTTTTTTTTTTTTTTTTTTTTTTTTTTTTTGAGTCAGAGTCTCACTCTGTTGCGGTGCAGTGGCACACTCACAGCCACTATAGCCTCGACCTGCTGGGCTCAGGCGATCCTTCCACTTCAGCTTTCCAAGTAGCTGAAACTACAGATGTGTGCTACCACACCCAGCTTTTTTATTTTTAATTTATTTATTGTAGAGACAAGGTCTTACTAAGTTGCCCAGGCTGGTCTTGAACCCTTGAGCTCAGGCAATTCTCTGGCTTCGGCCTCCCAAAGTGCTGTGATTACAGGCTTGAGCCACCTCTCCTGGCCAAGTGTAAATATTTACCTTTGTTATGCCAGGGTTGTTTGTTTTGTTGCTGCGTTTTTTCCCCAGAACATCATCTCATTAGGCACTGTGCTAGGAGAGTGTTTGAGCGACTGTAGGATGACCTCCGGTACACACCTACATGCTTACACCTTAATTTCTTTCTTTCCAGCCTGCTGCTCTCTCTACCTTGAGGGTCGTTGCTCCCAATTGCCCACCTACTGAATTCCTGGTCTTCACTCTTGATAGAGCTTAAATATCTCCCACTACTGCTCTTCAACTTGGCCCCTATCAGAATCCAATGACTTCTTTGTGTGATCCTACAGCATCCACAATAAGGTAAGTCACATATTGCTGTTGCGTATTTTACCCTTGTCTCTAATTCTTAGGTCGTATGAGTGCAATGTCCTGTACCACCAGGCGATCCAAAGTCTTTGCAGTATTGAAAGAATCTTGTGAGTTAAACTGCTTTTCTGTGGATGTGTGTTGGGATGCTGAGTTGGTGGTGGTGATGTTCATTTTAAAGGAGAAGAAGGTCAAAGAAAAACAGCATAAGAAAAGTATCCCAAAGCTCGACTGGTTTTCCCATATTATAATATTTCCATTGGCTAATATTATTCTGATAGTTGACCAGACCATTTGTAAAAATAAATGCTTCTGCAGACTTGTCAAATTTAGGTATTCAGTATAAGAAATGCCTTTGAAAGGGGGGGAAAGGATATAGAAAGGGGATATTTCACATCAATCTATGATAAAAAATAGATTATCTTCTCTATTTCTCCTTCTTTTCCACTTCCAAGAACATTACTGCATGAAAGGAAAAATTTCTTTACTATAAGTCTTTTGAATCACACACACACAAAATGACAAGTAACATTTCTCTCAAAAATTTATTTAAAACATTTTTTTCTCATACTCAATTTCTGCCTATCTCAGTAAGTCATTAGTGTCAGAATATTGTTTCTGGTTTAAAAATTCACATCAGCAACAAAAAGTAATTAAAATTTATCTCTTCTGATAGAGCACTGTGTGTTACCAGATACCCTAAATTGCTTCCATTTGCTGCTCCTCACTTTTGCTACCTCACCTGCCTCACCTGCACTACTTCCACAATATTTCTTCCTGATAAGCTCTAAGCTTCTGGTCACAATCTTGCTACTCTCTGATGCTCTGCTCCATTCTCTTTGCTGCCATGAGCCATTCTTTGATATAGCAGCCTGAATCGATCTCATCTTCCACCTTCTTGCCCTATTACAGCCTGTAGTTCAAACTAGTTGCAATGAAGATGCATGTGCAAGATTTGGCTCAAGCACTAGAAAACACAGATGTCGAAGTTAGAAATCTTTCATTGTATAGCCTCAAAGCACCTAGGAAAATGTCTGTGTGTAGTAGTAGATAAGCAATATGCTAATATACACATACTAAATTGAGTATAAAAGTAACATAAGTAGCTGGGCTATTCTGTATTAAATATACTTAGTTTGAGTCATGTTGAAATAAAACAATTATTTATATATTTAAGATTTGTTTCCACTGAGGTCCAAGATTTTTCCTTTATTGCATATCTTTTTAAAACACCAACTTCATGGATGTATAAATTGAATGGATGTGAAATATGAGGAAGAGAAAAAGGATTCAAGTAAAAATTGAGATTATGCATTTATATTGCCAAACCAGCTAATACTTCAATTCATTTGCTGATGTTAACTGAACTCTAAGATGCTTTTAGTTTAATAAAGGTATTTTAGTCTGCTAACTGGTAATACTTAATATCTCCTCAATGGCTAAAGTATATAGGAGTAAAAATTAAAATAAATTGGAGGAATTATAATAACACTAATGATAAATGGATATTGCTGCTGGGCTGTAAACACCTTGGACACAGAAATAGCTTGTACTTTCTTCTCATAAAACTGTATTCTTTATCTAAATCTCATTTGTATTTTCAAACACATCTGCTGGATTTTTAAAAATTTCTTCCATATGGTCTATGCCCTACCCCTATAAGTTCCTCTTGATATTGTAAGATGTTACTGAGCCCAATCCATGATCTGTGTTTTTCAGAATATACCTGACTAATTTCCAAAAGGCTTATCTCACTCTGAAGGCTTTCAAAGGAGGGAGGGAAATTGGGTGAGAGGACGCCTCTTCTCTTCCTCGCCTCCAACCTTCTGCACAGAACATACACGAATTTAAAATCAAGAAGGGCCTGTGAGCAGGAGTCTAGGCCATCTTAGGTGTTCCTCGGTGTCTGCAGCTGCGGCTTCTACTTTGAGCCTGTTGGAACTTGATTCTAAGTGGCTTTGAAAAGCCACTGAGGAGTTTGTGTTAGCCAGAGGCCACGAAAGCTGCCATCCACAGCTGAGTGATTCTCTGTTCAAACCGGGCATGAGCCCAATTTGAACAGAGAATCTGTTTTCTTCCTTCTAGTTTGAAAGGGTACGTTTCTGTATACTCCCCGTTTTGCAAGAGTGAACTGAGAACAATAATATTCATTTAGGAAAGAAATCACAATGTTAATTATTATACCTGTCAGTAAACAGTTAAATAGCAGTGTGATATGGAAAAGTGAGCTATCTGAAGAGCCAAGCATTCTAGTCTCTTCCTTTAAAAAAGTCACATTCATCAAAAATGATTTAACATTTGGAAGCTAAATGCCTCAAATAGTGACACCATGCTCTCTGGAGATTTTGCCATTCTTGCTTCCTGACATATGCATATTCCTGTGGCGAAGCATCTCTCCTTATGTAACCTCTCTTGAGGTCACAGGACACTACCACTCAAGTTATTTCTTTTATTCCAGTCTATCATGTTGTGCTCCCTCTCCTCTTCTCTCTAACTCACCCGCCAACAGACTTGGTAGCACACACACACCATAATTTTAGACAATTTCTTAAGTTATTCCAGAAAACTTTCCAGCAATGCCCTTTTATCTAGATTTGCAGCTTGGCACTGCATTGCCAAGTTCACATCCTGGACCATGCCTTCTATTAGTGAATGTCTGGGCAGCCTCCCAATAAAGCTGAGCAGCTTCAGTATCATTAGTGGGATGATGGTGTTTCAGCTCCTCTTCCTTTCATTCCTCTTTAGTTTACTATCAGTGCCACTGAGCTTAATGAACCAAAACGCCTGCTCATGCATTAAAAACGGAGATGTGCATTCTGTCCTGGAAAAAAAATTACTACGTTCTATTTTCTACAGCAGAGTTTTTTTTAACAAACATAAAGTAGGGAAAGAAGCACAGGAATAGGTGTATGAAAGGGAGATGTTAGTAAAGGCATTTGGAAACTTCAAGTAAAGAAGGTACTGGATCGCAAGTATAGTGTGCCCTCATAAATAGCATGCATTTATAATAATGTAAATCACTGAAAGTACTATTGAAGCAGCTTCACTTAAATACTAGTTATACTAGTACTAATACACTAATTACTAACACACTCTCAAAAGTGTCCATTATGTAAGAGTTAGTGAGACAATATTAGCAAGGTCTTCCATTCATATCTTTATTTTGCACCATCCTTGCTGTTGTAAAGAAACTAGACACTTATTTGGAAGCAAAAGCATACCAGTATTGCTAAAACTGCTAGAAAAGTTAATTGTAAAATGTTAAATGTCATTTTTCCACATAACAAGAATATCTAAAAAGTCTATTGTTGTAAACCTGAAAGTGGTAATATTGCTTTTAAATCAAAGCCTGATCACATGCATAATGTGGGTAATAGGGAAACACTGTTACATAGGTAATGTTCTGAAATTTTCCCCCATACTTCGTGGTTTTTTGAAAAGTCACTCTATGATATATCAAATTACTGTGACATGGTTTTACTGAGCTCAGCTTGCAAACACCTCTGGCTATTATGCTAATTCATTTTACTGACTTGCATCTCTGGGAGAGGGAAGTGGGAGCCTAGCTACTCAAAATTGTCATTCTCATCAACTATCTGCTCACCAAACTGAGCTCTGCTACACACACAGAAAATGAACAGGTGAATCAGAGAGAGGTGATTCTTGAAGAGAACTGTAAGCCTTAGAAGAGCAGGTATTTTTGATACCAGCCAAGGCAAAGGGCCTAGAAGGCAGGGCACAGAAAGGAGAGGGTAGAAGCAGGAAAGATACACTGAAAGTGTCTTGCAATATTGCTTCGTTCTTTTAGTAAACTAATTTTGATCTGCCTTTCTCCACCAAGAAATGCACTGCACAGTGTCTGTGCGTTTTCCCAACGTTTAGAACCTTTTAAAAGCAGTCAGGTCGCCTCCCAACAGAAGCTGTGATTTTCCTACATAATTTTCTATAATTGTGCCAAAAAGCTAAAAATAAAAATGACATAAGAAGTTTTGCCACAGTGAGAATCACAAGCTCAATTGCAGCACTGAGTCATCATCTTAAAGTTTCAGGAAGATATATCCAGGTTAGGAAATTCACAGTGCTGATTGCCTTCCTCCTGACTGTGCTGGCTTAGATAGAAAGTCTATGGTATGGTTATCAATAACTGCTAGGAACTCTGGCCATAATCGAGTAGATAGCTGTAAAGTACTATCGTATTGGGAAAGTAAATGTGGTAAGAACCGTAACAGGCTGAGGTTTATTGAGAAAGTCCTGATTACTGTGCAGGCTGCGTCCCTCTGATCTGGGGCCAAGGCTGCATAGCGCAGTTATAGAATTTATTGGGTCTTATTTAAACTAAACATATACCTAGCTTTCTCCATTTTACTTCTCTTCATCATGCAGCAGAACATAATTTTTTTTTTGGTTTGCCACAAAACTTCTGTCTGCTCCATCTTTTAAGTCATTTGTCACATTTCTCAAGGTCAAGAAGGAGCCTCAGAGGGAAGTATTTGTGCTGATTGATTGGTTCTGTGATTCTTATGCCTATGGGTGCTGGTAAATGAGTCTTTTGTATTTTCAGTGAAGTGACTGGAATGGAGGAGAGAGACCTGTGCATCCTGTTAATAAGATATATAAAGTATACTGTTCCCTGGAGATCATGGTCCCCGGCATCGCCTCCCCTTGTCACTCACTTTATGGTGAAAATGAGAACGATGCCCTCCGAGCGCTACTGCAAGGAGGGTAGACACTCTGCTTCTGGAATTAAAACAAAGCATTCAGCAGTGGGGAGTCAATATACAGAAACTCTTTTCTCTTTCTGCCACTGTACTATTGCATTCTGAGAGAGAGAGACATTCAATAATGCAAAGTTGACTCCTGCTGAGATGCTTTCGCCTAACTATGTGCATCAGTTGTTGGTGGAAAAATAGGACAATTGCTGCAATTCTGTGAAGCAGTGGGAATAGGGAGTTTGGAGATAGCATTTGGATATATTAGTTTATTGATTTTAATCAAACATATCCCTTTGGTGACAACTTCTTACTTTTTTGAACAATTCAGTAAACAGAAAGATATGCAAGCAAACAATTTATTATCTGTGACAACTATGGTCTCTATTTTGTATTTCTGAGCAGAGCCCTTGAGTATGTTAAGTTTATGAATTATAATGTCACTAATGAAAGATGTTAGGTGTTCTCAAAATGGAAAAGAACTCATTTCTGATGGGGTTGTAATCTCACTTTTTCCTGTCTCCACGGCATCATGATTCTAGTGCTCTCATTCTACGTCAACAACGACATTTTTCCCAGCTGCATTTTGTTAAATGTCAGATTTATTGAGTTATGATTTGCATAAAAGTCAATCTTTTAGTAGTAGAGATCTATGCGTTCTGAGAAACATACACAATCATGGAACCTAACATTTTGTTCAGCTTGACTAAACTTTAGACAGACTTCTTCCTGAGCATAGACTTCCAGCATTTCTTTCCTTCCTTCCCTCCTTTCTTCCCTCTCTCCCTCCTTCCTTCCCTCTCTCCCTCCCTCCCCTCTCCTTCCTTCCCTCCTTCCTTTCCTTTCCTTTTTTTAACATTTGCTCTAGAAAACTTGCAGTTGTAAATTCCTTCTCTGCTCTTTGGAGAAAGAGCTTATCAGTTTCAGGAGTCAGTACTAGCTTTCTCAAGGACCTGGAAGCCTTCCTTTGTGATGCATCCATCAAGAAACATCACATCTCATCTTGTAGTCTTAGTGGGAGGGCTAGAGCCTCACTTTGTTAAAAAGCCAATTAGCAAACTCAGATGTCCTAATCATATTGACCAAACTCCTACCTTATGTCTTTCAGTACTTTCCCACCAGCTCAAGAGCTTAAAAACTCTCCCTACTTTTGTTTCAATGGAGTTGAGGTCTATCCCTTTCATCTATTAAACTAGTACCAAATAAAGACTCCCTTGACTGTTTAATTCTGTTGGTACAATTTTCTTGGATAGACCAACATGGAATTAAGTTACAGAACGTTTTTACCCTCCCAAAACTTTATCCCACCTTGTAGTTAATGTCCTCCCTCAGCAAACATTGATCTGGCAACTATTTGATCTGGCAACCATTGATCTGAGTTCTGTTTCTACAGCTTTGCCTTTTGCAGACATCAGAGAAACAAAATCATATGGCACGTAGCCTTTTGTATCTGGATTAATTTTTTCATTTAGCATAATACTGTTGAGATTCATTCATGTTTTTGCATATGTCAATGGTTTCTTCTATTTACTGTTACATAGTATTATATTGTGTATTACCACAATTTGTTTACCTATTTTTCCAATTCATATTTTGAATATAAATTTGACTTTTCATATTGTATCAATATTTGTTTTACTTAAAATACTATTAAGCATATTACGTTCTGGATACATTCTCTGAGTCAAGATTGGACTCACCAAAATGGTTCTTGCTTTCTTCTCAGGGAGAGCTGAAGTTTGCCATGGTCTCAACTGGAAGACTTCTTATATAACTATGCCAATAAATGAATAAATAAACCAACCACCACTTTAAACAAATAATAAAACTCCTATATAACTTAGGAAAAAAATGCATGTTTATAAATTGTTTAAAATTAAATATTAATGTGAAATTTGCTGAAATTTTACACTAGCCAACTGTTTTTTAGATAGATATTATGTCCTAAATCCGTATCAAGTCAAAATTGAGATAATTAAGCTAGAAAGTGCACTTAAAAGCAGCTTGGTTTCTAGGCAAAATATGCAAATAATTATATACCAATAAGATGGGAATATTAGACTATGAAATAAATTTGAAAAAGTATAAATCTCTTCCCCAAAGAATGCTTTATAAAAAAGTCCGGTTTCTGTATTGGAACTGAATTCATATACTTTGCGTTTTTTAATATGTGCACTTCACTCTCTTAGAGTTAAATGTTAACCCTATATGCACTATATTCTGTCCTTTGTTTTCTGTTGTTATAGTTTTTGCTGTTTTTTGTCTTCTTTTTAGATTTTAACTAGCACTGAGTAGAATTATTTGGGAGAATATTTGTCCTGGACATCAAAAAGCTTTCACTCTCTGCAGCTAGAAAACAGACTCAAAAAGTTTGTCATATCATTTTCCTCATTTTAATTTCAATTTTAAGATGCAAACACGTGACTGGCATATTAAAAAATTAAAGTAAGAAAGTATTACATAAATAATAAATTTTTCCTCTAGTCTCATGTTATCCTATGAATCTAATTAGCTAGTTTTTTTATATAAGTGGCCAATCTGAATTTACTCCCATAACACAATTTTTATGCCTTTTGTATGTTATAATAAATAAAATGTCCATAATAAAATGTTTATTGTATACAAAATTTAAATTTTTGTACATTACCTGACAAAGGAACTGGAGTTGCCTGCCATCCCAAATCTAGCTCTATATGTGCTAGACATAGTGTCTCAACATATCACTATGTTTGAGCTTTAACATTTTTTAAAGTGGCTAGAAACTAGAAACACTAATTTCATTTTGATCACTTAAAAATATTCTTAGTAGTTTTAAAGAATAAGATATACTTGCAATAAGACATATAATTCTATTTTAAAAAGACAGATGCAATAACAGGAAACAATGCCAAAAGCAGCAAGACCTTAGTTTCAGTAAGAAAATTGTTGGGCTTCTGCTTTTGGAATGGATATTTATTTGAAAAAAAAAATATGCTGGTCTATATTATTGAAGTTTACATCTCAAAGACAAGGAGGTACAATCAGGTATTTCAAAAATATATATTTTTTTACCTTTTGCACAAACATGTGAATAATAAATACATACAAATCTTTGAAATCGCATATTCATTTACTTTTGATTTTCTGACATGCATCTTGTTTTAAAATGGAGGACTTACTGTACTTAAATTTCAAGAGTCTTGATTATAACATTAGCAAATCTGTTTTAGCATATGGTATCATTCATGAACTAGCCAAGTATGCTCCAAAATACATTATATGGAATAGGTGTTCTTTGAATATAAGTTTATAGTCAAGTAATTTTACCAGGGAGTAGTTTAAACAACTGGAAGTAGATTAATTTACTTTTAGTTTGTTAAATGCATTTATATGGAAACCCAATTGTGAATCACCAAGAGCAGGTATTGAGGATAGAACTCCTCAACTTCATTCAGTCTAGACAAATAATCCATTAAACACACATCAATAAATTCTTACCTCAGATTGGTATTTGGGCTAACAGGAGAGGTAACTGATGAAGCAAAACTGTTTTAATATACTGGGCGTCTGAAGGCTAGTCTCTAATCTTGACTCTGGTGCCACCTTTGCCAGACGGACTAGACTAGTGACTAAAAGCAAAGCCTACCTGAATTTGAATCTTTTCCCAACCTCTTATTTGCTAAGTGACTATGTGTAAGTCACCTTTCTATGCCTGATTCAAGTGTAAACAAGGAGAAATTGAAAAATTTATCCCAATGAGTTGTTAGTTCATTTAATATAATCAAAGTGTTTTTGAAGAATAGGTGATAAGTAATAAGCATTATGTAAGTATGAGCTATTTTTCGTTTTTTAGAACCCTGAACCTTGATCCACAATGACCCACCCACATTGAGATGCAGTACAAACACACATGCACACAAAAACATACATATCTACAATAAAAATTAAGTGAAATAATAATTAACTATGATATAGGCCATATACTCTAATATTTCGATTTTCTTTTATTTTTTATTTATTCTGTTTCTTAGTCTCCTCATTCTATTCCATTCTAACCTATTTATTTTATTCTATAAACTCTATTCTAGTCTGTTCTTTTCCATTCCATCAGAAAAATTTTAAAAACTGGTCCCTATCCTCAGATTGCAAGACATTAATTTAACTATATGTCCTGCTGATCATCATTTAAACTTTGCCTTCAGTCCTCTGTTCATCACTCTCATACAAAATTTTTGAAAACTTTTCTGAAATTCAGTTTCAGATGTTTCTCTGACCTGACAGATCTTCTGTTGATTTTGACCCCAGAATCTATCTTTCTCTTGCATAATATTCTGTAGGTACTAAGTGATCTACTAGGTTTCTTCAAATTTCAAAATTGAAGAAATAAATCACATTTAAAGAGAAGATTGCCGCTTAATTTATTCTTTTTTAAAAACTTAATTTGTGTTTAATATATGCAGCACACACCTACATAGATTCATTGTAAGTCTCAATGGAAAAGAACAGAATGGAATATAAAAAATCCAGATAATTGCTTCTCAATAATTATTCTGTAATGCTTCATCCATTTGTAAATAAGTTTTTAAAATTTTTAAACTTAAAATAATATAAAGCTGAAATAAAAGCTAAAATCAAGTCAACATTTGTATTACCTGCATAATTTTTCTATTTCATTATCATAAATAAATGTATCTCAAGTGCTTTAAATAAGATTATTCTGCTTATATCCAGACTTTTGTGTACTAAAGAAAAGATTAGAATAGCTTTAATTCAACCTCCATTTCTTCCAGAATTTGGTGCTGCACCACACTATGCCTCAGGCCCTCTGAAGTAATGATTACATGTGATATAGAATATAATAATGTTACTTATATTTTATAAACATATAAGTATCCATTGCAAACATCCAAAAATTGATTTTATATTTGAAATTTTTTTCATTGTTAGGATATCTGTAGCTTACATTATAATTTAGAATACATTTCTAAACCCTATAATATATACATGCAATTATAATTGTTTTATAAAATATTAGATATCACATATAAGAATGATTATATTTGGGAGGGTATTTTGAAATTTGAAAGGGTGTTTTTATAACAGGAAATGCTTCTACGAAAAATATTTATTTAAATTGATCAGTCAATATTCACTTTTAGCAATAAGTACTTTGGCTTTCCATTAGATTTCCGGATCATTTGAATAGTAGTTAAAAGAGATCTCACAGTTCACAATTATCAACGACTGGAAAAGAATTTCATTCATTATTGCTTCAATATAAGTATATTTTTCTAATAAGAGAAAATGACTTTACATTTCTATTTTTTCTTTGTCTGCACCTTTCTCACCTATATGTGTATGACTTCTACTTCTCTCACTGTGTCTCCAATATCCTGAGATACTTAGCATCCACTATATTATTTATTAACATGTATTCTACAGGAGATCACATTCAAGGCTGTCTGGCAGGCTTCCCGACTAGTAACCATGCATATGTGCAGAGCTTTCTGAAAACGCCACACATATATGTTAATTTCTCAAACACTTGAGCTGTGTTAATTACAAAAATATGCAACTTCAATACATTTTAAAAGTGCTTGTGAGGCAGCTGTTATTTTTTGCTCATTCTCACAGTCTGGTGTTATTTATTGTCATTTCATGTGTGGTTTCTATGCTCATCCAACAGATATTGATTTATACCTTTTTGTATTCTACATGTTGGTTGTTTTGTTGTATATCATCAAGAAACTTCAGTGAAAGATACTGTGGTTGTCACTTGTTTGAAAGGCTCTTTTCCCTCTCTGCGCACTCCATTCTCTCCATGAACAGCTGTGTCACAGCTGTCATTCTGAATGGTAAAGATGTCTTTGGTGGATAAGCCTATGCCTGTGGCACACAGAGTGACTTCAACCAACTCATTAGCAGGAGCTGGGCCACAGCAAGGTTTGGTGCTGTCCATCAAGCCTACGACCATTGCTGACACCATCAGCAAATCTGTCAAATGTGGCTCTTCCTGTGAATAAAGCCAAGCCCACTTGTTCTGTGGTAAAGACAGAATTGGCAGAACTTGTTTAATAACAAATACAAGAAGATGATGACCAATCTTTATACAGTGTTAAGTAATAGAAAAAAATACCTAACTGGTCGGAAAATTTGATAACTGATATATATATATGTTGCTGGAATACAGGGAGTCGAACTGAAGACTACATAATTTCCAGTGAAGCAATTCATTAGGCCACTGACGTTGTTCAAGTACATTTACTTAGCCTCTGGAAAACAACACAAATATTCAAAACATGAATATAGTCCTTTAGTGATAAAGGGCTATTAATTACATCTAGAATCAGATATAAATGTTTATAGATGGAACCATACATCAGATTTATATGATAAGTAGAATTATTAAATGTAATAATTTATCTAAAAATTAAAATTGGTGTATAGGAATTCATTTGTAAGTATGTAGTTCTACATTTACAATTAAGTGCTTAAAAGTTTTAAAGCCAACTATATAGATATGGTATTAAGGAAGACTGTAAAGTTTGATAGTCACTATATTTTTGCATTTTGGACCAAATCTTTTAATTAGACCCAGGTCCGAATTGAGGAGATAAAGAACCAGCAGAACATTCCTCAAACTCTGATGCCCTCTCTTAACACCTGGCCATCTCCTCAAGAAAAATTCTTATTTTTCTACCAACACACACCCCATCACTCCTGAATATTCACCTGGTATACTTTTTCAAGTCTAATGTTAACATTACATTTTTTCTCTACTAAGTTAAATTGTTCTTTAATCCCAGTACTTTGGGGAGCCGAGGTGCGTGGATTACCTGAGCCCACGGGTTTGAGATCAGCTTGGGCAACTTGGCAAGACCTCAACTCTACAATAAATCAAAAATTAGCCAGGCGTGGTAGAGCACCTGTAGTTCTGGCTACTTGGAAGGCTGAGACGGAAGGTTCGCTGGAGCCCAGCAGGTCGAGGCTGCAGTGGCCATAAGCATGCCACTGCACTCCAGCATGGGCGATGGAGTGAGAATCCAACTCAAAAAAAAAAATTGCTTTTGTTATGTTCTTGTACCTTGAGAATCTCTCATTTTAGTACTGCTTATATTTTGTGGTAATGTACTGATATCAGTGTATTCCTTAGACGAGAATATCTGAGGCACAGGAACAATGTCTCTTTACTGAGCATGATGTACTTAGCATGCGTAACATTGCTTCCGGTATAATTGCTGGATTAGTATTTATGGAAGGAAGGGAGGAATGGAAAGAGGAAAGAAGGGAGGGATTATTAATGTATAGATTGGTTTAAGAATATTATGGAAATGATCAAAAAAGGAGTGGTTAGATAATTTGTTTTCTCTCCAAAGTATAGTCTGCCTGCATTGTGTTTGTGGGCAAGAAACAGAGGAAGGAATGGCTAACTTCCCTGATTTAAGGAACACATTTATGGTCCCATTTTAAAAAGTAAATCATTTCACACTAGAAAGCAGAGATATGTAGTATAGAGTTAATCAAATATGCCTATTTTTATATTGCTTACATCCCTCTTAAAATTAACACTTCCTAAAAATTTTCAAGTATAAGTTCAATAGTGAGAAACAGACCAATATTCCTATGCTTCTAGAAACTTGTATGATACATAGGCATTAGACATGAGTCTATGTAGTTTCTATATACTATTGTAGTATAAATTATTTACATTCTTGGTAATTTGTATCACATTTATATATGCTTACTTAGCAAGCTATAGGAGTTTGACAAATGTTTTTAATGAATTTAGTGAAAATGTATCTCTATAGACTAAAAATTGCACATAAAAGATTCATATCAAGTAGAAAGATTCCTAAATGCTGATCAGAATGGTAGCCAGCAATTATTCTGGGATTTGTTAGAAATGATTTGCAAGGCTAATCTTACAAGAAATGACATTACACCTTTGACTTTTTCCAGTTGAACATGTCAGAACTTAACTCTAACAACTCTCCAGGCCATGAGGTGTATTAATTGCTATTTTTCTGACTACGGGTTTGGACCCTTCATGATAAAGATGGAAAACATCCTTTTCTAATGAGTAAGCGAGACTGACATCCAACATGCTTTTGCTACTAGTTGTTATAAAAGCAATGTTACACAGTACTGAGATGTAACTATTTATCATTATCCTTAATTTATTGTATTTTGAAGGAAAATGCTATATGTTTCTGAGAATTTAAATATTTTGATTTATTAGGGATTGTTCCCAAAATATGTTTGTATATATGTATGTATATATGTATGCAAGTAATGTGTTTATGCATACATGCATATCTTTACTACACTTGGGGTTTTAAGATAAAGACTTTTCTTATGAAGAAAGAAAATGAAAATAAACTGGTTTGTGAATTTGTGTTGTTAGTAAAAATCTATTTTTTATTCATAAAGTTATTTACCATTAATAACTTTATTACTCTCAAATAATTTAATGCATAAGAGGTCTCCAAACAAGTATTGCTAAATGATTACTTATGAAATACTTTAATTTAAAATCTGATATCAAAGAAACACCTATTCTAAGAAATGAATACACTTATGTACATAATTATGTAAATGTACTTGGATAATCTAACTATATAATTACCAAGACAGGAAAATACAAGTATGTGATATACATATTATAGCAATAACAGGAAAATACAGACGTGCAGTATAATATTCTATTTAGTGTATGGATATTTTTTAAATGAAAAGATAAAATGCCAAAGTAAAAGTGTTTTGACTTAACACATTTACTTTTTTTTTCTGAAAGTACTCCTTCCCCATTAGTGTGATGTAAACAAGCTGAGCCCCCCGTACTTTGGCTCTGAGTGCCCTTGGTTGATGACCTGGGCTCAAGGTTCACCCATATCTTCACCTCAGTGAGGAGAGAAAGTATACTTGTCTTGAAGTCTATTCTCTTGAATAAGGTTACAGATGTGAAATATAAGCCACATAGAGATAGTAATAAGTTATACATTTTAGTTATCTTCTCACACACTCCTCTCACTCACCATTTGGCATGTTTTTATTCTCTTAAATATTTTCATCACATGACACAATTGGCAATTTCATGAAACCAATTATAATGTAACTGCTATGAATTTATGAATCCAGCAAAACTCGTGTTACGAATTTACATAAAAGGTCAAAAATATTTTTCTTATCAAAACAGTTTTCTCCATTTTGCTGTGGAGATTTACAGCAGTGGCCCATCCTGGGATATCTTAATCAACCATCTGCACCCATGAATTTCACACTCGCGATAACTACCACATTTCGAAAGTCTAGCGGCTGAAATTCACACTTATTTTAAAACCTTTTCACCAATCTCCCTAACTCTTAGAGCTAAGATTTCCATCTGACATTGATTTTCGGATTTCATCTCTACGAGGGAGAAGCCTTATCTCAAAAATTCATACACTGAACGCTAGACCATTTTGTAAAAATCCTTTAGCTCAAGCATCAAAAACAGTGACAAGGAATAGCTACTCAACTGAGATGCAGTCTTGTGTGAATTCCAATAACTATGAGACATTTCCCTACAGATTGCAGAATATAGACACTGAAAGCTGTTTGCATTCTATGCTGTTTCATGGGAAAAGAGAATGAAATATAATAGAAGGGAAATAAAATTTATGAATCAAGGATGTATAGATAGTAAAGGTGACATGCATTTATGGTATAAAAACAATGTGCATTTTTTAAATTCCTGTGCTTTTATTTTAGCCATTATGATGCTCTGTGTATCCAATGGCAGTAGGTGTGCCAGAAAGAGAAAACTTCAATGTGACAGTTTAAAATTTCACACCTTATTTGAAACCTAACTTAAAAAGAACTTCAGGTGGGTGTAAACTACTTTCTTTAACACTTCTTTGATAAATGTGTATTCTTTTTGTGTTTAAAAGGAGAGTCATTAGATTACTCTAGGATCAGAAATCCTCATGCAATTTGAGTGCTATCACTAGCTAGCTCTGTGGCCGAGGGCAGGTCACTCCATTTCTCTTGTCTTCAGGTTAAGCTTCAGTAATATGAGGATGTCATCTCTGTGGTCCTTGACAGTCTGTGAGGATTTTGTTTGTTTGTTTTTACTTAAACAATATCATGGTATAGTTTGTTTGTTTGTTTGTTTTTACCTAGACAATATCATAGTATAGTTATCTTTAGAGTTTCTGAAACTGTGTGGCTCTGGCTATAGTCCAGCCTCACTAATGACTGCCTGTGAGAATTTGAGCAAATGGTATAACTTCTCAGTGTCTCCATTTCCCTATCAGTAAAATGAGAATAATAATCAGGCCTAACTCATGGCGTTGTCAGGATTAAATAAGCTATATTTCAACAATTTTAGTTTTAGAAATTCTCTTAACACATCTTAAAGCAGGATGCATATTAAAGAAGTCATAAATAAGCATTTATCAGAGTTAAATTGGCAACAATTTGTCCCTAGTGATACTTAAGATGTAGCATGATCTGTACTCAGTAACAGCTTAGGTTAGAAGAATTATTGTTATACATATGAAATGCTGGCACATTAATTTCTCAATAGCAGATATTAACATTTTTCTATGAGTAAGCAATAATTGTTATATCTAATTTGAGTTATAAGTTAAGAATAAAATAATAATTACTAAAAACTGGTGGTTACATCATCTTGTTTTATATTGTATCTAACGTCATAATACAAATGTAATAACTTTATCCAGATAAAATAGAAAAAATAACGTATTTCAGATGCCAACTTTGTAGGTTATAATCACTTTTCATTGTTAATTCTCAAGAATTATTAACACTAAATTAATAACTCTTAAGAAATCAGTTACTAAAACTTACCACTTTCTTACTGGTCTATGATGTTAATCATCTTTTACAGAAATCTGTCTTTTAGAATAGTTTAAAGAACTCTGTCTCTTCCTTTCAAGTTTTATTTGTCTCTCTGAATTTAAAAATGTATGCTTAAGAAATTAGATGTACTGTGATCAAAAGCAATTTAAAGTGACCAAAGACAAGATGTAAATGATGGGAGAATATACATGTAAAGTGCTTGATAGAGTTCCTCGCATCGAGTCAAGCTACATAAGTTGTTGATATTACCATCATTTGATATCATAGATCACCAGAAAGAGAGGGCTTTATAGATGACCTGGTTCAAAACCACTCAGTCTGCAATGGGCCTGGAGTAGATGATTAAATGAAAATTTGTGGGACAAAAGTTTCTAAAAATATGTTTTCTATTTTTCTTTGTTTACATATATATAAACAAAGCACAGTAGATGTACTTTCATTGTTCTTTGACAACTTGACTAATAATATAAATCAATATCCTAACTCTGAATACCATTTTTTCTTGTTCAAGTTTCCTGAAACTTCAGTCGAATACGTCCCGTACAAATTGTGTTCCTATGCTTTGAGCCTTATAAAACATCTAGGGAGGAAAAAAAATGGTTTATAGAAAATTATTTAAATTACATCTCATTTAAATTCTCTATGAAAAACAAGGAAATCTTTAGTAAGCAATTTTGCCATCCCACTGCCTTTGGAAATTTTAAAAGAATGTCTGAGAAGTATAGATTATTGAGTCAATAAAAACAAACATAAAATATTATAAAAATAAATATGATTTTTAGAAACTTGAAATTCACTTAGATTTCATAGTCTTCCACAACATGCTAGGAAGGTTTTTTTATGACTTACATGAACTTTCATTTATGAATAACATATTTTTTTGTCATAGAGTTAGAAATATTTTGTTATTGTTGAGTTATTAATGGTGGAAACTCCATTGTTCTGGCTGTTTGAAACATACACAGAAATGATGAAAAATTAGAGTTCAAGGGCTGTAGTGCTTCTCTACCTTCAAGTAATTTAGGCTTTAGAGAGAGAAAGAAAAAGAAAATAAAATGAAAATAAGAATAATATATGCTGAAGTTTAGAAAGATATTTCTGAATATTTAGAACTACACAAAAATAGAAGAAAAATACATGAAAGAAGAATTAGGAGATATCACTCAAACTTCTTTCGATCTCAATTTATGGTTAATCAAAATGGTAGTCACTTTCTCAATTAAATTTCTATTAATCAAAATAGTTTCTTCATTACCACTGAGAATTTTGAGAATTATAAACTCTTTTTGATGGCAAAGGCAAAGACTTGTGCAAAAAATTATTAAAATGTTTTAAGGGAATGGGAGGAAATACTACATTCCACGAGAAAACAGAATATACACACACAAACACACACACACACACACACACACACACACACACACACATACTAATATGCAAACACACACATATCATCACTTTCTCTACAATCAATATGTTATGACTATGGAGAAGAGGTTAAACAGTATACTCGTTTTGATACCAGAGTGAGATATTAGAACATAAATTCTTAAAAATATGGATGTTCTTCCATTGCACAACAATGCGAATAGACTTAACACTACTGAAATATACACATAAAAATGATCAAAATGTTAAATTTTACGTTATATATATATATATATATTTTTACCATACTTATAAAAAAAAGAAATGAAAGATATCAGATTTCTGTATCCAGCCATAGTGGAATAATTGGTATTTGAATAGCCCTTCCAGTGTAAAAGTAAAAAGAAAAAAAGAAAGGAATCTTTCACATTTTACTATAGATGAAATAATGTTTTAAAGAAAATTAATTTTAAAAAATCTTAAAGTAAAACAGAAAAATAAAAGATCAAACTGAGAAGAAAAAGTAGTAAAAAGTAAAAAAAGATGTATGAGAAATTCAAATGTAACCAGTTCATATTAGAGAAGATTGTCTTCTTATCCTCCTCGAGTATATCAATCTTTCAACAAGCAGATGTGCATATCTTTTAGCTCAATTAATACAAATGAATTAATCAAGAACATTCAACTTTAAAAGATAGCTGCTCATTTCTTTCTTTAAAAATAGGTAAAGATCAGCATTTTTCATTCAGTGTTACAAACATTACATTTAATAGGTGGGCCGTAACCAAAGACGAAAAGTATGTTGTTAGTTTTTGTTCTAAAAATGTTTACTTAAAAGTTATTTTTTAAAGCACTAGTATAAAAATGCAACAATAAAGAACAAAAAGGTCAGCAAACAAAATATTTATACTAGTCAAACAGAATGTTTAAAATCATGAGGAACATGAAAATTGCTGAGTACTAAAATGGTCTCCATAGAGATATGGCATACCTCATAATGGTTTTCTTCATTCTCTTGAATGTGGAAACCCGCAGAGCTGGGACATTTCTGAGGAGTGACAGGAATATTGTCACTTTTGCTGTGTGAGTTACACTGAAAGAGATTACCAAATAATTGTGACAAACCACTCCACATTTAGAGTGTTCATTGAGAGATATGACTGTTTGCTATGAGCCTAATAAAGGAATACCGTTTGAGCTAACAAGGGTCTACACACAGAGATACATGCACTAATATTGAGTCTTTACTAAAAAGATAAAGTGTTTCCAGGATAAACAAATTGTCAGTATGTTTTTACTAAAACTAGAGAAATATAAGATTTGGGTATTTTACTTTTACCTCTTATTTTTTTAAAGCAATATTTACTTATTCCATTAATGACTTCAGTAGCTATAACATATGGTACTACTATTTGTGAGAGATACAGTTTAAGTGCTTGACATATACTATACACAAATTAACCTGTGAAATAGGTGATATTAATTATTCCCAATTAAGGATGAGGACACTGAGGCATACTTTTCCCCCAAAGTTGTTTTACTATCCAACTTTCTGAGACCAGTCCCCATAACCATTTCTACCACATGGGCTGCCTTTATAAAGGATATGTTTGAAACAGGTAAAAATAAAAATCTTAAAATTAATGTCTTAAAATTCTAGTTCTTTTTTTTCTGCACTAAAGAAAGCATTACAAAAAAGGCTAACTAAAATAATTCACTTGGAAATTGATATGAATTATAGAACACAAGATATTAAATTACGGCTTGGCCTTTCTCTATGAAAATATTAAAATGAATATTTTTTTGTATTCCTCACAAAGTTTTTCATGTGAAAAAAGACATTGTTTACTTCCTGTTTTCTTACTGCCTTCTTTTGTATGTCTTTTATTAGATTCAAGACAAGAAATATTTATAAGTAATGATGTCTAGCCATTTATTAAGCATAACTTTGTAGTTTTTAGGTTTCTGCTTTAATAAACAGACACTGTCGTGCCTCCAGAAAAGGCCCATCATTGATATATGCCTTTTCCTCTTCTATTAAACTACAACATATTCATAGATTTTTATGACATTAGGACAGAATAAACTATTTTTTTTAACTATATGCCACATTTTCTACTCATTCATGAAATGCCACTTTCACTATCTCAAAGAAAAATCTGTTAGAAAAATCACTGTGAAACACATTTTTTTTTCATTAATCAGTATTTTTTATTATGGTTTTGTGGGGTACAGTTAAGGATTAGGTGTACAATTACGTTTCATTCAGGCACCCTGTTGATAAGAGATGTTTTCCCATCCCCCGACAGATATTTGCTACTGTTAATCCCATCCCCCTCCCCCCCATAGTTTCCCAGTACCGTCAGTCATTTTCTTATAGTATTGCATTGGATGGTGAAACACATTTTTAAAAGCAAATGAGTTTTAGAGTTTTCATATATTGAGTTGGTTCTATTTTCATTCCATGACTACCATTTTATATATTTAAATATATTTTAAAGCACTGACATTACATTTTGAAGCTATCAATCATCTCATTAATACTTTGTTTAAAATTTTTGTTTGTTTAAAAAAATAGCTGGCAACTCAGAAGAATATCTCTTTAAATACAGATATTCATGTTATAAACATTTGAGCATAAAAACATTATTTATATCTGTTCTCTCTACAACTTAATTTCAACTCTGTTCAAAACTTTCCTCTTGGAATTCTCCATGGGCAATTCAACAAATGGCGATTGTCATTTTAACCTCGGCTTGCAACCTCAGTAAATTTTTATGTGTAGCTCGTAAAATGCTGTTCGCCAATATTAATTCTTTGAATGCTCATAAGTTTATCTGAACAAATTCATTGTTACCTAAAAAGGCCTTTCTCTTTACTTTAGCTTTCTTTAAAAAAGTGTACACCTTAAAGCAGTTATTTTTACCTGTGATGTTCGCAGGCATTTTAATCATTCAATTCCTGTCCCTAGCCTCTCCTCATATCTATTCATGTTGATTAATCTTTTTAAAAGAGCTAATGTATTATGTAGTTTTTCTTCTAAGAAACATTTCCTAAATTTCTGTGACCCAGCAGTAGGTCTCACCCTGGCTGTATATTAGAATCACCTGGGAGCTTTTTAAAAATGTCAATGACTGAGCCCCACCTCACACCAGTTAAATAAGAGTTCAGGCATAAATATTTTTTTAAATGCCCAGGCAATTCTAATGTGCAGTTAGAGTCTCTGAGTTAAGGTTAAAACTTCTTTGTCTCATCCTCAAGACACTATAGTAAATTTAAGCGTCAATCTTTTTTCACTCTGATCGCTTCCTTGATCACATTTGTTCTTGTGTTTTTAATTTAATTCATCATATATTGTTTTTATGTATATATCATAATTCCCCTGAATCTGAAAATCCTATACCTGTATAATACTTTATGCCTTTGCATACAAGAATTATCTGTGAGGTACTTCTGCTGACAAGTAGAGAAAATATAATCCTTTAACAGATGAGGGAGACAGCAGTTCAGATCTATGCAGAGCCATTTGTGCAAGGATTTGCCCAGTCAAAGCACTCTCAGTAACAGCAGGACAAGACTTGTGCTGTTTCTACTCTGCCATATCTCCCTTAATGGGTTCATCCATTTGCTCATTCATTCACTCATTCTATTCTATTTGTTTGATAATCAGAAATTTACTGAGTGCATGCTATATGTCAGGATTTAATGGGCTTATCAAGATGTGGCACTTAATATCTGTGATATTCTTGCTCTAGCATTGAAACCACACATGAAAACAGACAATCGCCATGATATGTGAAAATGTATGCAGATTGTTAAAGGACAGAGAAAAAAATGAATAGACTCCAGTGTCTGATATCTGGGCAGAGTCTCCATAGATGGACTGCTGAGGGAATCATGGTTAGTATGCATTTAAGACTAAAGAAACTGCATAAGAAAGGCTAAATGACATAAATTCCTATGAGCCATGAGTAGTTTGATAATAGTTCAAACATGGAACATATGTGGATTGGCTTGAAAATGGACAGAAGTTATTAGGTATTAAATTCAACAGTAGAACCAGTGATGAAAAGTTATAGAATTAAACTTAATATAAGGGATGACTACACAGTTGAGAGGTGCTTTATAAATTGGCAGTGCCAAGGGTGAGCTTTGACCAATATTTCATCTCTTGCAACTTTCCCAGGAACTATGCAACATGACAAAATGAGTGCATTTTCAATATGACTGTGACATGCAGATAAGCCCTTCCATCTCAACAAGCTTTCACCCCTAAGCCTCTCCTGCGTCTAATTCTGGAGCAGCCTCTGTATATAGAACAGTGTACAGCATCAAAGAAAAATTTTAACTAACTGTTATTTCCTCACTTTTAAAATTGAGAGTTATGATGTAAGTTGTCTGTGGGGATTACAAATCCATGAATCAGAGAAAAAAAAAAAGTAACACTGTTAACAATACTTTGAGCTCAAATATTATAAATAGTCAAACTTTTAAGAAAAAAATTATTAAAGGAAAAACAAATTAATCACGATGAATCCTTCCTAACCATTTTCTACTTCAGCAAGAGTTGTAACCTAAATCAAAAAAATTTATTTTAAAAGTCTTAATTATTTCTCCCACCAAAGAATTTTACTGTTTGCTAAATTTAATATGCATGAATACATAATGAATTATGGTTAAGATGGATTTGCTAAATCCGATTTAATATTGTATGGTGCATATGTAAATCAAACTTGAGATCTCCAAAGTTCAATAACAACAATCATATTAAATGGAAATCACTGTAAATATATTTGTTTTATACATTAAAACCCATTTGATGATTTTCCATCACCTATGATTGATAGTCTGTATTTTAATGTGTGGATCAATCTTGCCTCCCTAAAACACCCACTGTAGTTCCTGGGGAAATTGTCATTCACTGCCTATAGAAATGCCCACTCACACTTGCTACATAATTAGGTATTTTAGCATTTTCATTTTTGAAACAAATATCTAAGAAAGCACTTTATAGGCATGTTATGAAGAGAAAAAAATCAACGGTAGCAAAAGCAACAAAAGTCTCATGAAAAGTCTCATAATCAAAAGACATAAATGTTTTCTTTGCCAAAAAAGGGATTCTTTACATTTTCTACCCAACTGTAAAGTGGCAGAAATGGGCGATATTATTATATTACTCCATCTACATTCTTACAAAATCAAAGTTGTTTTCTAAAAATCAATGACACTTTTATAAAAGTTTTGCAATCATTATAGAGTCAGTAGTAGTCTTGTATTTTTGTGCTATAGATTTTATTAAATAACAACTCCATTTGTTAAAAACTAGCACTAAAAATATTGTTCCTACTCATTTTAATAAAGAACGCTTTTATGAAGCATTCTGAAGCATTCTTAAAACTTTTGCTCCAAAAATGAATTAAAAAATTCAAATTTACAGAAATGAATCCACTTTAAATAATTTATCTACACTTGGTATCTTCCATTTCTCTCCATCTATCTTTGCAGACCCACATGTATTAGGTTTCAAACACCCATACTACACTGAAATTGCTCTAGCGTAATCACCAGTGATTTTCCCATTAGTAATTCTAAGGGCAATTCTAAGTCCTCATCTCACATAACACAACTGATCGCTCCCTCTTTTGATTCACTTATGTATTGACCTCCCAGGACACCACACGCTCACAGCTTTCTTTCTTCTCATGCTCTCTTTCTGAAATCATTTCACTGTTAATGTCGTTGTTGTCAAAGGTGGAAGGACTACAGGGGATGAGTCCTGAGTACTTCCTCAGAAAGTGTTTTCACAATAGAGTCAATCAGTTTAATAATTACACCCTTACTGAACCGTTCCTGATTCCAAAATACTTTCTCTGGCCGACACATGAACAATTTTCTATTTATAAGCAGACAGGGAAGGGACTCTTAGAGTGGTCCCAAACATGGTTATATCAAAGCACATATTTTTTAAAAGTATTTCTCGAAACTGATAACATTTATATTTTAAGTGACCCATAGTGTACATCTTTATTATTTCTGAAAATTTGCCCCAAACATTCAATGTCCTGAAATTTGTTCTGTCTCAGGAAACCCTGAACCCACATCCACAGCCTTTTCTCTGTTTTCTATGTATCTTCTCCTTTAACTTATTGTTCTGTCATCTTTAATTATAACTAGAACACAAAGCTAAACTGTTCATTGAACTTCGTTGAACATATAGGTATTCAGCTTGGATGACATATTTTGATTTAAAATAAAAATTCAGTATATCTAATTTTAAAACCAAATGTCATATACATGTCTAATTAAATCATAGAAATTTAAATGGCTACAATACTCTTCAAGTTCAAGGTAAGGATTATTTATATGATATTATTTAAAAAGGCACAACACAAAAGGATAAAAATGGAATGATAACGGTTTCGGCAGCATACTGAGAGTCTATTTATTTTTTAATCGTTTGTTTTGCCTATCTTCTTCAAAAATTATCTTTTAAAATTAGAGACATAAATAAGTGTACAAAAAGCATTAGCATTTTTATATGACAACAATTATCAAGTTGAGACCAAATCAAGAAGGCAACCCCATTTAAAATAGCGAGAAAAAAAATTACCTGGGAACACATTTACCCAAGGAGGTGAAGCATCTCTACAAAGAAAACTACAAAACACTGATGAAAGAAATAATAGATGACACAAACAAAAGAAAAAACATCCCAGATTCATGGACCAGAATTAATATTGTTAAAGTGAGCATAATGCCAAAACAATCTATAGATTCAATGCAATCCCTATCAAAATACCAATGCCATTTTTCACAGAATTAGGAAAAACTATTCAAAAACTCACATAGAATAAAAAAAGATCCTGAATAGCTAAAGCAATTCTGAAATAAAACAAATTAAACAAAACACACAAACAAAAGCTTGAGGTGCATATTACCTTATACTACAAGGGTATCATAAAAATTGGAGACATAAATATTTTTAAAATTTGGCATATTTTAATTATAGGTAATGGGAGCATAGGTAGTTCTCTTGTTTTTCTTTATATTTCTGAGTTTTTCAAATATCTAACAATGAATACACATATAGAAAAAGAAATAACAAAGTCTTGTTAAAAGTCTTTTCTCTTTACCTCACAAGATTATTGAAATACCTTTGTTGAAAGATTTCTATAAACTATTAAAAAGATGTTTTTTTGAAAGAGCTCTATAAACTATAAACTTTTGAAACTGTGGATCTTCAGAGGTAGAGACACCACATGCATGTTAGGTCCCTTCTGATTTGGTTCAGAGGCAATTCTCTCCTTTTTGCTAGGAAATGTTTTTCTACAGCCTAGTGAGGAACATGCTAGTTCTTCCCTTTCTTATGGCACTATAGCTATAGATCTTTCTCCACTTCATTTAAATATAGTTTTGCCTTCTTTTACTTCAAGAGGGTATTTATTTTGGGAATCTACCTCTACCTCTATTCTTAGTTCTATCTTTATCTCCATCTGTTTCTATCTCTATCTCTGCATTTGTCTGCAGTCCCTTAAGAAAAGCCTTGAAAGTCACACATAAACAGAATATCAACAGAACACGCAGTCTCAGGCAATGGACAATATGTAGAGTTGCTAAAACTTTACAGTAACCAAAATATTTAACTTAAAATATTGTTCTTAAATCTTGTTTACTTGCTCTTCCTGTTGATAGTTTATCTCCAGTATATAGCATAATGCCTGCAGCACTGCTATGCACTTTATAAATATTTTAAGTGAAACGAAAGAATAAGTGAATAAACATAAGACTTTTATAATAACTTGCATTTACTGGGTTTTTTTGGCTCTTAAGTCTCTGAGTAATCACCTATTTTATTTGTAGTATATTTTTGGCCCCCAACAGAAAAGTTCATTGCGAAATGAACATTCCTAAGAACTACAATGTGTATCACAAATGCTATAACAAAAAATAAGATACATTAATACCATAGATTGAGTTTACCCATGTTAGAAACACTGTACAAAGCAGTAGGTTTAGTCATCACCTTTGTTTCTCCAACTGAACCCTTGGCAGTCTTGGCAAGAAACAACTTTATCATAGTAGTATGCTAAGTAGCTAAATTTGAACTAACCCGCTGTATATATGAACATATAAGCTCATGTTCAATTTCTGGACACTGCCACATGTTCCTACCCAGTGGATTTTGCAAAGTTCACCACTTTGGTTTCTTGTGGGGTGGAACACATCCTTCAAACCATTGCAAGACTGAGATCTGTTTCAATATTACCTTGAGCCCATTGATAACCCTCCTCACTTCCTCTGCGTAAATTATCTTCTGCCCTTCTCACATTCGCCATTTGAGATCTTTCAATCCAGAAATACCCTTTTTCTTTCCTTCTTGATGACTCAGAGGTAGTTCTCCATTCTACTTCTCCCTCAAAAGCACTTCCTTTCTCCTTTGTTCCTATAAGCCATTCCAATTTTTAATCCAGGTTTGCAGAGAGATTAGCCAGATGGAGAAAGTCACTACTGCTCAATGAACGAGAGAAGCTGACTGTTGCATGTGGAATTTATGAGAAAACAAAAGCTGATTTTATATAGTCTTTTGGCACAGGCCATTAAATAGACCATTTGGCTTCCCTCAATTATAGTTCCATGTGATCAAGTGAAATTAACAGATAAAAAGATATATGTCTTACTGTGCATTTTGCTGTTGCAAGTGAGTTACTTGTAAAGCATTTATATGATATTTACCCCAGTGTACCTCTCTTATGGTATAATGAATGGAACTAATGCGTCCCAAACAGTTAAAATATAAGAAAAGCTTTGTGTACAGAAAAATAATCGTAACAAATTTAAGTGAAAAGAAGACTGGGAAAAAGTCTAAGAATGTGAAATTAAAGTCTGAAGTCATTCAATAACTTATTTGAACTGAAGTGCCATATGAAACATTTTTTTTCTTTGTTTAGAAATTCCCCTTTTATATGCCATTTCAAGATTTAAATGGTCTCTATCATAGGCTGGCTGACATTTTTCAAACAATTCTAACAATTTAATAAAATACGTAGATGTCAAGTACCGTAACCAAAAATAGCTTTCTATACAAGTTTTATTGTGTAAGTGGTATTTAAGAGCAATCTGTTGTCATAAATATTTTGGTTACTGTAAAGTTTTAGCAACCCTGTGTATTGTCCATTTCCTGAGAATGAGTATTCCACTGATTTTTCTGTCTATATGTGACTTTCAAGGTTTTTCTTAAGGGAATGTTAACAAATGTAGAAATAAAGATAGAGATAGAAATGAATGGCTATAAAGACAGAGAGAAGAATAGAGATAGTGGTATATTCCACATATAAATAATCCTTCAGGTTTTGAGAGGGCTATACTTAGCTGAATGTTTTTTTTAGTACACTATTTAATGAAAGTGGAAGGCAAAGGAAAATAGTTTTGTATTCTTGTAGAATTGTTGGCAGTGTAGTCGAGAATGAAACAATAGTACTCTCTGTCAAAGTTACTCAGCAGGTTCCCTCCAAATGTGCAATAAAGGAACAGGTCTCTGTAAGCTAAACATTAAATGTGCCAGAGAGTGTTCCAGGCAGAGGTGCTAGGGTGCAGATTGTGGGTGTGTGAACATAATTTTGCTGAGTAAACGCATAAATATAGGAATAAACTCATATATTTCCCATATCTAACACTGTAAATGCTTTCATAAGCAATTATTATGCCACCAACTTCTCTAATTGAGTGTAGACAAACTGGATACAATTTCTGGTAATTACTCAGCAAGGAGAAATTATGCAAAACCACTTTCACAAGGATCACAAATCATACCCGCTTTTCCATACATTATGACACCCTTCTTGAAATAGTTCAAGGATGTCATTAGAATTGTACGAAGTCTGACAATTAAGTTCGTGAACTAATTCTGGAAAAAGTGCTAATACCTCACTGCTGAAAATCACTACCATCACCTTCCAAGTACTTCCCTTAGGGGGCTATGCACCAATGCCAGTGCTTAGTCCACCCATCAAACTTTTTTTCTGGAATGGCTATCACAGCTGTTGTTGTACTACCCTCTATGTCCTGAATGTCATTAAATGTTTTTCTTTCAATAGGCCTTTATCCCAGTCAGAATGACCATTATCAATAACTCAAAAAATAACAGATGCTGGAGAGGATGTGGTGAAAAGGGAACACTTCTACACTGCTAGTGGGAGTGTAAACTAGTGCAGCCTCTGTGGAAATCAGTGTGGCAATTCCTAAAAGCTCTAAAAATTGACCTTCCATATGAACCCACAATCCCCCTACTGGGAATATACCCTGAAGAACTCAAATCACTCTATCAAAAAGATACCTGCAAACGTATGTTTATCTCAGCATTATTCACAATAGCAAGATCATGGAACCAACCATGCTGTCCAACAAAAGAGGACTGGATTAAAAAAATGTGGTACATATACACAATGGAGTATTACACAGCCATAAAAAAGAACAAAATCATGAATTTCGCAGCAACCTGGATGGAATTGGAGTTTATAATACTGAGTGATCTCTCACAGAAACAAAGATCTGAGTATCACATGTTTTCACTCATAAGTGGACCTTGAATAACTATCGTAATACTATAAGAAAAGGATTGACAGTGGTGGGAAACTATGGGGGGGCAGGGAGGGGAAGGGAGGTGGGATTAATGGTAATCAATATCTGTCTGGGGATGGGGGGGCACACCTCATCAACAAGGGTACCTGCACAATACGTATTTGTACACCTAAACCTTAACTGTACCCCATAATTTAAAAATAAAAAATGTTAAAAAAAAGAAAACAGATTCTAATTGAATTTATGCAAATAATATATTGCCATAAATCAATACTCACAAATAGTTTCCAAATTATGGAGAAATCAAGTAGAGTGAAAGAAATATGCTTAAAATTTTGTTCACAAAGATATACTTTATGCAGTTGTCAAAAGCTATAAATAGCTTAAAAAAAGTTTTCTTTACTGTGAAAAACAAAACATATAAATCAGAATGTTTCAAACAAACAAACAAACAAAAATAGTCGTTTATCTTCAGGTAAAAAAAAAAAGTCATTGGGGGCCAGATCAGATGAGTAGGGAAGGTGTTTCACTACAATTATGTGTTTACTGGCAAAAAACTGCCTCTCAGTGCCATGTGAACAGGTGCTTTGTTGTGATTCAAGAGCTCTTTAGGACCATTTTTGCACGCACCTTTCTCATGTCAAGGTTTTCAGGTAAGATTTTCCTATTTCTCTATTGATGTTTATCTGGTCTGTTATGCTTCTCACAGTCAGTTGACCATTTTGACCCACAATTCAACAAATTTTTGCAATGTTTTCATCAGTTCTGCTCGTTACTGGCCATCCTGACCTCTCTTCATCAATGATGCTTTCTGTCTCCTCAGAAAAACATTTAATTCATTTGTACACTTCCGTTTTCTTCATGACATTATCCCCATAAACTTGGAATAACATGTTCGTAATTTCATTTCTATTCTTGCCAAGTTTAACACAAAGTATTTGTTTGTCCGTTGCTCTAATTCAAACTCCGACATTCTCACAACAACACCTCTGATGACCATTCCAGAAAAAAAGCACCAAATTTGTTTTGACAAGTGGACTAAGTACTGGCATTGGTGCATAACTCCCCAAGAGAGTACTTGGAAGGTGACTGCAGTGATATTCAGCAATGAGGTATGTAGCACTTTTTCTAGGATGAGTTCACGAACTTAATTGTCACACCACAAATGCAACTCTTTTAACCCAGTTGCTATGCCCATGCATTGAAATAAAATTTCCTCAGTAAGTATACTTCAAACACTAACGTTCCATCCTTTACAGTTTTTCCATTGGTCCCCACCTTGTATTATTACCTTACTGTGAAGCCATTTCACAAAAGCAATAATGCATTGAAAGGTTTTTAAAATACAAAAGAATTATATGTTATATTGCTTGATTAAAGTTCTATTAAAGCCAGTTGGCTTTGCACGTTGCAACTCAATTCTACATTTTAAATAAATGGATGCAAGCAATGCAGGACTTTGGAACTTCCCAGATCCTTAAAAAGAGATGCTCACTTCTTTCCAAACATATTCCGTGGAATCCAATAGGAGATATTTTCCATAACAGGGTTAATCAGGATCACATGTTTTGCAATTCATTTAAGTTTATTTCATTACTTATTATTATAAAATCCCTGAGGTTTCTTTCCGTACAATTATCATTTACCTGTATTTACAACTTGAAGAAAAATTAAAACCGGAATTTTCTTTACACAAATAAAAATAGATGAACTAAATATATATTTTAAATTTTAAACCTAATAGGATGAGTCTTGTTTTAAAGGTGAAAATTTGAAGGGGAGACCTTTCAGTTGCATTTTCAAATTAAATGGAAAGACTTCAGGGAATGAAAATAATCAACTGCTTTTGCTTATTTCCACTGTTGCGTTTCATTTTCTCTCTAGGTAATTAAGCTTTAAGAATAGACAAGTCAAAGTATTTTTTGAACTGGCTAACATTTCTAAGGAATTCTGAAAGACTGCCAGATACATAGTGCTAAAACCAACTTATTAGAAAACAATAAATTTATAGCATGTTCCATTAACTGGCATTAAGATGCCTACATGAACCCAAGATGAAAGTGAACACAGTGAGACAGTGGTGGCTCTCCATACAGCAAATACCCTCCTTCCAAGTAGAGACAGACATTTGTGAATTGCATTCATAAGTGTGCACACACAAACATGCACACTATGCTTATAAATACAGGTTTTTAATGTAGGTGATTAAATATTATTTCATGTAGGCGACTGCATATATTGGTATTGAAGGAGTATTCATTACACAAACTCAAGTACTATATTTTTATAAAATACTTCATCTTAAAATATTAAAATATATTACATATTATAAAAACATAAATATTCATGTATAAATTAATAAAAATGCTATAAATAAGCCATATATTATAGTAATTTAATTTATATAAAGCCTAGCATTAATGTATCCTACATTTTAGAGTGAAATATTTCTCAAAAAATATCCTCACTGAGAAGTATAATTATGTCTTGAAATGTATGTGGTAAGAAGAGAAATTTATAAATCTAAATGGATATAATTTTTAGTAATGTAGTTATGGTTCTATATCATTAAAAAATCTTTTCTCAATAGAAACTTTTAACACAATATTAGCCTTGGCTACCTGCATGCCAGTCTATGGAAAGCGTCTGCAAGTCAACCTTCAGCAAAAGAAATCCGGTAATAAATTCAGAAATTCAAATCTGGAGTGCTTTAAAGTGAATTTAAAATTCAAGGCTGTGCCAGTTATTTTAATATTGTCTTTCAAGGCAAATTCTTAAATAAGTTCGGTGGTTTATTATGCTTCTCTTACTGTGTAAAACTTTCTAAAACCGACCCTGAAGCTTGAATTTATATGTGTAATAGTAAACACCAAGAGAGAGTGTGGGGTGGGGGAGAGAAAGAGGGAGAAGGAGTGCATAAGTTTTGGTTTTTCATAGTACACTAAAAACAAACAAACAAAGAAATCCTATGAATATATCATTTCAAAATGTGCTTCTGTAAGTTGAGTGTTTCTTATGTTGATTTTAAATTCATTTATGCAAATTGTACACTATCTAAATTTGAGTTAAAATGCCTAACTTTTAAATTAATGATGAAGGGTAAAAAGGATGTTCCAGAATACACTGGAAGATGGATGTCAATGGCCCCCTGGGTTTTTTTTTTTCTGGAACCTCAACTCTGCCACCCTCTGACTTCACTTCCCAGCCCCGGTGGCCTGATCTGTAAAGTGAGGTTAGACTTGATGGTCTCCTCTACCTACCCAAGTCCAAAGTGCAAGGCTATGACTTAGATGTGTTACCCCAGAACTTAAGGTAGAGCTTTTCTTTGTTTGATGATATTAGTCTCTAACTTCAGACTTTTGTAAAATGATGTCAGTAGTTAAGTTGATAAAGGGACAGCAGGAAAGTTGACATTTTCCCACTGCTTTGGTTACAACATTTGCTCTTATGTTGCTGCTATCTTTGAAAATAAAACTAAATTATGATTTTTGACTTCCATGTTCCATACTTCTTTTTAATTCACAAAGAGGAAAACACTACAATCAAACAAATACTTAGTATGCCATTTTCCTTCCAGAAAAAGAAGTTGTACTTTGAATACTTTTTGAAATATTTTAAAATAAATCAGGCCAAATTAAAGAAACTCTTCAGCAAGTCTGAAACCTATCTAACTGTGAATGTTTTTAAAAGGCCAGAGTGTTTTTTAAATCTATTTTTAAAATTAAAGTTCTATGTATTTTAAGAAGCAAAACTAAAGTACGTGAGAAACATACTTATTTTCAAGGTCTTAAAATTGTTTCCTCATATAGGTTTGGGCAAAAAATCCCTAAAGGAATATACTTTAACAAACAAGAAAATATCTCTAGATGTAGTCACTGCTAATAGAGTTTGTCTTTTGAATTACTTTCTTTGTCTCCAAGCTTCAAACTAATATAACTTCAGCAAAACCACTTTACTGTTTATCTTTTAATCCTCAGGTCATAGAACTGTAACACTTAGATGACTCTCTGGAATACGAACACTTCTCTGATCTACTCTTATAAAATTGTTCCCCTGATGAAGGGAGGAATGAAAATATATGAGAAATAGGTTACAGAAACATATACAAATATCAACTTTCAAAACATTTTTTTACATATTAATTACAAAACATCACTAAGAAACACATTTCATTTCTTTTTTTTTTTTTTTAAGTTGGAGTCTCACTGTTGCCCAGACTGGGGTGCAGTGGTCGCTACTGGCCACCGCAGCCTCGACCTGCTGGGCTCCAGCGATCCTTCTGCCTCAGCCTTCCGAGTAGCTGGAACTACAGGCGCGCGCTACCACACCCGACTCATTTTGATTTATTGTAGAGATGAGGTCTCGCCAAGTTGCCCAGGCGGGTCTCGAACCCTCAGGCTCAGGCAATCCACTCACCTCAGCCTCCCAAAGGCGCAGGATTACAGGCTGAGCCACTGAGCCCGGCCACATTTCATTTCTGAAGAAGAAAATGATCAAACGCTGTATAATTCTATACTCTCTCCAAGAAATTTCTATAAATGATGTAAGTTTTATGAAGGTTCAAATAAATGTATGCGTGCATGCTTTCTACTACTTTTTAGTAACTTGCCATAACACAAATAGAAAATAACTTCCATAAGTTGAATTTTATAAACTCTACATCTCCCAAATATTTATATTCAGCAACATATGTAAATATCATTTCAGAAATTCAAAACAGAGGTGAAAGAAGAATAAAATCTGAAGAGAATAAAGAATAGTGTTATTACTAGTTTGTTTTTTTTTATCCTACAGCCTTCTGCAGAAGAATATAAGATGTTAGATCTTTGTTGGAGTGCAACATATTTTTTCCTACAATAATATAAAAATATATTTATTTCAACTAAGTATTAATATTTAAGTTCATAGTAGTTTTCTATAACATGAAGGTGGGGGACAACACTTAAGCAGGATTAAACAATATATACAAAACATTTTATAAAACATTTATGTTAATGTTAATAATACTAATGATAGCAATCCACTTCCAAATGAAGATAATACATAACTTAAGAATAATTGCCTAGCCGGGCTCGGTGGCTCAGCCTGTAATCCTGTGCCTTTGGGAGGCTGAGGTGAGTGGATTGCCTGAGCCCGCGGGTTCGGGACCCGCCTGGGCAACTTGGCGAGACCTCATCTCTACAATAAATCAAAATGAGTCGGGTGTGGTAGCGCGCGCCTGTAGTTCCAGCTACTCGGAAGGCTGAGGCAGAAGGATCGCTGGAGCCCAGCAGGTCGAGGCTGCGGTGGCCAGGAGCGGCCACTGCACTCCAGTCTGGGTGACAGAGTGAGACTCAAACTCAAAAAAAAAAAAAAAAAAAAAAGAATAATTGCTTTAGGAAAAGCAATATACAAATGTGTGTATGTGAAACCTAATATTTGTTACACATGGCTTTTTGTTATTTTGCATTAGCATTCTATTATAATTCCAAGCTCTTATTTAAAATCAATTTTTTACTCAACTTGTGATGATAAAGATCTGACAAGACTGAGTGGACTTTTTCATCCTTCAGTGAGGAAAAGAAAAGGTTCTAGACTATGCACACAGTGTCTTTTTCTTGCTGTTTGGTTACTGAGAGACCTAAGATAAACAGAGAATGAGGCCACTAACACTAATCTGTTGGTTTCTTCATGTCACTATGGCAAGATGTTGTTAAAATTAATTCTACAATGTACTACAATCATCCAAACAACGATCAACGATGGGGTATGTTAAAAAAATATATATAATATATATATTATATATATATAAAACTTGCTCCAGCTCACAAGTGGTAGAAGCTTGTGAGGTGTGTGTGTGTGAGTGTGTGTGTGTGTGTGTGTGTGTGTGTGTTTGTGTGTGTTGAAGTAGAAGAAGCAACCACATAAGGTAGCTGGCTACTTTGGAGACACAACATGAAAAGAAACTGGATATCAGAGTAAATATAATTCATACTCCTGACATTGAGCTCAGAAGCACTGAATCCCTCTTTGCCATTCCTTTAGCCGTAGCTCTTTTTAAATTCTGTTAGGTCTTTTTTTTCTTTCCCCTCTGTGGTGCAGAAACTCTGTTAGGAGCTTGGAATTAGGGCTTTAAAATTGTGCTTGCAAGTAAGGATTTGTAGCAATTCCTTTCCCTTTGGGCGACTTCAACATTTGGTAGACTCATGGAATATTAAAGTTGAAAGGGATGCTACAGATTTTTCCCTTCTATTATAGATGAGGAAATTAAAGCACAAGATTAACTGATCCGAGATGAAATATTTAGAGGTCAATGAATGATGTATTTTATTTTTTTAGATGAGATAGTTTAAAAATTATCTTAATTTTCCTTAAAATAATCGTAGCAAAGAGAAAGTCAGACACATTCCCATTCCCATATTTTAAAGTATACACTTATAGATTTTTTCCATTTTTAAATTTTAGATTCAGGGGTACGCATGCATGTTTGTTACATGGACATATTGTGTAATAGTGGGGATTGGGGCTCAGGTGGTCCATTCCCAAGGTAGTGAAATTGTACCCCATAGGTTATTTCTGAACCCAATCCCCTTCCTACCTCCCCCAGTGTCTATTATTTCAATCTTTGTAGCCATTTGACTCCTGCAAGCTTACAGATTTTCTTTTTTATTTTTTTCTTTTTGAGTTGGAGTCTCACTCTGTCGCCCAGACTAGAGTGCAGTGGCTGTTCTTGACCACCGTAGCCTCGACCTACTGGGCTCTGGTGATCCTTCTGCCTCATTCTTCTGGGTAGCCGGAATTACAGTCATGCGCTACCACGCCCGCTGATTTTTTGATTTATTGTAGAGATGAGGTCTCGCCAAGTTGCTCAGGCGGGTCTCGAACCCGTAGGCTCAGGCAATCCACTCACCTCAGTCTCCCGAAGCACAGGATTACAGGCTGAGCCACCCAGCCCGGCAAGTTCACAGATTTTCAAAGGACTTTCTAAAGCACAAGAATGTTTTCACAAATCACCCAGATCACTGTCATGCAAATGGCTAATAACAAAGACCTGTCAATAGACTAGATTTAGAGTCTAGACCTGTTCAATCCAGATGGCTGTTAATAGGTGGGGAAAAAAAAAAAAAGCTCCCAGAAAGGGTCTTTAAACCAAATCTTAAGATACCATATGCTAAATTCAATATTCAAATGTGTTTATAAAACACACCTTTCATTCAACTCAAGCTATCACTTGAGAATCTATGAGATTGAAAGGACCAATCAGACTGGATTAAAAAAATGTGGTATATAAACACAATGGAATATTATGCAGCCATAAAGAAGGACAAACATGGACTTCGCAGCAACTTGGATGGATTTAGAGTCTATCATACTCTATAACAGAAACAAAGAATAGAGTACCATATGTTCTTACTCATAAGTGAACCTTGGACAATTGTCATAATACTATAAGAAAGGAATTGGCAGTAGTGGGAAACTGCCAAGGGAGGGGGGCAGGATTGGCAGTTGAGGGAAACTGCCAGGGGAGGGAGAGGCACACCTCATCAACAAGGGTACCTGAATAATGAACATTTGTATACCTAACCCTGAATTGTATCCCACATCTTTAAAATAAAAAAAGAAATAAAACAAAATGAATCTAAATTGGAAAAAAGGGGCCAATCAGATCTTCTAAAGCATCAGCTAAAAAGAAGGATCTGATAAGTTGAAAACCACATATTCTGATAACTATGTACTAGAATTCAGTCAAAAGTACAGGTCTAAGTGTAGCAACTATATATGTAATTGGTACATATAACTTAGATCTTGTTGTATTAATGGTTGATTGTGAGCAAGGCTTGACTGAACTTTGCCAACTCGTATTTTGTATTTTTAAGCTAATTGTCATTGTATATAACTTCTCAAAATGTAGAATATTTTTTCCATTCCTATTCCCTGGAGAGCTCTCTAAAGCATAGAGAAGTATAGACAATTTTGTTTATAGTCTTATTAAAATAAATAGCTAAACACCACAAACAAGGGAAGCTTATCTAAGGAAGGAAAATAGATACCTGATAAAGCGTGCACTCAGCAAATATTTACAAACTTTTAAACAAGCTATAGAAAGTATACATGAAAGATAACAAAACCTTAGTTTCTGCTACTCATTAAACTGAAACTACTTGCAAATGAAGTTTTCTGTAAAAAGGAATTCTGTACCACTTTTCTTTATTTCAATGGCCTACTTCATTTATTGCACACCAACTAATAAAACACACTTCACTTGGTGAAACCCTTATCCACTCATTTGACGGTTTATGTTGATGTCAAGTTAGACAAAGCAACAACTTTTCCTCAATTTATTCTTCATGTATAAACAAGCATGCACTTTAAAATGAAACTAGGCCTCTGAGAATATGTTACTTGTAAAAGTAGGAGACACTTGCTTTACACATATCTTACTGATACAGTAAGGGCAAAAATTAAATTAAGGGCAAAAATTTCCCTTTCAATTGTCCTTTGAAAAGCCTGAGCCAAATGACTCATATATTCTAGGAACATCTTATATTTCAAATCCTTTTTGAAACATAACCACTAATGAGTTATTTGATTATCATAATCAGAAACGCTAATCACTACAGTCTTGATGAAAATCCAGACATTATCTCAAGAGGGCTCTGGTCGAATAAATGTGTTGACATGCTATTTGTTTTTATAATAGTTATTCATTATGAGTCAGTGTAAAATAAGCATATGGAAAAGAAATGACAAATATTTGATGTGAGAATCTGATACAAGCAGAATGTAAAGACAATCCACCAAAAACTCATTTACATTTGATTAAAAGATAAAAAGATAAGTAAATATTTACTTACTAAGATGTTCAAATAATTTTCTTCATACATATATGAAAAATTCTGGAAATTGAAAGTGTCACGTCTATACTTTAATATCATGTACATGATAAACTATTGAAGACAGATCCTTCCACTATACCCACGTCCCCCAAATAGACATCCTCACATACAAGGTACAATCACTTCTCTCTCATTCCCTCTCCCCTGAGGAACTGGTGCATTAGGGAAAATGGTGTGATTCAGGTGCTAGGCAAAAAAAATTTGAGCTGACCAGTATCGTATGGTGAGAACTGTATATGAATATGGTCAAAGATGATGGGTTCCTCCCCCAACGTTTTTAGGGAAATTTAAGCTATAAGGCAAAGTAGAGGGTTCAGTTGATGATTAACACTGAAACCAAAGGGCTGGGGTATACAAGGACCCAGCGGCAGCCATGTACAAATTGTGCGGATACAGAAAGCAAACATGTCTTGAGAAATGTATAGGTACCAAGTGGAAAGAGAGAGGGAGAGAGGGGAGAGAGGAAGAGAGAGTACGGGAGGGAGCTCAGAAAGAAATTGCCTCATTTATCATTCCTTGTTCCCCTTTAGATAAAGCCTCAAGTGTTCTTCACTTTTTCTCCTTGGATTTCACAAGATCTCTATTTTAATATAGCGAGTGTAAGTGAATTTCTTTTTCTTATAACCAAAAGTGTCTTCATCATCAAATTTTATAATTGTAACATTATGCTTTATTAAAACTATCTTTTTACACTGGTAGACTTAGCACCTTATTACTTTTTTTTTTTTGATGGTAAGGGCAAGAAAAGTAAAGAGAAGCAAACTTTCAAATTCAATATTAGGAAAAAAAGAATGTGTTTTAATGTACTATTTTAACAGTTTTTATAATCACTGTGGTAATAATTTTCACTAGCCATTCCTTCTTGAAAAAACAATAAGCAGAGAAGTCGAGTATGTGCCTAAGCACCAAATAGATGACTCACTATTTCTACATTATTATGAAAAGGCTACCACGTACGCCCTACATATCAATGCATCTAAACCTAAATAGTGATACAGCTTTATTACTTCTCTTGTAAAAGATTTATGAGAATGATTTTTGATCATGGTAAAATAAATTTACCTATAGTTAGTCAAATGCTCATGGTATTTTCAACACTTTATTTTCTACATATTTCTCTCATTGTGCACATACTGCATCTTCTATTTTAAATTTACTTAATCCCCAGTTATTCCTTGACTTTGCTAACATTTGCCAGAAATTATTCTTGGAAAGCCATCATTCTTTGTCTTCCATAATGTTAACATCTCTGCTTCTGTATATCTCCAGACTTTTTCTTTCCCATTGGAATCATCCTTTATATCAGTGTTTCTCAGGTCTATATTCTAGGTTTTATTCTATTTGCTGTTTCTCTGGGAAACTTCATACAATTACATACTTCCGGTTATCTCCTCTATACCACTAAGAAATGACCCCCAAATTTATGGCTTCAGGACTGACTCTTCCATGCTTCATTTCAAGCAAGTACAATATTTTTTGCTAAATATTCCATCTAAGCTTCCTTCAGGTATCTAAAAATCAGCTGTCCAAAACCCGAGTCTCTGGCTTACACCCTCCCAATTCAATCCTCTTTCCCTTTTGTGTCCAGAGCAAGCATAGCTTTGTTAACATGTTGTATGCTAATTATGTGTGATATTGTGTCTGCTTCACCTGATATCCCCAGTGCCTTGCACAGTGTCTAGCAGGTAAGAAATTCTTAAAATTCTTTTAAAATAAAGTTAATATTTTCAGTTTCAAATTTTGCTGTGGAACCACACATTGCCTTGTCATTCACAGAGCTGCAGAAATTTGCTACAGCTAATTGGAAGAAGTGAATATTTGGGATTGTTTAGTTCAGAAGGACTGCAAAGAGGCAGAGTCCTCCAAGTGCTGAATAGAAAAAACAAACAAAACAAAAGCAAACCATTATATTCACCATGAAACCACAAGCAAGTGATAGAGCTCTTAGGCCTCAATCTCCCTAAGAGGATAATAACCCCTCTCCTGCCTGCCAGAGAAAGCCACAAAGGATCAAATAAGATAATTAGATGCGACTGGGGGTAATCTCAGCACTTTGGGAGGCTTAGGTGAGTGGATTGCCTGAGCCCACAGGTTCGAGACCAGCCCAGGCAACTTGGTGAGAACTCATCTCTACAATAAATCAAAAATTAGCCGTGGTAGCCCGCACCTGTAGTTCTGGCTACTTAGAAGGCTGGGGTGGCTGTGAGTGTGACACTGCACTCCAGCCTGAGTGCAGTGAGATTCCAACTCAAAAAAAAAAAAAAAAAAGAAAGGAAGGGAGAAAAAAAAAAACAACCTCAGAGCTGCCAGGCTCGGTGGCTCAGCGTGTAATCCTAGCACTTTGGGAGGCTGAGGCGAGTGATGGCCTGCGCCCATGATTCGAGAACAGCTCGGGCAACTTGGCAAGACCTCCTCTCTACAATAAATTAAAAATTAGCCAGGCGTGGTAGCATGCGCCTGTAGTTCCAGTTACTTGGAAGGATGAGGTGGAAGGATTGCCTATGCCCCGCAGGTAGATGCTGTGAGCATGCCACTGCACTCCAGCCTGGGTGACGAAGTGAGACTCTGACTCAAAAAAAAAAAAGGAAAAAAGATAATTAGATGTGAAAGAATTTGGAAAGTATGAAGAATTATACAAAGTCAGGTCCTGTTAATTGATACTAAAATTTTAAGTATATATTGTAAGTCCTTACTATTCCTTATGAATTTTAAAAATTAGTATGAAGCTCATCTTTGAAAACAGAATATTTAGAGCAATGTTTTTATTTTTTTTATTTTTTATTTTTATTTTTTATTTTTGAGTTGGAGTCTCACTCGGTCGCCCAGACTGGAGGGCAGTGGCCACTCCTGACCACTGCAGCCTCGACCTGCTGGGCTCCAGCGATCCTTCCCCCTCAGCCTTCCAAGTAGCCAGAATTACAGGCATGCGCTACCACACCCAGCTGATTTTTTGATTTATTGTAGAGATGCGGTCTCGCTGCCCAGGCGGGTCTTGAACCGCGGGCTCAGGCAATCCACTCACCTCAGCCTCCCAAAGGCGCGGGATTACAGGCTGAGCCACCGAGCCCGGCTGGCAATGTTTTTAACCTTCGTATATGTCTTAAAACATATTCATATAATTGATAACATGTTTGTCCCTAGAATAACCTGAATAGTGTGCTCCTTAAAACACTGTGCCCCTTAAAACAATGTTCTAAGAATATGCATAGTCATACTATTGTTCAGAGGACTTATGCTTGCCATCTAAACACTGTTTGCATTTATTTGCAAGAGGCTTGACTTAAACTCACATACTTTAAATGTATACTGTTAACTTTTACTCAGAAATGGTAGGATTAGACAGATATTTGCTTTTTTTTCTCCTGCATTTATAAACAAGATATGCAGAATATGAATGACAGAAGTTATCCCAAAATGGATCTGGTTTCTAGGTAAAAGAAAAATTAACTGTATTCTGACTGTCACTAAACCTCAGGACTTTTATCATAACTATCTAAAAATTCCTAAGCTGTAGCATTAATCCCCTTGAAAGGGAGACTCTCAATTTACAGTGTATTTTGCATGTCCCTAAACAAGTCTTGAATGATGGATTTCACTGTCTCACTGAGGTGGTTTACCTCAGCACATAATTTCTTATATTAATAAGCTTCCCCACAGGAGTGAATGACCTTCTATAAATATAATTCCTCCATTCAATCAAAAAATTAAAGCCTGTAACCACCTCACAATTCATCTTTTTCACAGGCAATAGTTGAAGTAAAAACAAACACAAATCCCCAATCCTCAACCCATGTAATATAAAATTATGCAGACTTCTGCACTTATGTAACATGGATGTATTGAAAATTACGTAGTATTTTGTGTTCCAAATCAATTCTATTGAGTGAATTCCTGTTTCCAATGAGCTGCAATTTTCAGAGGAAAAAAGGTCCTTTCCAAAATCAAAGGCATCCTAAAACAATAACCTCCTGAATGTTTGTATATTTTTAATCAGTCTTTTAAAAATGCCTATTCGTATGAATGCCTCTGAAATTATGGTGAGGTCAGATTACAGGGTTGTTCTTAAAGTGTGCAAGACTACCATTTATGAAAAACTGTCTTAAAGTGAATCTCAGAATTTAGTAATGGAGGCTTCCTCTTTGAGTGAGGATTATCAATGCTTGTACTGAATTTCACGTTGCATGAAGACTCTAAAATATATAATATGCTTTACAAACTGACAAAAATTCTCTGTCTCTCTTGCAAAAATCTCTACCTGCAAAACATAATCCTAGACCAGATATTGGAGTTATGTCGGAATTCCCTGGTAAACCAGAAATCTTCAAGACAAAAAGCTTCAGATATTTGGTATATTCTCCAAGCAAAGAATTAGAAATATTGGGAGGCGTTTTAAAATTCAATTTTTTTAACTACCTTTAACTATGGTAACTATGGAAGCAGAAATTGTATTTATATAAGAAAGGGAATATTTTAAGATAGAAAAGCCAAAGTTAGATTCAGACTAACTCTTTGTATGAGGCAGGCAACTCAGTCATTAGAAGCAAGTTGAGCTGCTAGATCCTGTTAACAAAACTAAGGGGATTGGTTATATTTATTGCATATAGTCCTCTGATATTAGATAAATAATCTTTATGTTATCAAGAATACATAAAGCCAAAGCCAATTTCAGCAAAAGTCCTAACAAATCTAAAATGTGCCACATGAACACACACACACATGTGTCATGAGTATGTGCTTTGTGGAAAGTAGAAGCAAAGCACATGTTGAAGCCTCCATTGCATAATGAAAAAGACTAAAACACGGGGTTTATTTTTCAGAATATCAGACCCTAAGGGAAGATCATGTGTTCAAAAATTAATTTAATACTAGATTGTTTTCTGAATGTTTTCTATTTTGAATACAGTGGAATTGAGGTAAGGGGCTAGCAAAACATCTGGAGAAATATACAAAACAATCATAATAGTTATAACAGCTACTTAAACTGTTCTGAAATTTATTCAAGTCATTGGTAGCAGATTTCACACAGCTCTTCAATTTGTAAAACAGTTACTGTCAAAATGTTGCCACATGAATGCCACTGCTCAGAGTACAAAAAGTTAATGTAAACTCTGTCAACTATGCCTTGAGATACTTACTACTTAAGTTAACTTGTTTCATATATAAGTAATGTCAATATTTGTTTTCTTTCCACAGAGAGAGACTACATCATCTCTTTATTATGCTTAAGTATCAGAAAATACCCCTAACGAAACTGAAACTGAAATGACTGTGCACTCATGAAATTATTGTGCAGAAATTAAATGTGGTACAAATATATACTTTATCAAAAAGTATTAATATTCTGCACAAATGTTTGACAATACATAAAATATGTATCTAGCTGTAAATGTTGTGGTACATTTGGAATTTAAAACAATTAATCAGATATTTCTTCTTTAATGCCAAGAGAAGTTCTTCTCGCCTTCTTTTTAAGAGAACGTTTTCACCCCTAACTTAAGAAGAGAAAGTGCACTTTGCTTCCCAATAGACAGGAGAGCTGACTCAAGGAGCACCAATAGGCATTTAATATCTTTAATTTTCATGATTCTACAGATGTGTAGGAGGAAAGTAATAGGACAAATTTATTGCAACAATTCACCCAGAAGTAACTTCCTTATGTTCATATTCTCCCTGGGCTTTTGGCTTGAATAACGTTGTTGGTGAACAAACATTGCCACTACCTCATGCTTGGAAAGTTCTGAATGTAATTGTCTGTCAATGATATGATGACTTATAATGCAATCTGTTCCTATTGCTACTACTGCAGATAACTCTAATTTGCCACTATTGTATTAGAAATAAGAAACTTAGCCTTTTCCAGTTTTCCAGTTTAGATTTTCTTCATGTGATACAGCCAATCAAAAATGCATCTCCATTGCATTCTCCTTGGGAAAAAGATAATGCTACCAAGACTTGCTGTTGGGTTATGGTTTTCCAACTCATTCATTTTTCTTCATCTTAAAAAAAAACTCATTATATTGTTAAATTTTTATAAACAAATACAATTAGAACTGTGTTTTATCACTGTTGATTTTTATCTTGTCTAATATTTAGTTATAGCTTATCCCTAGAGAAAGGGATGAGAATATCTATACTTAAGTCAAAAACTGAAGATAAAACATAATTACCATAGCATGATTCGGATAACCAAAAATATATACAAATGTGAAAAAATAAATACCTGCTGAGTAGATTATTAAATAATTGTATACCACTATCTGAAATGGGGACAATGGCATAATTCATAATTTAATCAGATTCATGTAATAAACTATGCTGCACCTGGTTAATACACATAAACAGTTTTATAATTGGCACATGTTTGATACCTAATCTTGACTATAGAGAAGTAGAATGAGAAAAACACCTTATCTTCTAGTTGTATACATAATATATGTAAGCCCTGTTTCATATCAGCGCTATTTCTGTAAATTTTGTATTCAAAATTTTTATTTCGTAAATTGAATTATAAGTACTTTATATAACCAAGATGATTAACCCACATAATTAGATGATACTGCCACTATTTTAATATCCAGGTTCAAATAAAAAAAACTTATATTCATAGGTAATATTGATTATTATTGCCAGAGATTGTTATAAGAAATTCAGATGCAGTATTTATAATCTCTATAACTACCCATTGCAAGATATGCAAACAATATCCTCATTTTAATAAGGAAATTGAGGAGTAGAGTATGTAAGTAATTTGTTCAATGTCACAAAACTAATTGGTTAAAAAAGCCCACAAGTGAATCCTCTGGGATGGTTACGGGGGCCAAGTGTTGACATTTCCACAGTTCCATTACTGATTTATTAGTGGGGGTGAAGCGGTTCCTGGAAATCAACAAAAATGTATTAATTTATCTCCATAATCCTTTCATTTTACTTACTATAGCCTAGTTCATGAAAATGTCTGTTTGGTGTTTAAATACAGTACTTCATATAGCTATGAGATGTATTACTTCTATGTTTTAAAAAGGTATAAAGACAGGATCCTGCTGTGTTTTCTGTTTCCTACAGTGAACTTTCAACCTTAGAGAGGACTCTGAAAACACTCCCCAAATTGGCACATAAGTACAACAAGAAGCATGAGGGCCTGGCAAAGAAAATGATGTTACAGAAATAAAGAAACCACCTACTTCCAAATCCTGAGCCTAAATAGTGCATTATTTAAAAACTCTCCTGTAATTTGTAAACCATTCTTCTTAACCCTTATCAAACTAAATCATAAATGTTATATTGAGATACGTGTCTATATCTGATCTCAGGCAGTCCTCAAGTACATAAAGCTCAGGATTGAGTTTTTAAAACGTATTAACACTTTTTAGGAATTTCTGCTTTGAATAGAATATTTCCATTTCAAAGTATTCTCCCCATCACGTTATTGTTTCCAAACATATTACAAACCTAAGCACATGCTTTAAATGAAAAGAATGTAAGAAATATAGTGTCTGCCTTTGGTACATATTTTCAATCATCTTCTTTTTTAATTAGGTCTGAATGCAGGTAAGAATTTTGATGTTCTGAGAAATGCTACTTAAAATGGGATTCCGCCAGTATTTAAATATACTAGGAAAGCCCTTCATTTAAAGACCATATATAAGGAATTTCACAATGTATTAATAAAAAATCAAATTCAAATATAATCTGTAAATGTGTATAATCAATCTCATAAGTATTTTGAAAAGTATATTATTAGTACTTATATTTTTAAACCATACATGCATAAGCATATATATGCATACATATATCAAACATACATACATGACAAAAAAATTAAGAAGAAATGCCCGTAGGCATGCTCAATACTAAACAAATGTCACCGCTGAGAGTTAGACTTTCGAGTTGACTGGTGTCGTTATGTTATTATTTCAGTCTGTAGAGATTTGGATTAGCAAAAGGCAATAATCCATGGGGTCAACGGACACATGGGATATAGAATATAAGCCCTTAATACTCTTCAAACTCACAAAGTAGGATGAATCCATAAACGAATGGCATAAGTATAAGATCTCATCAGGTGGCTGGGTGTGGTGGCTCACATTTGTAATCCTAGCACTTTGGGAGGCTGAGGAGAGAGGATTGCCTGAGCCCAGGGGTATGAGGCCAGCCTGGGCAACCTGGCAAGACCTTGTCTCCACAATAAATCAAAAAAATTAGCTGGGTGTGGTGATGTGTGCCTGTAGTTCCAGTTACTTGGAAGGCTGAAATGGAAGAATTGCCTGAGTCAAGCAGGTTATGGTGACTGTGAGCATGCCATTGCACTCCAGCCTGGGTGACAAAGTAAGACTCTGATTCAAAAATAAAAAATGAAAATAATCTGAAGTAATCTGAAACTGTCAAAATGAAAATAGAAAGACTACAATAGCAAAACCAAAAGGTATAAATAGGTTACAAATAAATCTCAAATTCACTCATTGTCAATTTGATTCAGCTATTAATATTTTATTTTTACTTTTAAATAGACTAGAAGATACAGTGTTAGTGGTAGATGATCATTCAGAGACTTAAAAAATATGACAAAGTATTATTTGTGCAATTTTTAAAAAATCCAGTATTTTTCAACGATTAAAATAACTCACTTCCCCATGTCTAGAGTCCTAAAAGCCTTCATTTATATTTGTGTCTCTATGCCATCTATAATACACCCCTCATAAAATGCTCTTTCAAATATAGATTAATTTAATATTTTAAGAATTCTGTATGCATTCTCCTTGTAGTTCTATCTGGAGAAGCCACAAGGCACAGATATGATTTAACCAAGTGACACTAGATTCTAAAAGATGTGTTCCTCAGCCGGGCTCGGTGGCTCAGCCTGTAATCCCGCTCCTTTGGGAGGCTGAGGTGAGTGGATTGCCTGAGCCCGCGGGTTCGAGACCCGCCTGGGCAGCAAGACCTCATCTCTACAATAAATCAAAAAATCAGCCGGGCGTGGTAGCACATGCCTGTAATTCCAGCTCCTTGGAAGGCTGAGGCGGAAGGATCGCCGGAGCCCAGCAGGTCGAGGCTGCGGTGGCCGGGAGCGGCCACTGCACTCCAGTCTGGGCGACAGAGTGAGACTCCAACTCAAAAAAAAAAAAGATGTGTTCCTCTGTACAAAGCCTTAGTTTCATTTCTGTTCATTTCTGAGTTTGAGGTTGACACATTTATGCAGTCTTCAATTGTTATTTGTTGATCTTCTATTTAAGTCAATTTTGTATATTCTATCTTTATTCTGGTTACATATTCAATGTCTCTTTTGTTAATAGCATATTTGGCCACTATTTAAATTATTTATATTCCCTTTATTAAACATTTATAACATACAAACATATTATAATATAATAATATGTAATAAAATAAATAGATAGTAGTATAAAAATACTTTTCTAACAATTTTCTATGACACTTTCTTAACTGAATCTTTGCCTCTGGATATGGTAATTTAATCATAAGTCAGTCATTGTGGAGCTGCATATTTTTATTATTTGCACATAATCATCAGAATATAACAGCAGTGACATAGTAATACCTGGATTACAATGTTGTGTTTCCAAAGATTATTTTGTTTTCCAAACCCTAATTTCCCAGAGAAACTCCATTAACCAAAATAATGAGTTTAAATAGAATGCTCAGCATTGTGTTTGGCTCTCCACTCTGTCTGAGCAATAGAGGTGCACGTGTTCCTTGGCTGATGTCCCCTAAATGCAATTCCCCCGTTCCTTTCTTGCCTGCTATATAGATTCTGCATACACACACAAAAGAAAAAATCAGTATCTTTCTTCTTTCGATAAGTTAAATAATGTTTGAAACACCATCCGATAACACAGTATCTCCAAATATGCTTGAAGCTGCGGCGCCCAGTGGGCACAACACCCTACTCGATGCCCAACCTATTCACACTCATACCATATTGATACTCAGACTGTCACAAGCTCTTAGTCCAAACTTCCTGTTTTCTACTAATTAATATCACGTCACCCTAATTGGGTTTTTCACTTCTAAGCCTCATGGATTAACATTTGTATTGCTATGTTAATTAGGTTTAGGTACCAAGGATGATCTCTACAACCAAGAACAAGAATTACCATTCCAGAATTTCACTTTAATAATATTGGCATGAGGTAGTCTTTCCTGGAGAACATCCAAGCAAATTTAATTACTGAAGTATTTAAGAGATCTAGTTATAAAATTGTTTTACCGCCAAGGCTGTCAGTTACATAGCATAGGTACTCAGATCTGTGGTTTTGAAGAGGTTTCTGTCTAATTCCACGAGCATTTACCATGTACCTACATGTGTCACACACCACAATTGGTTGTGTTAGGTGCTTGGGGGTAGAGTCCCTAATTTACATGAGCTTACATTATTTTTAAGAGCAACAGATACACAAAGAATCAGTGAAGCATTGCATTAAGAATGTTCTAGGATAACTGCACAAAGGTATAAAGTAGTTTCTGAGGAGTGGACTAAGAAAGCATCTTAGAATAACAGTATGTCTTTCTAATGAGGGATTTCAATGTCTCACTGTTTTTCCAAGAAAAAGAACTAAGTCTCCATTTGGGAAATTCTACAAATTTTCACAAAAATTGGAATGCCAAGAAATTTCAGTTCTGAAAGACACAATGTGGATAGTTTCAGAAAAGAATCTAGTGGTCTAGAGTTTTCATTTGCTACAACTGCTGTAAGTGGCTTAAACAACAAAAATTAATTTTCTTACAATGCTGGAGGTTAGAAGTCTGAAATTGAGGTGTCAGCAGGGTTGGTTTCTTCTGAGGCCTCTTTCCGTGTCTTATCTATGGATCTCTTCTTCCTTTTTCTTCATATGGTGTTCACTCAGTGTGCTAATCTCCTCTTCTTATAGCACACCAGTCATAGTGAATTCGGGCCTACTCTAATGACCTCATTTTTAACTTTATTACTTTGTTAAAGATCTATCTCCAAATGAAGCTAAATTGAGGTACTTGGGTTTAGAATTTCAACACATGGATTTTAGGTGAACATAGTTCAGCCCGTAACATCTGCTGAATGCATATTTGTTAGCTGGAAAAAAAATAATAGATGGCCACAATAATCACCATTAATCAAATAAAACTGATTAATTTGAGGTCATATTTGAATTCAGATCTCCGTAACAGCACCCCTGTCAAAAACCAGAGTAAGAGTGGGAAAATTTTAGGAGAGACACAATTGTAATATTTATTTTCTCCAAATGTAGTCATGTGGAAAGAACCCCAGATTGAAAGTCATAAACCCTGGATTCCTTCCTAGTTTGCTGCCTAGTTTGCAGTCTGACCTTGGAAGAACAGCTATTGGGGTCTCATTTTTTTCATCATTAAAGTGAAACTTGAAAGAAAAACATTCTGAAATTTCTTCAAGTTAAAGCAGTTTTGATTTCTGTTTTAATAACTTGGTGGAGTTATGATGTTGATGGAGATGGTTACAACTAGTATCATTTAATACCAAGTTCAGACACCTTATACTGTCTGGCTCTTATGTATAGAATTCCATGTTCTCAGAACAACACACAAGATGAATGGTATTATTCCCACTTTTCTGATATGATGATGGAAGCTCAGAGTACTGAAAAAATGTTCTAAAACGACATCGTTATAGTCTGAATGTTTGTGTTCTCCCCAAATTCATATGTTGAAAATGAATCCCCCAGAGCAGTGTTATAAAGAGGTGAGACCATGAGGAGGTAATTAAGTCAGAAGGGCAGAACCCTCATCAATGGTATTAGTGCCCTCATTAAAGAGGACAGCAAGGAGTTGGTTGACTCTGCCCACCAGGTGAGGATGCAACAAGAAGACGTCATCTCTGAACTAGGAAGAAGGCCCTCGCAAGCCATGGCTGGTACCTTGATCTTGACCTTCCCAACCTCCACAACTGTGAGAAATAGATTTCTATTGTCTATAAGTTACCCAATCTAAGATAGTTTCTTTTATGGTGGTTCAAACATACTAAAACAGACATAATCAGTAAAAAAACTGATTTGTGTTTCCACAGTTCCATATACTCTCCGTATCAGGATGAAGTCGACTATAGTTTCACAGTCATGACTGGTATAGTTAACAAAGAAATATCTCTTGACTCCTAATATGTTTTGGATGGAGGATAATTTTGATACAGAAAGCATAAATTATAGGACCTAATCATGCTGTTTTAAATGTGTTCACCTTTAAGTGAACTACTTTTAATTAAATATAATTTATTTTCCTTTTTCCTCTTTGCAATTATACATAAAAATTTAGAGACTCATGCTATCAAAATTATAGTTATAAAATATCTTAGCAATCTCCAGGGAATAAATTTTTATATTCTTTTAAAAATATGTTTATTCGAATTTTAAAATTTTATTATATTTTTTGATATCTGGTGGTCTTATAACTTGTGATGTATTAAATCTTATCTTTTTCATTAAATTAAATAATTCACATTAATTTGACATCTCATTTTTACTTTATATGTAAAAATTTAAAACTTTAGAAACTTGATATTTTTTAATAGTTTACATTTGCACACACATCCACATATTCATATGTAAAATATAGTGCTAAATTTTTTGGAATGCCTCAGTTAGTGTATTGAATGGATCTTACCTATCTTTCACAATAAGGGCAATATGGGGAGACACTGAAGGTCACGGTGAAACAGTGAATTTTCACATTAAGGGTACTATGCAAAAATCTGTGTAATTTTGGCCAGCAAAGTAAATAGAAAACTGAAAGAGATATTGTGCTCTTTCAAGCTCCTAAGTATGTATATTCTAGTACAAGTAAAAAAGTGAGGCATAACTTCTCACATTATTAATTGGCAGTTATCTGGAAAAACAGAATTGTATCTGTTTTCTAAGCATCTATATTAATAAAACATTAACTTCATAAAATGAAAATGTGGTATTTTCATCTGAATTACATTCCCATGGTATTATCTAGCCCTGCATAGACTTTGAGAGTATTACCTCAAGTCAATGGCATATGTACCTTTATTTTGCCTAAAGGTAATGCTATTTAGCATTCTGCTTTCAGTCCTAGACTATGGTCATTAAAAACTATAACACCATGTGTGACCTCAAAGATTATTTCAATTAATTTTCATAAAATGACCAAAACATATATCTTTCATTGTTCCTGTTATAAAATAGACTCCAAAAGAGTAATTTCGGTCTAATACTTTCCTATACCATATCAGTAACAGCAGCAGCTAAAACTTCACCTGAGGATTATTTACAGATGGCAAATGAAACCTGGGAAGGATGCTGCTTGGTTTTCGGTTTCAGAGCTCTGTTTGCATCTGTGCTGTTGATCTATAAATATATGATATCTGGTGTAAAAGCCATTGAAGAAGTATGAGCATGAAAATTTTATGAAGCCATTTTTACAAGATTACTTCATCTGACTACACATATTGTAAGGATTATGAACAATTGTCCTGTAGCCATTAATGATCATGGTCATTAATTCCTTTGGTCAGCAGGGAAGAAAGTGGAGCCAAGTCTAGAGACATACAAGTATGCATTTCGCACATATTAATAATAGCCCATATTTGAAAACAATCAAGTAATGACATAAATATCATCTTCTTTAATATATTTTTCAGGCTGGCGCATCCCCTACTCCCTTCTCCCCAACCCCGCCAAAAAAAAATAACACTGAGAAGGCACCTGAGAAACCAAGCAAGTTTCCTTTTTATGACAATGACCTCCACATAAGAAGCACACGTCCAAGTGGTAAAAGAAAATGTGATTAAACTGTCTACCAGAAGCCTTTTAAGGTTCTCATAAAAATTAGATGTGCAGGAAATACTTGAACAATGCATTAAGTGGCAGCACACACTGAATGTGCTCAGGGTTTTAAAATTTTCAAAAGGGAAACCTATCTTTCTGTTCACATCAACTAATATTTTTCGACTCTTGTTGACTGCAGCTCACTAAAATACCATCCCCACCCTACTTACTTCAAAAGAGGAATCTGCTTAGAGCTTTGTAAAATCTGCATTATTTATGAATTGATTGTTATGTATTGTTATTTATGAATTCAATTCCATTTATAAATGTCACTTTGTCTTTTCTTTTTTGTTCTTTTAATATTCAATGATGAGGTAACCATATTATAGCAATAAATTAAAAATGTAAAATGTAATTTACTTTTAAAATGTTGAAACTGTAAAAATATTCTCAGAAAATATGGGGCCTGCCTTACAACATTGTAGTGAGAATAAAAAATAAAATGAATTTATGCCTAATCAATTCATCCTATCAGTGATTTATGAACATATTGCAGAGGAGACTCCAAGAAAAAAAAATCCCATGGTCAATCAGCAGGAAAATATAAGTCAATATGGTTGATAGAAGAAGAAACATATGACCTATTTAATTTTATTCTATAGTTAATGATGTTTGAGAAGGGTGGGGGGGGAATCAAAGATTAAAATGCCATAATTCGTTGGATTTATAACGCATTATATTTCCACTGCTCTCACGAGTAGAAAGCACCAAGCAGTTGACATGAGTTTTCTGTTCTGCAAGTATATCCCTTCATTGGAAAGCTTCCTGTGTCAATTCCTTAATACCTGGTATCATCAGCCATTGATTCCAGATTATACACTGGTTTAATGTTATTACAAATTTCAATTCTTATGATGATTTTCCAAAAGAATCAGGATATGGTTACTAACATACTCTTCCCCCAAAACACTTGACTGTATCACAAAGTATTATGGAGTGACTGAGCGAACTTATATTTGCAGTGACTAAAAATGGATGAGGTAATAGAGTACGTATTTCTTTGTGTATGTGTGTGGGTGTATGCATCTGCTTCTTTTGTTTGAATTAAAGTATTCTGTTACTAGGAAGGAAGTATATGATAGATTAGTGAGAGGAAAGTCAGTAGTCAAATGGACACAAATATTAGTACCTGCTATCATAACAGGAAGGAAATTGTACAATCTGTCTGGATACCTCACAGAATAATTCATGATCCAGCTTTCTTGAAAGAGTACCAGAGCACTTTTGATTCATAGGATGCAGCACACACTGCCTTGAGTAAAAATCTTGGCTCTGCCCCTTGCTAGGTGTTTAATATTAAAGTAAATTCACTTAGCTTTTCTGCATCTCAGTTTTTTTCCTCATCATTTAGCTAGGAGCATCCTCTCAACTGTCTTTCAGTCCTAAATCACTTTTAACAAGTGAATTTTTGAAGCCCTTCATAGTTCTTTAATTCCAAAAATGATTTCTAAAATATGTCTGCTGTAATTGTAAAAATCAGATGAATATTCAAGACTCACATAAGCAAAATAAAACAAAACCAAATAAGAGAAAGAATTTTTAAAAAATATTTCTTAAGATAGTTTCAAGAACAGTATATACTAATCAAATATCCTATTTACTCCCATTCATAAGAAGAAAAGCAACATCATTTATTTGAGAAAAGCTAAGGAAAATAACTATATTTTTCTAGGCTCAAATGTGTAAATATCCTAATAGACATATATCTGTAATGAACTTATGAAGCTCTTTTAAGTTATAAATTGTAAATTCTGAATACAATAAAATCATAATGATACAACTGAGAGAAAAAATATGTCCACCAAGACAATTCTAGACTATCCAGTAATGTGTCAAAAATTTAGAAAATGTAAATAAATATTTCATATGGTTTTAAAATCAATATAGAAAAATATTAGATATAATATATATGTTAATGTATGATTAATTAACTTCATTGTGCATCCTTAAGCTATTTAAGAAGTGTATTTAAATAACATAAAATTTTTAGAAGTATGAAACATTCTTTATATTCTGTCACCCAAAGAACCACAATACAACTCAATTTTACAGTAAACTTTCTAGGTCATACTCCTTATATCCTGAAATATGTGTGATTTCTTAGCGTATGTAGGTCTTTGTCAGAAAGCAAATGCCTTCTTTTTTATACATAACATTTCTCTTAATAATCTGTAATTAAAATACCTTTTACCTATGATATCAGTATATAGTTTCTGAATTGTCAACAAAAAGAGTATTAAAGAATCAGTTTAGAGAAAATAAATTTCTCAATTTCTCATACAAGCAAGTAAGGTCTTATTCTGTAAAAGTCAACAGGAAAGATTAGAATGACTTGTCAACAGTATACATTATCATGTTGTTAGTTGGTGTTCTTTCATGATCCAAACAATACAGTCAAAGTTGGCACCCACTGAGAAAAACTTCAAGACTCAGTATTGCTACAATAGTAAAGTAGATTTATTAGACCCCAGTATCTAAATTGGGAACAAGAACACCCTAGTTGGCTCATAGATCAGACTTATAAAAGTACTTTACTATACCTAGGGGAAGAGATATTTTTAGTTGCGGTTTTCCTGTCAAGACAAAATGTTCAGTTCTCCTGTTTAGAACTTCAACAATCTGAATGCCAGGCAAACAAGACAGAGAAAAGTGTCATCAATCAAATCTTAGAATCCTGTGAAGTGACTTGGATTCTGTAAATATTAGTTCACAAATTTGTATTAATTTGCTTCAGCTCTAATTAAACGACTCAAAACATGACATTTGCTTTTACACGAAACATCTATAATACAATAATTATATAAAAAACATAACCTAGGCAGACAAAATTGGGACAAAATATACATTGCATTTCACTGACCTAAGAGAAGACAAAGACCTGCTTACATGTAATCCTACTGGCAAAAAGTGCTCAATTTTAAAACATCAGAATGTATATAAACACTAATCATGCTGACAAATATTCTCAGCATACCTACCACCTGACTGCCCACTGCTTGTCTTGCTACTGAACACACAAACGGCTACCTCTGTGTTGCCCAGAAACTTAATTTGACATCGACTCAGCAGAATTACTTGGCAATATGGCACTGAGGTTATTTCACTAAGTTGATACAATGATTTCACCAATCTATACCACCTCGGAAAAATGTAGTGAAGTATAGGATTAAAAACCACATAAAGCAAAAGAACAGAATAGCTATATGCTGAGGGGAATTTAGAGAATATTTTAATGATGATAACATTTCCTCTTGATATCTGTACTCAATTTTCATGTGTTCATATTTTTACATTTCTCTAATTAACTTATTTTTTTAATTGAGCACTTAAGGAGTGAAAGGTAATTTTAAGTTGGTTTTGAGTTTAACTCAATATTCTCTGTGCTTCCCTATTTTTCTTGCAAAAAACTAGGTGTACCTTGTAAGAATAGAAACATAGTGAGAAACGGTACAAATAAAATGAAGAAATAATCCCTGTCAAGGTGAAAAGTGACTAGTAATTCCAGTGAAATAAGGGAAAACAAAACCTTTTTTGTGCATAATTATTACATAACAGCTGCTCAACTAGGGGTTTGTTGTTTTGATTACAAAGCAGAGTTCAACAGAGAAAAAACAGAAAAAAAATATTTAACTCAAAATAAAGAAACAAAAAATGTGAAATTATGATTAAATAATACTATTGCTCTCAAAATTACAGAACAACTCATTGAAGTATCGATAAAGATGCCTCTTGGAAAAAATAATGATGGAGAGGTATAACTTCAGGTCTAAAATAATACCTGGTTTCTCCTAAATATCTCATGCAGGCTATACTTTCAGGTGTCAGTAGACTTAATCTCACTTGAAATAATTTTAGATGTTATACATGTCACAGCATAACATCAGACATTCATACTTCCTAATTGCAACAATCCAATTTAACAGCACAACTTGTAGTGTGTTTCTGAGCTTCAGATTTTTTACTTGTTTTACAATTAGTAGCGAGGACCCTAAAAACTAAATGTTCTGGATTTTTAAAGGGAATAAGTAAAGGCTATTTTTAAAGTCTTTTCAATTTTTTACAGACATATCAAACTAGATTTCTGGAAGGATAAATTTGACGCAGTCATACAATTATATTGGGTAACAAAATTAATATTCTAAATAAATATAGGCAAGGATAGTATAAACAATAAATTGACACTAAAGTGAAACAAGACAGTACTTGGAAACAAAATCTCTTTACGTAGTCATAAGAGACCTGATTTCATACCTGGCTTTTTCATTAAAAGCCTTCCAAATAAGAGAGAAAGATATAGTAATTCAGTAATAGTATGATGATAGAAACAACAATGGTTTGGGATCCAAAAACACACGAGTGTAAATTGCAATATTGTATTGACTGATAATATGAAGCTATCAGCAAGGTCATTAACCTTCCTAAGTTTTGATGGTTTCATCTATAAAATGGGGATAATATTTATTATCCTAAAAGAAAATCTCAGCCTTTTTTTTTAACAATTGTTTGACTTATCTCACTAACGTGTCAAAAATTGAATAGAATAACCTATTGATGAAATTGTATAAGCCTAATTTGGAAAGACAGAACAAACAATTTCATTCAGGTCATGTAATTTTTGTCTCAAGCAATAAAAAACAGCATATAAGTATTCGTGACAGTCCTTATGATTCTCAATATATTTTTCCAGTTTTGCCCTCTACCTTTATTTGTCAGATCCATATAATAATAGCAGATACTGCTCCAATCATTTAAAAACATATAAACATGTGCCAGACATTTGGCTATGGATTTTGCATGAACTATCCTAGTTGGTAACCATGGGCACCCTGTGGGGTTGGTTTTATTATCTTATTGTATAGATGAAGACTATCAATCTCAGTAAAGTTACTTAACTCGCAGAAATTTGCAGAATGGTAGCATCAACTTTCACAGCCAGAATGCCAACCCTGAACAGCATGCTTTTGTTATCTGAAATTGTTACATGCTACAAAATTGGAATCAATCTCCCCTTTCTGCATAGTATGTATTACTTCCCATATTTTAAGTTATATATTTACTTCTTTATTCTTATTACAGTCTCTCTTCTCAACTTGCCTCTAAGCTCCAGGAGGGCAGGAAATAAAGTTTGCTGCTTTATGTCTAAGGTCTGGCAAAAACTGAGTATGTGTAAGGAACTCTGTATTTATTGAATAAATATGAAAGCATTCAGATGGAGCAGAATTGTGTGTAGATCATACCTCAGTGCTCTAAAGGTATGGTTCATTCCCTATGGCTCTGAATGCAATTTAGCTGTCTCTGTTAGTAGCAGACATTTTAGTCTTCCAAACTATAAAAGCCCCAGCCATAACTCTCAGAGATAATTGATAGCTAGACTAGTGGCCCTCTAGTACCACATAGGCATAGTTAGTTATCATGAGAAAAAACTAAAAGAGGAAAGTATCAACAGGGCTTCTTTAACACATTATCATAGTTACAATGTTGAGTTAAATAAAATAGTTTCCTTAGCATTATAAGCCAGAATAAATAAGGCATTGATATTTAAAAAGCCATAGAATTAAAGTATTGTGAAATTTGGAAGATGCAATAATCCACTAATTTAACTGTAGGGTTTTAGTTATGGACTTCTCTGAAGCTTGCACCATGGCTCCTTTTGAATGGAGGATCTTGACTGAATTCAGGTACAAGAAATAAACTCTAATAAACCCTATAAACAACTGTAGTAGTCACAAATCAAAAAACAATCTTTACATGTGATGGTTGTTTAGAGTTTGTAATGTTCTCTTCAGTAATTCCTATCTTCATACAGAAATCATTGTCATTGGTACTCTTCTTTAAAACAAAGGAAAGCTAAACTTATTTTCGTTGTAGTTCTCATCTTTTATCCTTGACTCTTTTACCTTAAGCCCATCACTTAACATCGCTGGAAGAATGAGGAAAGGCCAGAGCATTATTTTTGTTAAATTAATAGAATTATAAATTTCTTTTGATTAATATGTATATATTTTGTGTGTAACTATCTAATTATCTAGCTAGCTAGCTACCTAAATGCGGATTTCACATTGCAAAACACTTTAATTGGAGTTGTATGTGCTTATATCACAGGTAAGTCATTGCAGTACAATTCTTAAAAAAATGCATTTATTTTTAAATTATTCAATTTAATTTCAGTATATTTCTTTGTATTGAGATCTAATGTCAGATCTCCCTTATACAGAAAAAGGAGTTTTAGTCATTCAAGTAGGATATGAGGAGTTCGCTAATGTAAGATAATGGATTTTGCTTGTATTTGAGCACACTGTTTTTCTGTTTTTTTCTCAAGCTGACCTGTATTTTGACTTTGAGTTATTAAAAATTTACTAAGAATAATCTATACTGTATAAGATTCCTTGTAAAATAAAGGAATTCATGAAAATCACTAAAAATACACTGCCTAAACATCATTAATTTTTCATAGTAAATATTCAGTTTATTAAGAACAATCACGACTTTAGAATCAAATGAGGTTCCATTAATAACTGTAAAAGATAATACAGTTTTCTGAACTGACGTGTTCTGGACATGTGTTTACTTTATACAAATAAGAATTCACAGAATAATTTTTACTTTTAATAGTAAATTTCTAAAGAAAGTTGGGTCAATTTAAAGTATTTGAATTTAAATAGACTGAAACTAAAACACTTGAAGACTAAAAATTATCAATATAAGACTATAAAATCTCTATGTATGGGTGCATTTAGTATATAGTCAGATAATGCTTGTTTTTAGTGTTGTGAACATCTTTGGGAATGAAATATGTGTGTAAATGTTTTGTATAAAAGCTTTAATTTCAATTTTCTATTAATTCTAGTCCCATTTTCAATTCAGTGGTCTTTATATTTCACACAATCTAGATAAGTTTAAAGCAGTTCATACAATTTCCTAATACCTTTTTCTAAATTACATCATACAGAAGTCATTTTGTCCACTGAATTTTTAGTTACAATAACTCCTGCACTACAATATTTTCTTCTTGCTCTTGTTCCAAAACATTATACTGAATTCTTTCAGAGAACTGGTAAGTATTTTCTGTGTTTATGAAGAACAATTTGAGGCTTAACTTTTTAATAATAAAAAAGAGCAAAAAAGTGTAAAGAAAGAAAACACAAACTATGTATTTTAAACTATTGGGAAACAGAAGTTTCCTATAAACATATCCAAAATAAGTTTAATTTTTGGGAGATAGTGATCCTAATTATCAAGTAATAAAAGATCCATAGTACATCATGCAAGGGTACAAATTACAAATAGCTGAAAGAAGCACAAAATGCCAAAAGAAGAGAGAGAGAGAGAGAGAGAGAGAGAGAGAGAACAAACAGCAAAATAAAAAAGAAATTTTGAGTCATTAACTTTTATTATACTTGTTTTTATTGTAATTGGAAGATGATATTTACATGAATTGGGGAGGTGTTTCACACTTAAATTTTCTTAACTCTTAACAATCCAGAAACTCCTGGAAACAAACTGAACAATTTTTTAAAAATTTCTGCTTTTCATACTTTACGTACTTGACGAGAAAATTTATAGAGGGGTATACTTTACTTACCAGTAAAAACACTACTAAAAACTAAAAATAAAACACACATTTACTTTTATGAGTTCCTGACAGTAAAATTAAAATTTACAATATTTATGACATGAAAGTATTTATTACTGCAAATTTTCTATATTATATGTGAATGGGTTTTATTAACAGGAATTACAGATATATACTATAAATCCTAAAGCAAACAATACAAATAGCAAAGTGAAATGTTATAGCTACTAATTCCACAATGGATATAAAAATACTCAATCAAAAACAAAGCTGAAAAGAAGAAAAGTGAACAAGTGGGAAAATAGATTACAAACAGTAAGATAATAAATTTAAACTTAAAGTTATAAGCAATCACATTAGATGTAAATGGCCTCAACATCCTGATTTTTAAAAGACAGAGATTTTCATAATAAATTAAAAGCAATGCTTAACTAATATGCTGCCCACAGGAAATGTACTTTAAATATAAAAACATAGATAGCTTAAAAGTGAAAACACAGAAAAAATATACTAGCATTATTTAAAGATAGCCAGTATGCACAAAGCAGACTTAAGAGTAAAAAAATATATCTAGAAATAAGAAGGGCCATTTCAGAATGATATATTGATCAAGAAAACATAGCAACCCTAAACACTTATGCACCAACTAATAGAGCTGAAAAATACATAAAGTAAAAAGGACTTCATGAAAACAGAAAATCAAGGGTATAGAAGATTTTATCAACATAATCAACTAACGATATAAATTACATTAAGGGACACTTTACTCAATGACAGCAGAATATACATTTTTCAAATGTACCTGGGACATATGCAAAGACAGACCATATTTTAAGTCATAAAACATGTCTCAAATTACAAAAAAAGTTTAATTTATGTAAAGTATGTTCTCTGATTACAATGGGATTAAATTAAAATTAACAAAAAGACCTCTGAAAATTCTTCAAATATTTAAAAATTAATTTCCACACTTCAATATAACCCATGGGTCAAAGAAGAAATAAAATGAATAATTAGAAGCAATTTTGAATTGAATAAAAATGAAATTACAATATACCAAGAGGTGTGGAATGCCAAAAATGTAATATTTAAGGCAGAAAATTCTCATCAAAATTTTTAAAATGTCTTAAGACAAGGATCAGTTTCCCCTTAAAAAAAAGAAGAAAAGCTAAATAAACTGAAAAAAAGAAGAAAATATATAAACCAGAAATAGATGAATTAAACAGAAACCAGAAAAAATAGAAAAAAAATTAGTGCAACCAATGTTTGTTTCTTTGATGAATAGATGAATTCATCTGTATTTAAATACATAAAAGTAAAAATCTTCTAGCCTGATTGATTTCCCCCCAAAGTTTACGAATATTAGAAATGAGATATGACATCATTACAGATTCTACAGATAATAAAAAGATAATAATAATATATTTTAATAGCATGATTTCTATAAATTAAACTTTTTTTCAATCTTCTAAGGAATGGATAATTTGAATACTACAGACCTCTTCCAGCAAATGGTAAAGGAAAGACTATTTTTGAACTTAATCTACGTGTCCAACATTAGTCAGACACTACAAACAGAAAAAAATATGAAAGAAAAGACAACCAAAGACTAGTATAACTTTCAGGAACATAAACCCAAATCTTAGAAATAAAATTATAGCAAATGAAATCCAGCACCACATTAAAGCTTAATAGACTATGACTGTGATAATTAATTTTATGTATCAACCTCACTGTGTCATGGTTGTCCATTATTCTGGATGTTTTTGTGAAGATATTTTTGGAAAAGATTACCTTTTAAATTGGGAAACTGATTAAAGCAAATTGCCCTTTTAATGTAGGTGGGTCTAATCTAATCAGGTCTAAATAAAATGAAAAAGGCTTGCCTTTTCCTGAGTTAGAGAGAATTCCTCCTGACCTTCCAACTTGGACATTGACTTCTTGCTGGCCTTTGCACTAAAAATGAAACATTAGATTTTCCTGGTTCTCCAGCATGACATCTTTGTTTTTTTTTTATTGCTGCCCATTTTAATGTGAAAATATTAAATTGTATTATAAATATTTACATATTATAAATAATGAAATGCAAGCAAAATAATGATAAAACACCTTATCCTTTGTTGTAGACCCCTGTATCATACTGCCTTATGCTTTGCTAACTCAACAGAAATTGCTGAGCACTTTGATGATTTTTTATATTATGGTTCTTTCAGACCCCTTCGTAGCAATAGTTTAAAATGGCATGTGCAAAAACTGCTTCTTGTTCCCTAATAGTCATTCTCCCTTTCTTTTTCTAATAGAAATTTCATCATTTAAGTGGTAATGACTGCTCAGCTTCATTTTTCCCATCTCCTTTTCAGCTAGAATTGAGTGTTGGAGTAAGTTCAGGCCAAGGGGATATGAGAAACAGTCAATCCTGCAGTTTTTGCATTGTGTCCTTACACAGAAGCTTCTAGTTAGCTATTATGGTTCTTATTTTCCTTATTATCTATACTTTTCAGCCTGACATCTTTAAGACTGGAAATACACCATCAGCTCTCTTGGGTTTCCAGTTTTCTGAATCACCTTGTATAGTATACAACTTGTCAGCCTCCATGTGAGCCAAACCTTAAAACAAGTATCTTTTTAAATACATATAAATATCCTACCAGTTCTGTTACTCTGAAGAGCCCTAAAACAATGACCAAATTCATAGGGTTTATCCCATTAGTGTAAGTGTAAGGCTAACTAAAATTTTTAATCATTCAATCAAATTTACCATTTAATAAAATGCACATGTATTATATATAAATGTGTATACATACATTCCAAATAAAAACTCTCAGCAAATTAAAAATAGAGAATAAATTCCTCAACACGATAAAGAGTATCTATAAAAAAACAAAGCCTATAACTAACAGTATACTTAATGAAAGGCTGAATACTTTCTGAAGTTCAGAAAAAATACAGGATGTCTAGTGTCAGTACTTAATATCGGAAATTTTATACAATAAAAAGAAACTGAAAACATTCAAATTAGCAATGAAGTAACACTATATATATTCATAAATAATAGTACTGTTTATGTAGGAAATTCAATGGAATAAGCAAAAAGATACTAGAACAAACGTGATTTTAGGATACAAAATGTGAGTTTAGTATGTAGGGTAAAAGATAAATATTAAAAAATTCAATTGAAAGTTTATATACTGGTAAGTAACTACCAGACTCTGAAATGTAAAAACAATTAAAAGCAGTATCATTAAAAATAGCATAAAAAGATAAAATACTTAAGGATAATACTGATATGTATAAGATCTGTATACTAAAACTATAAAATTAAACAATACTTAAGTAAATGGAGAAATATACTATGTTTATCATTTAAACAACTCAATATTTTAAAAATTTTAATTCTTCTTAAATTAAACTGTAGATTTAAACTAATCCTTACAAATTTCATCAGAATTCTTTGTAGAATTTATTTACATGCAAAAGACCTCGAATAATTAAAACAATTTTGGAAAAAAACCAATGAAGCTGATACCCTAATAATATCCGACTTTATAGTTTGTTATAAACCTACAATCAATAAATACTTAGTTTTAGCAAAAGAGAATGGTAGACCAATGGCACAAAATAGAACCCAGAAATAGACCCACATATATATGAACAGCTACTTTTCTACAAAGTAATAAAGCTAATTTAAATAAAGGTAATTTTCTCAGAATGGTACTGGAATAATTGAATATTTATATACATACTTGAGCTAAGAATTGTCTGTGTGTAGAGTTTGAGATGAGATCTTAGACATGTATAGTCTGATCCCTCCTCTTTGTTCCTTTTCTCTTAAGCCAGCGCCCATGGAAAACATGCTTTGTACTGTGCTTCCTTCTCCATGCACTGCATTTAGTAGATGCCCAGCCTTACCTGGAAGGTTTGAGGTAGTGTAACACTGCCTGTGGCTGAATGAGTAAATGTAATTCTATCATTCAGTATTAAGAAATCCATTTTTAGTGTAAGTGTAAGACCTATCTTCTAATCTAGCTGTGTGTTTGTGTGTGTATGTGAGATTTTACTGTATCCTTTCTCCCTTATACTGTTGTGTCTCAGGACACATGACCCTAAAATATAACTGCAAGACACGAGAATACACCACTAAAAAATTAACCTCTTTGGCATATTGATTATTTCAAGTTGATTATTTTGAGAAACTGCAGATATAGGAGTAGCTCTGAAAAGCTGTCCTTTTGTAAAATTAATTTTCATTTATTAAAAAATAATTAGTAAAGGTATCTATATCAGAAAGACAGCCTTTTTTAGACAACTTTTATCACCTTTGTGACTTTTATCTGCACAACAGGGCAACATTTACTCACTATTCCTTACTTTCCCTCATATTTCCATATGCTGTCACCAACTCCTACCTCCTAGAAGTCCCAGGCACTTATTTATTTCTGTAGAGCAACATGCCGTATAAATTTTGATCATCTGACCCCTCTTTGAATGCCATATTTTTGTGGAACTCCTGTGCATAAGTACATAGTTAAAATTGTTTTTCTCTTGTTAATCTGTCTTAAATCAATTTAATCCATAATCTCGTCAAAGAACCTAGAAGGGTAAAGAAAAGGCACTTTTTCCTTCCCTACAATACCATTACTTACATTTTAATATAGTTTTATTTTTTCACTAGGTATCTATATGTCTGTTTGTTTGTTTGTCTTTTTTGTTGTTTGGGGTTTTTTTTTGTTGTTGTTCTTTTTTTTTAGTTGAAATCTCACTCCATCACCCAGGTTGGAGTACAGTGGCACACTCACTGCCATCCCAGCATCGATATGCTGGGCTCCAGCAACCCTTCTGCCTCAACCTTCCAAGTAGCCGAAACTGCAGGCGCACTACCATGCCTGGCTAATTTTTTACTAGTGTAGAGACGAGGTCTCACTATGTTGCCCGGGCTGGTCTTGACTCCGCTGTCTCAGGCCATGCGTTTGCGCCCTGGCCTCCCAAAGTGCTGGCATTACAGGCAGAGCTACCGAACCTGGCCTCTATATGTTTTAATGGTTATTTCTCCTTTTAATTTATAAATTACAACCTATGTTCTATGTAGTTTATTTTTGTTTTGTTTTGTTTTGTTTTGTTGAGTTGGAGCCTCACTCTGTCGTCCAGATTGGAGTGCAGTGGCCGCTCCCAGCAACCGCAGGCTCGACCTGCTGGACTCCGGCGATCCTTCTGCCTCAGCCTTCCAAGTAGCTAGAACTACAGGCGTGCACTACCACGCCCGGCTGATTTTTTTGATTTATTGTAGAGATGAGGTCTCTCCAAGTTGCCCAGGCGGGTCTTGAACCCGCAGGCTCAGGCAATCCACTCACCTCAGCCTCCCAAAGGCGTGGGATTACAGGCTGAGCCACCGAGCCCGGCTGTTCTATGTAGTTTTTTGCAACATGTTTTTTTTCTCTGAATATTATATTGATAAGACACAGCCATGCTTTTGAATGTTGTTGTAGTTGGACTCCTGTAAAATGTTTCACTCAGTGACAATACTATAGTTAGTTTTATTCACACTTATGAATGGACATGTGTTTCTCCCTTCCAATAGAGCAATCACTGTTAACATATGTTCCTGCTAACAGTATAGATACTGGTATTCTTTTACACATTTCAGGGAATACATAAGCAATAATTATTTTGGTATATGTACCTTAGGATGGAATTGGTAAATTCTGAGATATGACAATATAGCAAATTATGTCAAAGTAATGGTATCAATTTACATCTCCACTGATAATACATAAAAAACGAAAATTTCACATATATATTTTTCAACACTTAGTATTGTCAGACAGTCTAACATTTAATCTTAAATGGGTAAAAATAGTGGTCTTGATTTACATTAATCTGATCACTAATGAATTCTTTTCTTATTCTTATTGACTATTTATTTCCTTCTCTTGTGAGATGCCAGAGCATTTCATTAGCTCTTTTTAACAGATGTTTAAAATATTTAAAAATAAACAATAAAAAGATATGAGCATTTTTAAAAATGGATTATGATTAGCACGATGAGCAGGTGAGAACAAAATAGACACTCAATAAACATTGTTATAATTAAACCATATTAAAAACATAAAAATAAAAAAATTCATACTTTTACATTTATGGGCACATATTATATTCAAGTTACTCCCTTAAGAATATTTTGCAAAGATTTATACCCATGTAAAAAGTACATGCTATGGTATAGAGTGCTAAATAGCAGCAGTGGAAAGGTAAGGGACCATTGCAAGTGCTATAAATACATAATCCTACATTACAATAGTTCATGAAAACTAGAGATTTCAAGGGTTATTTGGCTTTTGAAAACTCTAAAGATATTAAGATTTTATGATAAAAAAATCTCCTCTTCTATTTCTAACCTTTTCACAAATTCTATATCTTTTAGGAAAAAAAAAATTTAATGGAATTTTATTAGCCCAAGGTGGGTTAAATATATAGAAAATGTGACTCTTTTAACAATAGTTCCCAAAGAATGACACTTTTCCACAAAATAAAACCACCATATACCTTACATAAAATATATATTTTACATAAATATATGTGGGTTTGTTATAAAACTTTCTTCCTTAATACAAATAGAAATCTTAACTTTAAGGCAAATACAAATATAGTTTGGAAGTTGCATTTTAACATAAGAATATAAAACACTAACCAAGTCATAGCAACTAGATTTATTCTAGTGCATATGATTCAAGTGTGGTGAATTCCAAGCTTGTCCTGCAATGAGATATCTCTTTGGGGCATAGCTAATTGGCAAGGTAACGGGACAGACTGTGATGCTGAAATATTCAAGGTCAGACAATTCTTTTGAAATTTTCATTCTGTACATATCTATCTCTGACACCCTATAAAAAAAGGTAAAATAAGCACACCTGTTCTAAAGTAATCACATAGTGATATCCTACTTAACTGTCAAAACAGCCCTGATAGCAGCAAATTATTATTCCCATTTTAGAGATGAAGAAACCAAAGGTCAGAGACAGTAAGATTTTAGTGTAAATTTTACTGTAAAAAGTGAATGTTAAAAATAGCCTGCTAACCATGCTTTCCCTCCAAGAAAAAAAAAATACCCCTCGATATGAGCTATGACAAATACACAAGTTACTGCAGTACAAGGCAGAAAAATAATTGCCATTGGAAAGGTAAGATGGGGGGTGTGAATAGAAAAGACTCCGCAGAGACAGATTTCACTGAACATTACAGGATTAGAACAGAGGGATTAAATTAGCATGAACATCTCTAAGTGCCAGAAAAGCATGAGATTGTTCTATTTATTTATTTTCATTTTTATTTTCTTACAAGGATCACTCATTTTTGCAGTAATTAGTTTACATTTATGGGAAACAATCGGGATAAGATTCAAAAGACAGTTTGGAGGTGAAATTTTACAGGATCATGCATGCTCAGACTAGTGAGTTTATGCTTTATTTGGGAAGCTGTTATGTTAAAGGGCTGATGTACTTTGAGATATTCTTTAACAAAGGGAATCTGTCTCCAGTGAGATGAATGAATTGAACAGGAAGTACTAGTTAAAAGGAAGGACATCAGATAGTTATTGGAACTGTAACCAAGATTCCTACTCTGAAACATATTTTTTTATCGCCCACCAAGTTTTTTAAACCTTTATCTCTTTCTCTTTCCTTGTTCCTTCTCCTTTCTTCTATAGTCTTCCTGAGACCATGTTCTTGCAAACAAATGCATACTTATCTGATGATATGCTTGCTGGAGAATTCCAGAGGCTAATCTTGGAACAAGCGGGAATGGAGTCTTAACTGCAGTACCCTCCTGCCTAGCAGGGACCATGAGAGGGGCAATCCATAATCTAATTGCAGTCAAGATAACACCAACCAGACCTCCAGAGGACCATCACCCACACATGATAAGCCTTTGGAACAAGAACCAAAGATCTGCACCTGTGATACTTCCATGTTTCCCACACCAAGTTTTCCTACAAAATCCCTTCAAGTCAGCTGAAAAACTCTAGGTGGACTCTGCCACTTGAGTCCACTATCTCCTCAGGGTGCCACCTCTTGAATAAAATGTATTTTTCCTGCCACCAATTCTCCTTTCTTGAGTTTGGCTTTTGAGGAACAGATAACTGGACCTGGGTGAGGTTGAGAACTATCTAACCTAGAGGAAACAGTCCTAGAAGAAATAGAATATAATAGAAGAAATTGACTATAGTGGGGTAAACTGAGGTGAGAGAGCCACAGAGGAAAATTGATGAGACATTGTAACAGGTATGGGTGTAGGGGTGCTAATGCAGTTTCCAAAGATCTTTTCATAAATTGAAGTTTTATAATTCGGAGAATAGTGATGATGCTGTCATGAATTAGAAACTCTGGAGAAATGGTTGATTCACCATATTCATTTGGAATTACTAGCAGGTTGGTAAGGCCTCAAACTGTTTAAATTTTAATATTTATTTGGACTTCAGAAATAGATCCGGTTCGTGCCAGCACAATCCCTCACATACAGTAGTAACTCAGTAGATTGCTAGTGATAAATGAGTAACCAGTAAACCAAAATAATGGTCAGGAACTTCTTTAAAAATTTAGTTGCTATAAGAGTATTATAGTTATATCTTGCCTTTTTACTTCTCAAAAGCTCTCATGCTGGTTCTTGGAAAGGAAGTTGGAGTGCAGAATTTGTATTTAGAGTCCAGATTTTTATGCCTTCTTCTTTTTGCTTTATTCTTTAGACTGTATAGGGATACAGAAAAAAATAAGTATGACACTGGAAAACTTACATTTAATTGTAAGCTCCATGAAACAAAAGTGTCCTCAGAATGGTAAAAAACAATGAATAATGTAAAGCATAAAATAGGTAAACATCTAGAGAATTTTATGCAAATATTAAAATAAATGTCAAATGTTAACATTTTGTCAGGAAGGAATGCTGTACTCAGCAGTCAAATATTAGGATATTAATTGATTGAATAAAATAAGATCAAGTTTTTTAGGATGTTTCCCCAGCTTTCTTTACTACAACAATATACTTAAGCCTTCTTACATAGTTTTTCATTTTTAATACATTATCATCGTGTTTAATTACTAAGATTTTTGGAAAATTATTCAGCATTTTAGGTTCGAAACTACCCAGTAGTGTGTGCATTTTGCATAGAAAATTACCATGTGAGAGAACACAATTTAATCTAGCATATATGCTAAATTAATGCTTAAAAGGGGGTAAAAACTTTCTCTTAATCCTTTCAGTTCTTTCATTTGATAAAACAAGTAGGCGTACTAGCTTAGCTAAATATGTTTTAGAGGGAGAGTTCTGCAGGTGAAGTGACAAAAGCTTTCTGGGTGCTTTATTGTGTATTATTTTCTTTATACCTAAGAGGACTCTAGCATTTATCCAAAATAGTATTTCCCTTTTAGGTGTGCATTATAACACAGTGGAGAAAAGATGGCATTTCCAGACAAGTCTTTCATCCTGTGACAGCTGAATTATTCTTTTCCAAATATGCTAAAACAACAGATTTTCATTTTGTTCAACGTCTTACATCATCGTTAAAAACCCTTTTGGAATTTTTTCCAGTCATCAAAAATGTGGAACTAGGAGAGAAAATAAACACTGAGGTACCAATATCACACCATCTCTAAGACAGTATTCAAACCTTTGAAAAAGCATGTGCAGTTACAGAGAACCTTCTCACTGTAAACAGCAAAGCCAAGGTCTTACAAATAAATGGAGTAGGCAGCTTATGGGATGTGATTAGAGGGGCAAGCCAGATGCTCCTATCTAAAAATATCTCTGTGCCTGTTACCTTTAGAATTCATTCCTCTGTGTCTTGGAGGCTTTTTTGATCGGCAAGAGACCCCCTTAAAATGTAAATACTCCTGGGAGATGCAGAGCCTTAATCTTTTATCAACTATCATCATAGTAGACTAGTTGGAATGAAACAAGAAATAGAATAGAGGTTTGGGAAAATGAGCAGAGAAACAAGATAAAGGGGAAAGGGATACTGCAAGGAGAGAGAAGACCATGAAATAGTTACTTATATATTTCACAATTTTGCCTGACACCAGTTCTGTGTAAATGGGGTGAATATATAAAATAAAGAAAAAAGACACAGAAAGACTTTAATAGTCAAATTAAAATTCCACTGAAGCGACTTTCAACAATTTTAATTTAGCAGAAGACGCTAGTGGTAGAAGACCTTTTGGGGGGCTCTTTGGAGGCCTAAGATCTATATTAATTAACTCCATTTACTTTAAGGTGATGATCAGAACATTAGTTATCTCCGCAGACAAGATTATCTCATCAAATGGAAAAGAATACCGCCCATCAAAAGATCTTTGTAAACCGGGCTCGGTGGCTCAGCCTGCAATCCCGCGCCTTTGGGGGGCTGAGGTGAGTGGATTGCCTGAGCCCGCGGGTTCGAGACCCGCCTGGGCAGCAAGACCTCATCTCTACAATAAATCAAAAAATCAGCCGGGCGTGGTAGCGCATGCCTGTAATTCCAGCTACTCAGAAGGCTGAGGCGGAAGGATCGCCGGAGCCCAGCAGGCGAGGCTGCGGTGGCCGGGAGCGGCCACTGCACTCCAGTCTGGGTGACAGAGTGAGACTCCAACTCAAAAAAAAAAAAAAAGAAAGATCTTTGTAAATAGTAAATTAAATAATATACATGTACATGGTGGCAAAAAAAAAAAAAAAAAAAAACCCGTCTATATTGAAGCAAACTCAGATTCAGCCATCATTTAAGAATGATTGTATATGCTCCAATTTGATCTACCAAATTCCCTCAGAAGTTGGTGATTCTCTTTCCTGTGTCTGTGACATCATACAGCAAGGGGGTGCAATCAGATCGGATATTTGAATCCAGATTCTGTCACTTAATAGCTGTAAGATTTGCAGCTGTGAGATTTATTCAGCCTTTTAGAAATGTTAATTTCCTCATCTACAAAATCGGTATTGTTATACTATGCTATGCAGAAATCTTTTAAAAATCTGAGATAATTTATGTAAAGTATCACAGATTGAGAAACATTGCAACTTTTCCATAAAGGATATTTATCTATAATATTTTTTAGTCTAAGTATTCTTAGTTAAGTGAAAATGTAAGCTTTTGTTCTGAGAAAATATTGGGGTTTTTTTTGTATATTAGGTCATAGCACATATTAGGATAAATAAAATATTGTCCTTTTATTGTTTGCTAATCATAAGGGGAAGAATTTTTTTAAAATAAGACAGGTGACCATGGGTATCTATACACAGAAAATGCTTTCCTAGAAAACATCAACTCAGCAGCACTGCTAGGACCTTGACAAGGCAAATAAGCATTCTGGACAGGTGATCATGTGGACTTTTTCCAATGATTAAAACCATGTGAAGAGCTTAAAATTGTCTACTTAACAACAAATAGCTCTGCTTCCACAAGCTATCTATCCATCCATCTGTCATATGGCATGAGACAGGTTTTCCCATTGTGTATTTATTTTTTCTTATTACTAAGGACAGCTGGTTGAATGTGAATTTTCTATTAGATACACTTAACCCCTGACTTGTAAGCAAGGAAAATATTGAATTTTATCATTTTATTTATTTTTCTCAGTGTTTACTGGGTGAAATGTCTTCCACACTGCCCTGTTCCTTGGTTATCTGTAAAGCTATAATGCATGGTACAATGAACACTTAACTTACTCTGCAAGACCTCTAGTCCAGTGCCACATAAAAGTAGATTAACAACTGCTTAATAATGATGGAAGATTTGGGTTTAAGTATTCTCTTATCTCTCTTTTTCACTGTTCAGTGCATCAGAAAGATATGTCATTTGCTTATGATGATGACAACAGGTAATATGAATGAGCTGAAGACACCCAGTGATACTCCCAAGTGTTTAGCATGAACAAAAGTCTGAAGGAGTGGCCTGGACAGAGAGGTGTCTCTGGAAGATGAGGAAGATGGAAAGTATTTATCTGAGCCATGAGGGGTTTTTTGAACATGAGCAAGCATGAATACTGACATAATTGTACTCACAAATTCAAATGAGAATTACTCAACAGTCACAAAGAAAATTGTTATCAAAGATAACTCTTCTCAAATATGCAAGCTGAATGGTCATTTTGAATGCTGGAGGAGTGAACTAGAAGAAAGAGCAAAGATGGGTGTGTCTGAGCAAAACGTTCTCACTGTACCCCTCCTTGACTAATAGAATTAGTATCCATAAAGACACAGAAGTCAAAACACCAAAGCTAGGTCTCCCAACAAAAGCAGACAGAATTAATTGATGGTACTTCCAGACTTCCTTCTCTGAACTTTTGAGAGCAATTGTTTACAGAGGGTAGTTTGGAGGTTACAGATTCCTTTCCTGATAGGGACCTTAATTTCCTAATTCCTTTTTGTATGTAGATACAGTTTCTATCTTCTAAGCCCCTGCAGGAATCTAGCTGTTAAAAGAAAATTTCAAAGGAGAAGGTGAATTTGTATGTTAATCCCCTCCCTATAAAATAAACATGGGTATGTTGTAATTATTTCTTTCATCTGTTACTAGAGATGAATTTAACTAAAGTAGGGGTGAGCATCTGTGCTAAGGTAAGCAAGCCGGCTTTCCCAAGGGTCTAGTAACTCTGCAAGTTGTTTCTCTGAATTTTGCTACATCTTCTACACATACATTCCGATATATGAACATCTATGGTTTATGCGTAGGCTAGTTTCTCCTTCATGAAATAGCAGGATGCTGACAGTGCACTGTAGGCAACAAACATTTTTCCAGCAAAAGTACAATGCATCATGGAAGGCACCTTGGGTAGTAATTGATACAAATTCTGTTTCTCTGTATTTATTGAGTGATGTTCGGTCTCCTGCATCTACAGAAACACTGTTGTAATTATTCAAGCTGACATTCTCCACTACAGTGTTATTTGACAGCTTCACAGACATGTTTTAAAAATTAGTGTAAGATAATGATTTATTTCAAATACACGAAAGTACCTAGCATAACATAGGTACTCTAGAAATGAGTGTTTCTTGTCTTTATATTCTATTCTTTTCTGATTCATCTTGTCCAGATAAATTCCTCATTAGAGTGAAATAGTTCACCTTAAGGGTAAATAATGGTGTAAAGCCAAAGAAATGTAAGGTATTGAATGCAAGGTCACAGACTTCAGAGATAACAATTATATGCTATAACCTCCATTACATCTTGGCACTCATCCCCAATGCTGTTCATCACCCCTAATGGCAAACCCACCTGCAGCCCCCAGGGAACTTGCTCTGTATAAGTAACCAGGTGACTTTTTTGCCCAAGTATTCATCTTCCACTGACCAGATCAAACACCCAAACCCAGACCGCAGGGCAAAGGTCTCCACAACTAGTGAACATGAAAAAAAAAAAAAGCACATACCACAAACTGATACTGTGCCTGTCACCTTCTCTGCCTTCACCACGGGCCCTGCAGGCTGCACCTCTTCTTTTGGCTCCTGGTTATGGAAAAATTCATGTTCCTGACCCATGTTTAGTTTTTCCTACCATTTCTATTTCATACATTTAACTTGTAAAATAGACGGTGATACTATTAGTTAATGTAATAAAAACATGTGAAATAAAATATTCCTACAGTTAAAAAATCAGAAGTACAAAAATAGGTCACCAGACTTATGACTTCTAAGAAAAATATTCAAACTAGAACATGTATGCACAAATGTACATATATAAACACATGCTCTAGGCACTAGTCCATGCAAAGTTCCACTCATAAAGAATAAATCTTCCATATGTGAGAATAGTTTTAAAAATTTCAAAATAAAAAACTTTAACAATGAAGCCATATGCCAGAATATTATAATTATGTACTACACGCTCTCAAGTCATTTACCTAGCAAAATTGATTCAGCCTGCATCACCAGTGCCTACAACACCAGTAGACAGTACTTGTCTTCAAAAATACTTGCTGAATGATAGATGAAGACTCCACTTCTTTTAGCCACAAGGTTAGTCATTGCAATATTTATTTTATGTAATATATATACATAAACACATAAACCTGTTACAAAAAATTTTTGGCAAGTATTCTAGTGTACAGACTTCTTTTTTGCAAAATACTACAGGTGATTTCTAACTGCCTCAATGTCTTCCCTTCTTTCCTATTTTCCTACCCTTTCTTCATCACAAGTCTATCCACACTCTGGACCCATTCACCATGGTGGTTGGTTTTCTTTTCTTTTTTGTCTCACTCTGTCGCCCAGACTGGAGTTCAGTGGCGGCTCCCAGCCACCGCGGCCTCGACCTGCTGGCCTCCGGCGATCCTTCCGCCTCAGCCTTCCAAGTAGCTGGAACTACAGGCGTGCACTACCACACCCGGCTAATTTTTGATTTATTGTAGAGATGAGGTCTCGCCAAGTTACCCAGGTGGGTCTCGAACCCGCGGGCTCAGGCAATCCACTCACCTCAGTCTCCCAAAGCACAGGATTACAGGCTGAGCCACCGAGCCCAGCTGGTGGTTGGTTTTAGGTTAAGTCTTTGTTTCTCCTCATTTACTACTTCACTCCCCTTACCAACAAACACAGCATGTGGTATATGCTTGAAATGACTTTCTTTACAGCAATTGTACCTAGTACATCTAGTATATGTATTTTCTCCTCAGGTTCAGAATTCTACTGAGTGAGCTTACGTTAAATAAGGGCCATCAGAGAAGACCAAGAAAAACATACTCTATTTTCTGCAGAGATACTGGAAGACATAATAGTCATCTTTACTTCACCTTTCCCCTTTGCTTCTAACTGGCATATAATAGCTCTGCAGTTCAGCAAATCAGCTACAATTTCAGGGACATGTGACAATAAGGATGTGTCACACTAGGCAGCTCACTTTGGCCAGGGCACAATATCATGTAAAGAAACCTCTGATTAGGCAGGACAGAACAGTGGGGCTGGATAATAATGTCTACCAAGCATCAGGAGCTGTTGCAATCTTGAAATACACAATTATCTACTCTTCTTAATGTTCCTCAACTACTGCTAGCCCATGCCTTATGACCCTATGACACTCATACCTCTCTCTCTCTGCTCTTCCTCTCCCTCCTTCTCTGTCTCTGTCTGTTGGTCTTGCTCTATGAATGTATACATATACACAAACACACTATTTACACACATATAATTATACTTGTACATATTCTACTTATATAATTTTAGCAACAATCCTGCAGAATGAAAACTATTTTCTTCACTTGTCTATAACACTAGGATTCAGAGAGATTAAAGTCCTTTGCAAAAGATCTCACAAGTCCATTACTAGTGATCTCAGAAATGGCAGTTCAAACCTACACTCACTACTCTGTATTCACCACACTGCCTCCTACACATTTTTAACGTAAATTTTGGTTCAGGTTGAAGCTGGCAGAGTTGTTTCGACCTTGTTGCAAGAGCAGTATTAGCTAGCATGATCGCTTATATAACAAGGGTGCTGCAGTGTATCAGCAAAGGGAATTTGAGTTCCTCCCATAATTTCTTGAGTGATATCTCTGAGTTGCAGACTACTACAGATCCCAGTTCATGAACCCAATCCATGCTCTGGGCACTAAACATAACACTAAAACAGCACCCCCATCCCTCATAGACCAAAGACACTAGGATTATCAACTCCCATCCTAAATTTTCTTTTTCTCAGCTTGAACATCCTAAATCATAACTTTGATTACCACCTATCCTAATTCAAAAGTTTGTCATTTGCTATGCAGCATGTCAATATCAGAAAGCTTTTACTAAGGTAAAGTCGTATGAATGAATAGAATTCTGAGAGAATTAAAGATTCTCTAGTAGAGCTTTTAAGTCAATATATCAATCAATCAAATGTTGGTCATCCAGCTCTATGTTAGGATTTCCAGTGACTCATTCTACTAAATAAATACTCCGCTTACTTATTAGAACATTAAAATTATTAGAACATTAAGGAATAATTATAAGATAAATATACAAATAAATAAAATCAGCTGAGATATGTCCCTCCAAAATGAATCCTTTGAAGCCAGAGTTATCGTGTCACTTTTTAAAAAAGGTTTATCAAGCACTATATATGCTTAAATGTAAGGTGATATTTTTTCCAAAAACTAACCCTCAGAACAAAATGGATCACACTATCTTGAGCCTCTTAAGGGTTCCTTCATGTTATGAATTCTGTTTGAGGAATACAGACAGTCATTTGAGAACATAAATCAACTTTTATTTTGGTTGCTTAAAGACGTCAACCATTAACAAGAAATAACAAAGTACTTTAACAGTTTAATAATTAGAAGGGATGAACTAAAATTTGCAAGTGTTCTATAACTGAAAAAACACATTTTAATACTTACTTTAAAAATTCAAGGGAGAAATTGTACTTGTTGTGGCAATAAGAAATATACACCTCAGCCGGGCTTGGTGGCTCAGCCTGTAATCCTGCACTTTGGGAAGCTGAGGTGAGTGGATTGCCTGAGCCCGCGGGTTCGAGACCCGCCTGGGCAACTTGGCGAGACCGCATCTCTACAATAAATCAAAAATTAGTCGGGCGTGGTTGTGCATCCGTAGTTCCAGCTACTTGGAAGGCTGAGGCGGAAGGATCTCCGGAGCCCAGCAGGTCGAGGCTGTGGTGGCCGGAAGCGGCCACTGCACTCCAGTCTGAACAGAGTGAGACTCCAACTCAAAAAAAAAAAAAAAAAAAAAAAAAAGAAAGAAATATACACCTAAGGGAATTACCTAAAAGTGAATTGTTTCCTTTTGATGTTTAACAACAAAAGGGTCAGGCTTTGTCACCTTGCCCATTGAGTTGTCACATTACTTTTCCCTACAACAGTGCCGGACTGCAAAATGGCGTCTGCTGATTAAAGGAACAAATGAATATAAGGTTAATTGTGGTTTTTAAAAGAAATTTCTAGGAAGAACATCAACTTCAAAAAGTAGTTTCTCAAATAACTTGTAAATAGAGATAATGTGTTAAATGGCCCCCAAGGTAACCTTAGTGTTGACTGAGACACTGACAATGACAAGGCTTAAGTTAGATTTTTAGAAGAGTGTAGATATAATGTGATAGTGAGAAAGCAATAGTTGTAATTTCAACATTACAATTAGAAATTTGACTATTTGATATTTCTCAATATTTGTATATTCAGAAAAGCCATCATTATTTCCTATTCCATCCTACCCCCCCAAAAAACCCAGAAATTTTAATAAACAGGAATTTATTTGAATTTATGAGGAATTTGAAGCTTTGGCTCGCAAGCTGTTTCCTTTTTAGACTGAATTTCCTTTCAGACTGAGGAGTTACTCACAAGCCTTGGTTTTGATTCATCCTAATATATAACATTGAAATGTAGCATCCAGAATTTAATGTAACAATGCTTTGTAGTTAGATACAGAATAGAGTGAGGTTTCTATCTCCCTTATTTTGGAAGCTGTGTGCTGACTAAAGTAGCTTAAAATTGCATTTTCACTTTGGCAGTCACAACACACTATTGACTAATATTGAGAATTCCCGCAGTTAAAATCCCAACATCTTTCTGACATGTGCTGATAAGCCACATAATCCTCCAGCCATACTTGTGCAGGTAGCTGCAATGAATCCTTTTTCTTACTTTTACTTTTGTCCAGCTTACAAGGCAGCCTTCTAATGGAGTACTACCCCTCCAAGTTTCACATAATCTGCAAATGTGCTACCTATTAGGAATCTATGACTTACTGAAATTTTGATAGAGAAAGCCAATGAAGATGAATTGGTGGGGTATCATGAAAAACAGATCCTCTCCGACAAGAAGATCAGTCAACATGTGAAATACATTAGAAAAGTTGTTATGGACGGAAATGAACATCCTAATGCCCATGCGGAATTTGGAAATGGAGCCTTTGGGAGATAATGATGTTTAGACGAGATCATGAAAGTGGGGCCACCAAGATGGAAGAGTGACTTTTTGAGAAGAGACCAGTGACCTTGCTGTCTCTCTCTCTCTCTCCCATGTGAGGACACAATTATAAGGCAGCATCTGTAAGTTAGAAAAAGAGTCCTCAGAACCCAACCATGCTAGCACTCTAATTTTGTATTTCCAGCTTCCAGAAATATGAGAAAATAAATGTTGTCCTTTAAGTGACCCCGTCTGTGGTATTTTTTTACGGTATCTTGAGCTAGCTAATATAAACGTAAAATACAAAGGAGTTATTAGTAAAACTTGATAGGCGTCATTACATTTTCTTAATGAACTAAGATGACAAGATTGATTTTTAAAAAAGAAGCATTTTGTCTATATCACCAAACTGGAGGATTTTGGCCCCCCAAAATAAGGAGAAACATGACTGATGTTTAGAAGAGGACGAATTAGATATGAAGATAGGTTCAAGATTAAGAGACATCCCTGTTTGAAGGTAGAAGAAATAAAATCAATTAAACACCTTAAAACTGAACTTGATGGAGCAGACAATATGGCCACAGAGAGCAACACATGGACATGAACGCTAATGACTGAGAGAATAATCCCAGAGACTGAGTACTGGAACTGGAATGTGTGAAGTTACAGTTATGATTTGGAGTGGATAAAAACATGAAATTCTATGACTAATTTTGCAGATAGGAACTAATAAACTCAAAGGAAGTAAACACTACTCCTGATGACAAAGTACAGGGAGTAGCACTGATATAGACACGTTAGTTGCTCACTTTTTCATGATATGCTTAAATTTTATGAAGCTGGAGATAAACTGAATGGAGAAAGATGAGGAATAGGTAGCAGGAACTTAAGCGGCCTTAATTTTATAAACATTCACTCTATATCAGTTCATATTTAAGGATGCATTTGTTTTCTCATGTCTTATAACATTACAAAATAATCTCTCCATTCATTTTTCTTCCCTTACAAGTACAACTAGGGCAGGCTATTCATTGATATAGTTTTTTTAAGTTTTGTTCTTTTACTTTTGCATGAAATAAGCTAGATCTTCTGAGAGCATTTCTATATTAGGCATAGAGCTTGCTGCTGTTTTTAAGCTAAGTCAAACATAAATAGGAGCTCTCCTCATTTCCATCGAAGTGTCACTCAGCTGAGTACCCACGCCAGCGAGGAGGTGGTTCTGCAGAGATTCGTCATGCTGTGTTTTATACTTAGACATTTTTTTCTCAGAAATAAAACTATTTAAATTTCCTATCTTATTTATCTGACTATAGTTTTTCTTTGAAAATGTATAGAGGCCGTTGCCTCTATACTAAACTCAACCTTTAACTTTTCCTCTACTTTTAGCACTTGAGTTTTAAATGGCTACTTAGAAATATTCTAATCTGTGGCAAGTTAGTTCATAAAGTAAGAGCATATGTGGGTTAATATAATTTTGAATAACATTGTTACATCCTTAAGTTTACAAACTTTTCAAGAATTAGTCAAAAGATATTTTTAAATAGCATGATTAAAAACTCCAATTTTAAAACAGTAGTCTTCATTTGACATGAAGCACAGCATTAGAGGTGACACTTAGAGCCTCTAAAAATTGTAAATGAATATGATAGCAGGCACAATAAAGGAAGTATGACTTTAAGATATAAGAAAATAACGTTTCATATAACTTTTTTTCTAAGGTGTCTCACAACTGTAAACCACCAGTGAGGGTGTTATCTCACTAAGAAACTCTCAAAATAGTTGGCCAATTTCAAACTGTTCACAATTAGAAATATCAATTGAGAAATTGCTTAAGAACAGATATTCTTGTGACCTAATAATTAGAATTTAAAAAATGGGTTAGTTCAGTCACTGAGCCTCAATCAATGAACCAGAAATCAACACATTTTCTGAAATGTCTGAGACTCTATTTCAAAGTTTTTCATGGTTTCTGAACCCATTTAACTTACGGAGGACATTTATATCATTTTCTTAATGACTCAGTACTCTGAAACAGCATCTAACACACCAGAATACTTATTAAGGAGGAATTTTGACAGTAAGAAGAAAGTACAAAGTCTCAGAGAATTATCTCAAAGCTTTGTGAATTGACTTACATGTCATAAAGTTCAACCTTTACATTTTTGCAACTGAACTGAAATCAAAACACCTCTGCTGACCTCACGTTCACTTAAAAATATATTAAGTTTCAAACAGAGCTTTTGATCACCAGCCAAAATTAGGTGTCAGTGTTCCATAAACATCTTGCAGAAGCAGTTTAAAAGAAAATAATCACAAAGAATGACTTTAATTTTTTAAAGTTACATATAATTAAATATTTCTAACTAATGCCATATCATTGGACCCCATGTGACTCAGACTGCTTTGTTGACTACCATGTAAGTTACATATCTAGATTTATTTTATCTACTGTCTTTCCTGCAGTAATTTGGAAACTCTCATAAAGGATTTATGATGGAAATTCAATCACTCCAAAGAATTTCAAGGGGCCACAGTAGGTTCATGGAAGGAGTTGTTCTGTTAATTAAATTCAGCCCAAGAAATAATGAAGGTCATGCTCACATTATTATTTACTTCTCTGGATTTTATATGAAGTAGTAGTTAAGATTATAAGTAATTTTCCTTTAGAAACTATAATATTCTAGTCATTGAAGTTACAATTATTACTTAACAGAATTTATAGTTGGGCAGTTAAGAAAACAGAAGATAATTACAGTTTTGATGCACTGTATAGATTGAAAAAATATTTTTCAAAGGGGTACAAGATCACTAATACAATTCTTGATAGGAACATTCAGTTAACTTACTGAATTATAAAAATAGTGCTGATTTTATTTTTAAATTATCCAAAAGCACACATATCTATCTATGGCTAGCTTTGTTTCTATGGAAGTATAACCTGTTTAGACTATCAACTGGTAAAATAATCAAAACATTATACAATTGGTCATCTCTAAAAAGGAGCAGCTGTAAACAATTCGTTTAAATGGATGAAGATACACATACCTTTGTGTATTGAATCCTTTGTATATCTTCCACTTACTTCTGGAACTGATATGTACTGACTTTAACATGACTACAGTCCAAACATTTACCATTTCTATTTTTCTTCTAACAACCATACAATTTAAAATAGAACCAAAAAAGAAATAGCGCAATGCTTTTTTAAGCATATTCCAATACTCTATTGGCATTATTATTTTTAAAGGGTGTCATAAAAATAATCAGGGAGCTTAGTTTTCTTCCTCTGCATGAGTGTTACACGGGGTTTATAGTCCTGAACTAAGGTTTATTGGGCAGTGAGCACAATGATGACAAGAAACAAGTTACTTTCACATCAGCATTGTACCCACAACACCAGAAACATTGCCTGATGCTAAATAGTTACTGAGCTTACTAACAAAATAAATTGAATCCTTAAGAGGGACTTCAAAAGGAGGGATAGAAGCATATACACTTTTTTCAAAAATTAAGAAATATTGACAATAAGTTAAATTCGTGTAACTTAAAAATTTATTCAATGTAAAGCTGCATAGCCAAAAAATTTTAGTATTTTTGTTTGGCTAGTATTGAATTGAAGGGAAAAAGTAACTTTTTTTGAAGTTGATAAAAAGTGTTCATTATAAATCAAGATGTCCTTGAGTATGAAATATTGTAAAGCAAGTAATTACCTAATAATGCATTATCTCAAATTGGTTGCATTGAAGAAAGAAACCACGAAAAGGATCTTTGAGGAATAAGTCTGTTGATGGACTGATGAAGAGTTTTCATATTCTGAGTGAAGATATGTCATTCTCCTAGATGCACATTAAAGTAGACAGGGATCATTAAGGTGCCTTCCCATGCTCCAGCAAAACTACAAAGCTGAGTGAGTCAGAGCAGTTCCTCACGTACTACAGACACTAAAGAAAACCTCATCAGTTACTGGCATGTGCCCTTCAACAAGGATACCTTCTGAGAAATGTGTGGTTAGAAAATTGAGTCATTGTGTGAACATCATGGAGTGCACTTTACACAAACCTAGATGGGTTCGCCTTCTAAACACATGGGCTAGAAGGTATAAATTTTTGCTCCTAGGCTACAAAACTGTACAGTTGGTCACTGTACTGAATATTGTAGGCAATTTTAGCATAATGGTATTTGTGTAGCTAAATATAGAAAAGGTACAGTAAAAATACTGTATTCTATTCTATGTGGTCACCTTTGTATACACAGTCCATTGTTCTTTGAAACATTATTCTGTGGAACATGGTGGTATAAGTAGATCTCATCTTTTAATAAAATACATGACTAAAAAATGATAGAAAAGGCAACATACAATAATCATATATTGAATTATTGTGATATGAGGAGGTTCAATTTCCAGAGGAGTAAAATGCCATATAAATCCCAAAATTACTCATTGGCTCTTAAGTACAATCTCATTTCTGGCATTTCATATTTGCTATTGGGTTGATTTCCCTTTCATAATTGAATAGCCATGAGATGGGTTCCAATGAAAATCTAATTAAATTTTTAAAAATCACTACCTCAATATATTTAATGATTCTCAAACTAAGTGCACTAAATTGACAAACTTTACTTTTTATGACTTCTTATTTTTTTTAAAGTGTTGACACTTAAGTCAGCACTTATTTAAAAAATTGCCCTCCTTCTTTTCTAATAATGCAGAGATGATGTGATATAATATTGTTATCTTACAAATACAATTGCTTTGTTGTTGTTGTTGTTTTCTTGTTTGTCTGTTTTTGAGCTGGAATCTCACTCTGTCACCCAGATTGGAGTGCAGTGGCATGCTCCCGGCCACCGCAGCCTCGACCTGCTGGGCTCTGGCAATCCTTCCACCTGAGCCTTCCAAGCAGCTGGAACTACAGGCATGTGCTAGCACACACGGCTAGTTTTTATTTATTGTAGAGACGAGGTCTCGCCAAGTTGCCCAGGCGGGTCTCAAACCCCTCAGGGTCAGGCAATCCACTGGTCTCGACCTCCCAAAGTGCTGGGATTAGGCTGAGCCACAGAGCCTGGCCACATTTGTTTGGCAAAGGTAACAATGATAGAAGCAGCAGCTCCATGTGAAAACTCCAGATGCTTATTTTTCTTCTTTGGGGATATAATAAAGAACACAATTTAGTGAGTCAACGTGCAATTATGAATTTATTTTATCAGTCTAAGAACAGAGAATCTTGTACATTCCTGACCTTGTGTATAGTAACAATTTTCAGTAAAACAACCTTTTTATTTTTCATGGAAACATGTATAACATGGTAGATGTTCTTTTAGAGGATGTTTGTGTTTCACATTGTGTGTTAAGTAGCACATTGAAATTATAATGATGCAAATATTAATTATACAAGCAATACTATGAATAGTTTCTAGATTTAATAAAACTATATTAAATTATCTCTATGTTTATAAATTATGAAACTTATAACTGCACAAAATAAATAAATGATACAATTTTAGCTGCTACTTATATTCAGAAAACCAGTGGTGACATAAATATCTTTATTGGCAGTAGAATAAGCACTGAGCAGACATGTAGCAAAATCTTAATCTCTGTCACTTTCTGGGGAACAAAATGCTTCATGATGTATTTAAAGGTTAGGCTCAAATGGAGTACTTTTCCGTGTGCTCATATTTGTTGCTTACTCTAAGATGAGGCTAAGCATACCATATAAAACAGAAAGAATCTAATGGCATTAGTAAACACAAAAACCATAAGGGAAGTGAATTGCGGTGATTTTATACTTTAGCATTGAAGTTAAACAAATTGTACCCCTGTGTTCTGGAGCTAGTCTTCCTAGCTTTGATCTACTAGGTCACTGCCAGACTCTCCAACATTTTTACTTATAATGATTGCTCTAAGCCAATGTGGACCTACTGTGTCCCTTATGTGACTCAATCTACTCACGTCTCAATCTATATGCATAAATCATCTATGGGATGCTGCCTTGGGCAAAATATAAAAAGTATTCTTCAGGATTCTAATAAATCTTCTATTAAGAACATTTTTCTTTTAATTTCTTCAGTCCTCTTTTGGTGAAATCTCTCTCAGTTTCAGAATAACAGACAGAATCTTATTCCAGAAATATTTTTTCCATTGTCTTGGACAAATATCCATAATAAATATTCTTTTAAAATAAAAGTATGTGCTCAAGGTTAATTTATGTTGTAATTTTTTTTTTTTTGAGTGGGAGATCTGGGTCACATGTAAACTCAAGGGCATCACAGAATTACACATCTTCTAGTTGTTAACAATCATCAACTAAAAGTCTAAAATTATTTTTTTCCATGTACTAGAGATAATACATTGATTAATTAGAACAAGCAAATTCCTGAAAATCTTGGGAAAAAAAATGTTTATTTTAATAAATGAAAGAACAATAAAGAATTTAGCATTTTTCAGACATTGTAAAATGCCCTTATATTTAGAAGGAAAATAAAACTCTAACACACACTATAAAATAAGGTCATTGCAATGCTATGCAATAAATAAAACTAAAACTCTAGCTTACCCACCATCAGACATTCTTAATTCTAAATTCTACTTTAATCAATATGTGGAAATTGGAAACTCCTGCCATGTAAAATCTTCTTTAACCATTCCAGCCAGTTTAGCTCTTTATTGAACTATTAGGAGCTTATTCTTTCAAAGAGCGCACTCAAAGTAATCTCATGGTGTCAAAAATCCCAATGGCCATCCCGACATCTGCTCAGTTTCCTTCCTCCAGGCATTTCCCTCCCCCAGGCTTTTTCCTACATTTATCCAATTTTTATCTTTCCTCGCTAGCTTTTATGTGCCACTTTTTCTCACCACTCCATATGTTTAGGAAGTCTTCCAGATTACACTCATCAAGTTACTGCAGCCTCCTCCATATACCCCCAAAAATAACGTGCTCAGTCAAACATTCCAAACATGACCTTTTACCGTCCCTCTTTCTCTTATTTACATTAAATTGTTCTATTTCTTTTTCTCTCTCAGGGCCAATCACACTTTAGATCAGAATTTTCTTATTAACCGATTGGAGAAGGTTCCATAATTTATTTATTGTATTGCTTATGAATTAATGATTATTTTTAATCACAGCAACTCATGTCCTAATAACATAGTGAAGGTGATAACATTATTACCATATTAATAGAATAAGTGCTGATTATGTTTAATATCAGCTATAATTGCTGCATTAAAGAGAGGATAAAATATGTAAAAATAGATGTAAGTATGTCTAAAACAAGTTTTAGACAGATTTCTTCAAAACATGCAAATCAATACCAAATCATAAATTAAGAAGAGACTCCAGAAATTCAAGGCCAAAGAGTACTTTACACTTTTAAGGATTGAATTTAGGTCACCTAAATCCTTTTGAAATTGTTCTCATTACTAATTTATGCCATGAATGAGGAAATAGCTGAACTCTGTGCCATATTTTTAAAAATATGTATCATATGCTCATATGATACATCTTATTTCTTGTCATGGGTATTAAGTTCTTTAAACAAAGAAAGGCCTGGCTCATCCCCCATCCAGCAAACTCAGTCCAGACAAACTTGGGGTTTTCTCATTTAGCAAATAGGGATAACATTGATTGCTCTACCTACCTCACTTATTGTTTAAGTTGTCTCAAGTGTCAAATAAGATATCATAAAAACACATTTATAAAAAGTAAAAGCACCTATCTCAACAAGAAACAAGTGATGCACCCAAAAGTGTGGGTAATAAAAACAATTCCAAACAGCCAAAGGATGGCGTGTATATCAATTCTTCAGTATACTACTCTATATGGTGGCTATAACAATAGACACTCAGTAGGGGCTGCCGATAATGAGAATTATCTTAGAAAAACAGAATAATTCACTAGAAAATATTAAGATATATTTCCTAGAAAGAGTAAAGGTGAGAAAAAAGTAGTGTCAACAAAAGAGAGCGGGGAGATTCAATTATTTCTTAAAGTCATATTTGCTCTAAATTACTGATTCTATGATTTTAAGATGACTTTTTGTAAGCTGCCTTCGTAATGAAGTCAAAATTATTTACAATAATGTTAGTACCTGACCTTTTTTGCTGCAGTGTTTTTTTGTAGATGCAATAGTTCATTTAATAGATGTTTTGGAAATGAAGTCCATGGTGAGGAGGTGAGAGAATGAGACACACAGTGTGAGAAAGAGAAGAAAAATGGAAATCTTCTGAACTGAGTTGTTAGCAACTTAAAATCAGGAAGTGTGAGCAAATAAAATGGCACAAAGTCAAATGGATAAACTAAAAGTAGTCCAGAGCCTGAACCCCATTCATATGAATAGACGTATCAAATGCAAACTTCAAAGCCTAATTTACAGACCCATGTGAAAGAAAAGGAACAAGGCAGGAGGACTGCAACCAAGATAGCTCTTGACCTAAAAATAGAGAAGTGAAGTTTAGAAACCCACGTATACCACACTTTTTCAAACATGAGACAGATTCCAAGTTATATTAGAGGAAAAGCACCTAAGATAGTAGCATGTATCTAAATCTTCATAACTGTAAAGAAAATCGAGTTCCTTTAGTCCTATATATGTATGCTTATTAATTGACAGGTGTAATCATTTGTAGTGATATCAAATTAACCCAGTTATGTATAGCCACAGTGTTCAACACTATTGCTACTCACCACACATGGCAATTTACATTTAAACTAACAAAAATTATATAAAGCTTGAAAATTAGTTTCTCAATCACACCAGTCACATTTAAAGTGCTCACAAACCATTTACGGGTACTGCATTGGTTAGTGTAGATATATAGTATTTCCATCATTGCAGAAAGTTCATTAGGGCCGTGCAGTTTTAATTTAATACAGTTTTTCCAAATATTGAGACTATATGTATATTTCATAAGCAGCGGGGCAGTCTAAAACCACAGATAAACCCAAAACATAACTATAATAATATTAAATGCAATGTAGCAACAAAGAATACAAATGCAAAGAAAAAGTAATATTTTTTATCTTAATACAAGTTTTCAAATAAAATCCAACTAAATATCTTGACATCAAGGGTTTAATTTGATCATTTTATTTTTGCCCATTAAACTCTATTCTAGAATTTCACATTTGCAGAACAGTTAGATGACTTGGAGTGTGTGAAATGCCCCATTGCATCCTAGAATGTGCTGCTGTTTCCAGAGTTGTGCCATGCCCTGACCTCTGAGCATTATCTTCGAAACCCCTGCACCCAGCATGCACTCAGTGCATGTGTGTGGAACAACACAGTCTCCCCTCCAGTTCTAACAGGAGCTCATTCAGCATCTGCTTCCACACTTACATTGGCAAGAGATTTACCATCTCATAAGGGAAAGCATTCCGTTTTTAGCAGTTCAGTTAGAAAGAAGTTACTTCATTACAGAAAATCCAAATTTACCTGCTTACATAAGTTGCGTTAATCTTATGTTTAAGATAAAGTTTAAAAGAAGTTTATTTTTTTTCCATGTCAAGTTTTTGTAATACTTGCAGGTGATGATAGATAACACTTTACCTACCCACTGTCCTTACATGGCCTCATTTGCAGACATTCTTTTGTCTTCTTCTAATTTTACAACATCTGTCGGTGCAATGTCCAAAATATTATATTAACTTCCAGCTACTCTGATCATTGCAGATAACTGTGGGAATTACCCCCCACAACTTTGTACTATATACTTCTCTTAATGATGCCCAAGATTCCATTAGCTTTTCTTGGCATTCTCATCACCAGATGACTCATAGTTCACTTACAATCAACTAAGAGTTCATACTACCTACGTCTTTAAGATGAGATGTTGTCAAATCATGACTCCTTCGACCTTGGCTCTTTTACTGATTTCTTGTATTAGAGTGGAGGACTTTATTTCATGCTGATGGCTAAGATGTATTGTTTCTATCAGTAGAGATTTTCTAAACTTTGATTCTGTCAGTCATCTAATACATTAGCTATCAATTCAGCTTTGTGTTGTGTGCAAATATGGTAAGTATAACCTATATCTACAACAAAATTACTGATAAAAAATAGTCCAAAGGCAAATGCCCAGTTTACAGCACAAGAAACTTCCTTCTAAGGATGATAACCACATATTAACATATTTGATCACTTACTATGTTTTAAGTACTATACATATGTGGTCTTTAACTCTTATAATAACTGCTTCAGATGCTATCCTTACTTTATAGAAAAAGAAACTAAATGTCTTAATGTCACTTAAGTAGACATTGTCAGAGCTAGAATTCCAACGGGACCTTCTCACTCCAAAGCCAGACTGTGACCACATGACACAGACTCCCTTCAGGCGTAGTTGGATCCTATAACTCTAACACTTGCAGCATATTTATCTTTCCTTGTATAGAATAAAGGCAGTCAAGAGTCATACTGACATTGCCAATTTATGTCTATAGAGTTCTAGTAAGCTGTCAACCTATTTTTTCAAAATTAAAAATGATCTTTTTTTGGTACTCTTGCTATTGTAAATTCTTGGTGATGTGATTTTTTTCTCTAAATGTTTGCAACATACCTAATTTTTAATACCATACTTTGCCATGAAGCAGTGTTAAGCTCACTCATTTTTATGTTTTAGAATCTATCATTAACCCTTTTTGGAATTCAGAGGCCCAAACAAGTGAGCGGTATTTGGAGACACTTTCCATCTCAATGTGTTCTTGCTCATTGTTGCATTCAGCAGCTTATACAGAAATAATAAATGGAAATCATTACAGTCTAGAGCTTACAATTATGTTGTTAGCATAATCCTGTCAGGTGAAATAATACTGTACAGTACTCTTGAATTTCAGTGGTATGATTGAGAAATCTCAATTTGACTTTCTTGCCCGGCACTTTCTGCATGAAACAGGATTATGCACACCAATTAAATACCTCTCTTTCAAACCGATTTTAATAACAAGCATTGACTGATTCACTTTATAGCATTTGTTACCAAAAATCTCAGAAATGTTTGTGCTTTGACCTAAAGCATCTAAAATAGGATTTTTTAATCAAAATTTCATTCTCACAGATATACATAGAATCAATTATAGAAGCTAAACCTTTTCTGAATACTAGTTATTAGATTTTCTTTGTATACATATCTGAAATGTGGCATGTATACACTTGAAACATAATTAACTACATTTTATTTTGAAGAGCAAAATAAATTTATAGCAAAAGTGCTCCTGTAAAAATCATAGACCTTAATCATATTAATAACAACTACATTTTAGCTCCTGGTTATTTGTCCAAAGTATGTGCATATTTAACATATTATCCTAGTTATAAATCTCCTTTTGTCCCCCTGCAATTAAAAATTCTCTCTGAATGAAGAATAAATGGAAAAGCAAACCAACCTTAGATATCTTGTGAAGGGAAACTAGATTAGCTCACACCTAGGTAAGTTTTTCCAGGTTAATACTTCTTGAAACTCTGATTCAAATTTCAGAAAAATCTAGAGGCATAACAAATAGTGTGATTTATTATTACTCTCACATAATTTTCACTTCAGAAGAGCCTAAAAAAAAATTTGTTGCAATGTGTAGTATTATGTAAGCCTACAAGCATACTGAGAATAATAAGCATATGAGTCATTTCTTTGGCAGTTCTTAATAAAAAATCAAAGCATTAAAAAAAGTTTACCCCCCATTATCACACATATTCAGCTTTCTCCTCCTGAGTTCCCGATTCTAACATTTCTAGAGGACAATAAGAGTGTTGTTGGCAGTGAAGTCTATGTTATTTCTCACCCTACTATCCTTCTCCATTATAGATACAAGTCTTTGAGGACATGTGTTTATTTATCTAAAGGGTCTAGTCTGTCTATACTGGAATCTTATATCTAGACTTTAATGTTCAGTGTCAGGATTGCTTCCTACTCCATCTAATTATTTGACTATCTTATCTATGCAGATCACTGCGCAATTCTGTCAGTCATAGACACTGATCAAAGGAGGCCAAGTTGTCCAAATCTGTGACCATGTATGAATTCAGATTTCCAATCACAGTACTGCATATTTGAAGTGTATTTAGACAAATAGCATGTGTGTTTTTAGAATCTTCTGCTCTCTAAATGGCAGCATAATACTGTAGAGTTGTCATCTAACACTGTAGCACTTGTAGTGTGATTCAGTGGTCTTCATTGCTGAGAATGTTAGCATATTTTCATGAATTACAATAATGTATATCACAAAAGATACACGATTGTGTTATTCATATGTGTAATCACCCATGGACTGAATAGAACTAGCAGTGGTCTTATTATGCAAACATCAGTCTATAATATGCAAATGAATATAAACAAAACCAAACAAAAACCTCCAGAATAATGTTTACTGATGTGTCCTTAAAAATCCCTTTCTTAAAATTACATTTTCTTGTCTTTTTGAAAACATTAAATAAAATCAAGTATGAATGCATGAAAAAGTTTATGCTTTCTCTTTTGCATTTTTGAAAAGGAACAACAAAATAATCTTATTCTGATTATTTGATTTATATTCTCCCAAGGCCATTACTGCCTCCTGGCATCATTATATGCTTGTGTAAGGTTTATAGGGTGTCTCTTTTAATTGCTTAAACTAATCTATTCAATGACTGCAAATCTAATGCACACTGGAACAGGCAGCCCATAAATTCCATCCTTCAGATGTGTCCTTGAACATGTGTTTGTCCTGATGAAGAGCAGAAACAAAACAAGAATAGTAAAATGGAAGTTTTTTTCAAAATATATATCCAAGAGAACTTAGAAACCTCAAAGATATTTTAGTTAGAAGGGATTAAATTAAACAGCTTCATGCTCATTCATATTTTTATTTATTTTTAAAAAATTTTTATTTTAAAGATGTAAGGTACAGTTCAGGGTTAGGTATATGACTGTTTGTTATGCAGGTACCCTTGTTGATGAAGTATGCCCTCCCCCACCTGGAACTATCCCACTACTGCCAATCCCATGGTCCCTCCCCTGGCTCAAGACCATAAATGTAATTAAATATATCAACAGATGTAAAAGCAAAAACCACATGATTTTATCATTAGATTTGGGAAAAGCTTTTGATATAAAATCCAGCACCCCTTCTTGATAAAAACACTAGAACATCTAGGCATAGATGAAACATACCTCAAAATAATAAGAGCCATCTATAAGAAACCCACAGTCAATATATTGCTAAACAGACAGAAATTGGAACCATTTTCCCTGAAAACCAGAACAAGACAAGGATGTCCATTCTCTCTTACCCCTCCTGTTCAACATAGTATAGAAAGTCTTAGCTAGAGCAATCAGACAAGAGAAGGAAATCAGGGGTATCCAAATAGGGAAAAAGGAGGTTAAGTTATCCCTCTTTGCAGATGACATAATTCTTTCATATTTTTTATAAGGAATCATTCTAACAATATTACAGTTAAGACTTCAAGCTATTGTTAAATAATGGTGTGCTATACCAAAAGATAAAGTTAGATCATTAAATATGATTTTAATACACCTAATGTTATTTTAAATGTTGTTTTAGATATATAACCTCCACTGAACAGAAACAATCTTAGCATCAAGAAAGAAAAGTAAGTAGGGCCATTATAACTATTTGCCTAATCTTACCTCTACTCCACACCGATCATAGAAAGCTCCCTTGAATGTATTGCTAGTACACTCACACATACACAGACTCATATCACAATGTAAGAACTCGAATTACTTACACAAGGTAATTGTTCTAGTTCTTGGAAATAGAATTGCTAAAAGATATCCAAAACTGCATCTTCTTTTGTGTTAAACAAAATTGTGTTTTTCTATAAAATATATAAGGGTAATTAAAGACACAAATAGTGGTTGAAGAAGAAAGATGCGAGACTATTAATACAAAATCTAGAAAAAAAAATTTTTCTTTTAAAACATGTTCTGCACATTGTGCTTTTTTTGGTATGTAGGGAGTGACTTTCCTTGCACCATAACTTAGTATTGAATCTTGAAGAGGAATGTGGCTTAAGTTAAGCAAATTCCATGTTATCAGTCATTCCTTTGCTTAAGAAATGACATCTGCTACCCTCCTCAACAAGCCTATGTGTCATACATCTTAATTTATTTTTCTCAAGCCACTAGAACATAGTCTACAATAATTCTTGAAATAAATAATTTGTGGTCTAATTGTTGAGATCTATAGCACTTTTCAAAAATATCCATGCAAAATCCTGATTCACTCATCATTTATGTTTTTACAAGAACGTTTTGACACAGTTGTAATCTCTATTACATCAATACAGAAACTCTGAAACTGGTTTCGGCAATGAGAGAACCTCAAGACTTACTTGAGTCATTGGTTACACCAACTGAACCTTGAGCTTTGTGACTCACATTAGCATTTGTCCTACCATCCTTCCTTTAAAATAGAAAAAAAGAAAAATAAATAAAGCTAAGTTAGAAGACTAGCCACTTTCCTCTGCCCATGCTTTACATATATAAATTCACCTGGCATCATGTAAAAACCAAGTGGCTTCAGAGATCTAATTCTCTTTTCTGTTTCCCTTTTAGTATATCCTTCTTCCCAATCAACATTCTATAAAATATAACTGGATGTAACTATACTTTGAAACTGCCATCTTGCTCCCTTTGAACTCAGGTTCTAGTTCTCTAAATTGTATCATTGGGGGAATTTGCCCTCTGAGAAGCTCCCTGTTTTGCTCTTCTTGTGGCTTCCCTAGAGCATAGTTTTTGGATCTAAATCCTCAACAATCACCTCTTTTCCTAATTCCATCACTCAAATACCAAAGGCTATATGGTCTTTTGAAATATTGCTTTAGTCCTTCAGAAATCTAAAGGCTAACTTTTGCTTTTTTACCCCTTCTCATGACGTAAGTTGATATAAGCAAGAACAAAGTGAATTACCAAATAACAAAATAACACACCATGCCACATGAGACTGGGTTGTGTCCCGTAGTCAGTTACAAAGAAAAGAAACTCTTTGGAGGAGACAGAATGGAGAGCAGAAGGAAAAAAGAACAGACCAATGTTGGAAGCCATCAAAGAAAAAGAAGGAGGTAACAGGATGGTGGTTTAGACCATTGGTTTCCAAATACTTTGATTATGCACCAACCAGTTTAAAAATAAAATGTGAAAATAAACATACTATAAATATTTAGCTATTTAATTAATTCATGTATTTTCATTGTTAGCTAATCTATCAAGGAACAATATAAACCTGGGAAGAAGTTCATTCTCCATAGCAGATGACAATGCAACATCTGTTTTCAAGTACCTTTTACATTTTCTTTTCTTTTCTTTTTTTTTTTTTTTTTTTTTTGAGTTGGAGTCTCACTCTGTCGCCCAAACTGGAGGGCAGTGGCCGCTCCCGGCCACCGCAGCCTCGACCTGCTGGGCTCCGGTGATCCTTCCGCTCAGCCTTCCAAGCAGCTGGAACTACAAGTGCGTGCTACCACGCCAGGCTAATTTTTTTTTTTTTTAATTGTAGAGATGAGGTCTCGCCAACTTGCCCAGGCGGGTCTTGAACCAGCGGGCTCAGGCAATCCACTCACCTCTGCTTCCCAAAGCGCGGGATTACAGGCTGAGCCATCAAGCCCAGCTACATTTTACGTTTTCAATATTTTGTATTACTTCTTATCAAATCAGATAGATAACCAATTAGTTTTCTAAAACATAAAATGTATCTGATGTAAAACTTATTCTAAAAATAGATATGTCATCCCGATGTTTGCTTGCATTTCCTTATGCTTAATTTTGTGCACTGTCCATTTGAAAATGGACATCTCTTTACTTGCTAAGGGCTAATTTAGCCACAGTGAAATAAAAGAACTGCTTTTTACATAACAGGGATGTGGAAAGTGGAACCTTGTAACCGGAACATGGAGCATGATATATTACAGTGAAAGCAAATGTGTAAGTAGCTACTGTCCATACTTCATGTTAGAGTTCTTCCTCTTTCCTTAGAATCTCTCACAAAGCTATATATGACTGCAATGACCTTGGTAACAGGGGAGTCTCCGTCCATATATTAAATAACAGAAGGTTAAATTTATTCCGTGTCATTAAGAAAAAATGAATTAGATTCTACTAGTTTTCCCACACTATGATACATTGTATCATCTACACCCCAGGAAGCACGTTGCCACTCTGGAGGATACTGAGGAAAAGGAGTAGCAACAAGGGACTATAAAGAAGATTTCAGCTCTGTTTTCCTTGACCTGACCCTAGGGTCTTACCCTCTCAAGTTACAACCCCCTCTCAGAGTCATTCTAATTCCTATCTTGTTTAAGTTCCATCATTATATTATAGGCTTGGCATGAGGGAGGCTTGATTCCATCTCTACAGAAATCAGAATAGAATAAAACCAGGGGAGTGAGGAAATCATAGTTCAGAGTTGAGGGTGAGACAGTATTGCCATGCCACTTTTAACTTCCGAAAACATTTTTCCCTATAACTGTGATGAATTAGTAATATTCTATAGAACTATTTCTTGAGGTAATTCATGGGCAAATTTTTGCAAGCTACTCTATGCACCTAAATTCTCATTAAAACATATTGTTTTTATAGTAAAACACCTTTCAAGTTTCAAACAAGTGATCTTAATTACACATTTATAAAGGAAAAATTGCATAAATAGGTTTTTCAGGTCTTATGCCAATTGAGAGTTGAAGCAGCTCTACAGTGAGATATTATATTGTGAAGTTTAATTACAAATGGCTGAACATGCAGTACATGTGAATTATTCACCTTTTCTGCAATAGTGCTATGACATAACCTGGTTTCAATGAGACAGTTTTAAGCACATAGTAGTTAAATGACTGTTGATATGACACTAATAAAAACCTGTCTGGTATTTGAGATATTTAAGTTTGTACTCCTTTGTTTATTTTGAGAATATTAATCATTGTACTAAACTAATAAAAGAAAATTTTTGGTTGAAAATTTCCATTGAAAAGTTCATATCTTCACCATGAACTAGCATGATGAAGAATGCCTATAAAGCATCTCTGTCTATCCCAGTGGCATTTGTAGTGAAGAGAAAAGACATAAATAGGCCATGTCACAGAAAGCAGAAATAGAAATTTCTTCAAATTAGTAAATTATGACAATCAGAATAACTTTTAACACCATGAAGTTTTCTCAATAGGAGAGATATCAATAAAATATGAATTATTTGGGAAGGAAGAGACAATCCATTCTAATGACAAATTATCTCAACAAATTTTTTGCTAGGATAGGAATTAATAATAATGGCTAATAGTGACTGCAATGCTTATTTTGTGTGAGACACTGCCATAGTGCTTTATGTGTATGGAGTTATGTAATCTCTAAACCGTCTCACTAGATAGATAGTTATTATGGTGAAGGAAAAAAAAACAGTACAGTTATGTTCATCAATTTGCCCAGTGCAACCCACTAGTGAAATAAGACACTATTAACAAAGCATGCTTTTAACCACTTTTCTGATATGGGTAACTTCTATTAAGAAAGTGAAACTCATTTCTAAGAAGTTTAAAAAAAATCTGGTCAGTGCTAAACAATTTCTCTTAGAGCAAAGATAAAGAGAGGTAGGTAGAAGAGGGAGCAAGAAAATGGAAGACTCACTTAACAATCATTTCTGTATTCGTTAATGTTCTAATTCAGCAAACTTTTATCAAGTACATACTGTGTGCCAGGAACTAGTAAACTAGATGCCAGGAGTGAAAAAATAATGTACTTGACCTTGGGAGGATCTCAGTATAGCAAAGATAAATAATTGTGATAAAACATGGTAAGCAGCAATATATTTAGATACAACGTTATTATCTCATTCCCTTCCAAAAGCAACTTTACAACAAAAATAAAAGTAATAAATTTCTAAAGAAAACTGTGTGGGAAAGCAATTCAGTAATCAGTGTGAAGTAGGTAATCAAACAAAACAGTCTAGAAGAGGTGGATTTTTGCTGCTTTTTTAAAGAAAGGATAAGAAGGGGAGATAAGAAGGAAAAGAGGCACTGAGGGAACTATTTCTCCTGCAAGATAGGGTGTGTACACAGTAAGAAGAGATAGTTCCTTTGTCCTTGGAGGAAAAGTATACAAAGTAACTGCTGCCTACTGTCTTCTTCAATTAGCCTAATAGACAACCTTTTCTGTTTTGAGTTTACTTTTTATTTTATTTTAATTGTGGAGTACATGTGAGATTTACTACATAAGACAATTGGGTGCAGGTAAGGTTTGGGCTTTTAGCAGGTCCTCTGTCCCTCTGGTAGTTGACCTGGTATCCAGTGTGTGGTTATGGGTCCCTTATCCCTCTTCCCTCCCTCCATCCTTCAGCAGTGCCCAGCATCTGTTGTTCCTACTTTGTGTTTGTGTGTCCAGTGTTTAGGGATCATTTATGAGTAAGAATATACAGTATGCAGTTTTTTTGTTTTTGAGGTAGTTCACTTGGAATGATGGTCTCCAGTTGCGTATGTTGCTACAAAGGACTTTATTTGGTTCTTCCTTCTGGCTGTATAGAATTCTATCATGTATTCAAATATGTATCACTTTTTTTTTGACCAGTCTACTTTTGTCCACTTTCGATGGGCATCCGGGTTAGTTCCATGTTTTTGCTACTGTGAGTAGTGCTGCAATGAACATGTAAGTGCAGGTGTCTTTTTTAGAGTAATTTATGTTCCTATGGGTATATTTCCAGAAGGGGGATTGTGCTGGATTGCATGGTAACTCAATTTTTCATTTTTTAAGAAATCGCCACACTGCATTCCACAAAGGCTAAACTAGCTTACCTTCCCACCAACAGAGTAGCAGCGAACACATCCACAGCATCACCAACACCTATTGTCTTTTTACTTTTTGAATGAGGGTCATTTTTACTGGTGTGAGGTATTATCTCATTGTAGTTTTGATTTGCATTTCCTTGATGATTAGTAAGGTTGAGCATCTTTTCCTGTGTCTGTTGGCTGCTTGAATGTCATCCTTTGAGAAGTACTGTTTATGTCCTTTGCTTGCTTTTTATGTGATTGTTTATTTCCTGTCAATTCGTTTGAGTTCTTTGTAGGTCCTGGATGTTAGGACTTTGTTGGATACACAGCTTGCAAATATTTTTTCCTATTCTGTGGGTTGTCTCTTTACTCTCTTGATGGTTTCTTTTGCTGAGCAAAATTTTTTCAATTGGATAAGGTCCCATCTGTTGATCTACGCTTTTGCTGCATTTGCTTTTGAAGACTTGGTCATGAATTCATTGCCTACTCTGATGTCCAGGAGGGTGTTCCCTGTGTTTTGATCTAAGATTCTTATAGATTGAGGTTTCAGGTTTAAGCCCTTGATCAATATTGAGTTAATTTTTGTATATGGAATCCAGTAGTGGGTCCAGTTTTATTCTTCTGCATATTATTAATCAGTTTTCCCAGTACCATTTGCTAAATATGATTTTCTCTTCCCAATGTTTGTTTTTGTCAGCTTTGTAATAGACAATCTTCAATTCTAGAATCCACTCATTGGCAAGTTACTTTTCAGTTGCAAGCAATTATTTATTTTAGTTTTAAGTATTGAAGAAAAATATTGATTTACTTTAAAGAATTAAAGAAAGAAATGTATAGAAGATATGGTAGTCATTTATAAAGCAGTTAATGTAAAGAATGCATAAACTAGAGATGCATTTAACTTAGACTAGGCACTCCTGACATGGGTATGATTTGAGGAAGATTGCATAAACCTTTTGACTAAAACTTATTTTGTTTATTGAATATTTCAGCACCTGAATTTTTTCCAGTAATATAATTCTTGGAATTTCAGATTAGTTTTCATGTATAAATTGTAGCTCACCCTTCTTGAGACACTCTCTTTCTTCCCATACCTACTGCATTTTACTGGGAGGAACAATTGAGTAAACTCAACAAAGAACAGGAGTCAATATTTAGGCAAGGCAGGTCATTCTGCAGTTAGAGCAAGCCCCCTAGAAGTCAGGAAAGTTGGGAAAACCAAATATAAACTGTAATTTGTCATTTGTATGACCCAGTCCTGGATATTACATTTTATCTGAAATCAAATAAGAGAAAAAGGGCAAATTTGATATTTCAGGAAAGGAAGAAAGTTTATTTTACCTCTGTGTTTATCTACAGGGCCATTTGCATTATCATGTTTTCACTATTTAATTTTTCATGATAAAGACAAAATGATAAAATCAGGCTACTCTCTTGAAAATTTGGAGCTAATTTTTATTTTTGTTTTCTATTTGAACACTTGCCTAAATCTGAAAAGTAGACCTATCCCCCACACTCCATTAATGCAAACACTCAGTTTTGTCATGTTTGAATGACTTGGAATTAATCAGTTAATGACTTTCCTTATTCACCAGAAATTTATAATAGGTTTTGGTTATGTCATTTTATTTCTTATACTATTAATACATTTCTGAAATCTTTGTAGTTCTGCGTAAATAATAATTAAAAAATAACATTTTGCTCTTCTAGAATGGCATACCTTTATATCTTTAGAATATATACTGTCTATAAGCTTGACATCTGGGGGATCTTGTCTAATTTTCGTAGGAGGAAGAAAAAGCTGGCTTGCAGGGTGTTTGGAGTACAGTGATGACAGCCTTTATGCCAATTTCACAAGCATTGCAGCCTGAATCATAGGCTGTACTATAAACGGCAGCATATGGCTGGAGAGTCATAGCAGCAGGATAACGTGGTAGTGCCCAGATCACAGCTGCAGGCACACAAAGAAAGTTTTGATGCTGGTATCCATATCCCTCCTTCTCATTGACAACAAAAAAGGATGACTACTTAAGATTCTCTTGTCTTAAAGGCTTTATTAAGTTATTGCCCAAGGTAGGAAAGGAATATTATTGTTTACATATGTTTGCCAGAATCATGCAGCTTCTCTATTCTGGCTTTCCTAGCAGGTGTCTCTTTAAGTACTTATTCTAAATGGAACACAACTGGGAGACATCAGAAAGGGCACTGTTGACAACTGTCATAGCAGGTTCCAGCGTGAATGGTAGCTGAGCAGAAGGTCTCTCTCCAGAGTACTTCAGATCATCCTAATAGCAGCATCATATCCACTAGGAACCCAGCTTCTACTAGAAAGGAGTGCTGGGAAACGGTGCTGCTGGTAAAATCTGATCTCAATGGAAATTATGCCACCAGATTTCCTATAGGAGAATGCTGGGATGCAATTAGAAGAATCCTAACTTTAAAGGCAAAATTGTACCATGTGAAGGGAGCACATAACACAGATATTCATAATGTTGAATGAAAGTATGCCAAGTTAATATTTTTGTTCATACCTGTTGTATCATTTAAAATACCCTAAAGCCCTTCATAACATACATGGAAAGAAAATCCTAAAGATGTCCAACTCTTTCTATTAAACCAACACATTAAAGATTAATTTGCCAAACATAAAAATGATGGTTTTTATAGATGTATTGATTCAAGTTAGTATTATCTATGTTTTCGTCTTGCATGATTATTTTTGTAAGTTTGGGTGTTTTGCTGTTGCTGCTGTTATTGTGGCTGTCATTGGCCATGAGAAAACAGGAGAAGTATTTTCAGAAGCTGAAATTTAATACTACACAGCCATAAAAAAGAACAAAATCATGAATTTCGCAGCAACCTGGATGGAGCTAGTCTATAATACTGAGTGATCTCTCACAGAAACAAAGATCTGAGTATCACATGTTCTCACTCATATAGTGGACCTTGAACATCTACCACAATACTTAAAAAAAAAAAAAAGGACTGACAGTGGTGGGAAACTATGGGGGGTAGGGAGGGGAAGGGATATGGGACTAACGGCAGTCAATATCTGTCTGGGGATGAGGAGAATCCCTTATTAACAAGGGTGCCTGAACGATGCACATTTGTATACCTAACCCTTAACTGTACCCCACAATTTTATAATAAAAAATATGTTTAATTTAAAAAAGAAACCATTTAAATAATAATTTTCAGACAGATCTTGTATGATATTTAAGGTAAAGTAATTCTGCAGACAAAATACAAAAAAAACCCCACTAATTTTTCTCCTTGCTCAGGATTATCCATCTGTAAAATAAAAGCTAATGTAATTTCTGCATGATTACAAGAAAAATAAATACTGTTACTTACCATGCTATAGTACAAGTTCCTTGAAGTTACCTGTGCAGACATTGTGCAGACATATGTATTTATAATGTAAACTTAAGATATTAACATATGTTCCTATTTTTGCTTCTCTATATCATCTACAAGATATATTTATTCAGAATCCTTGTGTGAAGAATATGAATTATAGATCAGAGACTCATACACTGATTATTTTTTCTTATTATAAGCTACTAATTAGCTTATATATTATATGCAATTGTATTTCATGAGAATATACGTGTGAACTTATAAGCAAAAAATCATACATATCTATGTTTATGGAGAATATACACACTTCAATTTATAAAAAAACAACATAAAATATTTTATTTTAATCCTGAGTATCTATATTTGTATAGCAAACAATGATATGACCTTGTTTTTGACAATAAGATATAGCTGTTTGGTTCATATAAAATAACCTCATCAGAGCAAAGAGGTTGAAGTTAACACAAAAATCAAACTACACACCTTGGAGTTCTCACTGTCTTGCGTGTTATAGACTTGCCATGCATGCAAACACAGACCTTTTGCAAGCTTCTTTATAAATAGGTCTTTTCCTTACCTTTGTGTTTGAATGTCCTTGTATAAATTCCAACGAGAAAGCAAGATCTGACATCAGCTTTCATTGAGAAAATAGAAGCCACTCAAAAGATCTTCATATTTTATCCAAGTCTGTAAATCTACATGGTTTTAAACTATTTTTTCTATTTTCTCGTGTATTAGCAATGGTGAAAAGCTCTTTTTCTATTGAAAGTTGATAAACCATCTGTGTTCCAGAGTCCATCTCCTTCCTCCCTCTTCATGCTTTCTCAAGGATTTCTTTCTCCCGAATCTTCAGCATTATTCTCTAATTAAATATTACAAGATACAAACATTCTGTAGTGACACTCATTTTAAGACAAACACAACCTACCTCACATCTCCTTCAGCATATCATCTACTTTCTTCTCTCTCACTCACATTCAAAATTATTTGAGACATCTACTCCCAGATTCCCCTACTTACAACTCCAAAAACTACCACTGATACCCTCTATGTCTGTCAAACTATGTGGATACTTTTTTGTGCTCATTTTACACACTTGACCAACCAAATTATACTTCAAATCTCTCTCTGCTTCCTACACTTTCCATTCTGGCTTTGCTCACTTTACCATCTGCTGGTTAATATCTCCTTTCCCTCTACCTGTTTCTCTTTTACTTCTGTTTAACAACTGGTTGCTAAAATTCCTAATGGCTCGGCTCTATGTAATTCTTTTCTTTTTTCAAGGTAGTATCTTCTATTCCTATTACTTTAAATACTATTTATGTGTCAATTGCACATTAAGTTGAAATATTCTTCTATCAATTATGTCTCTTTCTTTCTTTCTTTCTTTCTTTCTTCCTTTCTTTCTTTCTTTTTCTTTCTTTCTTTCTATCTATCTACCATCTATCTTCCCCTCCATCAACTTGTTCCTTAAATTATTTCTCCATCTCAATAAACGGCAACACTGATTTGCTCATGTTCCCAAGCTGGGGGGTTGGGGGCAGTTGCTCATGTTCCCAAACTGGGTGGGGGCAGTCTTAAAATCTTCATCTTCCTCATCAGCTCCATCCAATCCATCAAGAGGTGATCTTGATCATCTCACACACACACACACACACACACACACACACACACACACACACACTCATACACTCATTCATTCATCTTCACAAGTTCAAGTCCATTTCCTACCAGACAGCCAAAGCAATCTTACAAAAGTATGAGATTATGTACTCCTCTACCTAAAATGGTTTTTCACCTAGAATAAGATAAAGGTTTATTATCTTGGCCAATTTCTACAGTTTCTAACCACTTTAATCTCGATCCTGTCTTCTGAAGACTTTTATCCATTTGTCAGATCTCAATTTGAATATAACTTCCTGTAAGACACTTTCTGATTTGCTATAAAATAGGTCCCTTTATCCTTTTTCATACTTTATTTTTTTAATTATAGTCATTGTCATAATCATATAATCCTTGCATGCTCACTTATTTAAAATGTTATTAGTCACTAATTTTTAAGTCAGTAAAGTTGGGTTTAAGTTAGCTTTCTTCACTATTTTATACCCTACTCCTTGATTAATGTGTAGAATTCAGTAGGAGCTTACTAAGTATAGGTCAAATAAACAATTCTTTTAGCAAAACTATTTAAGTAGTAAAGAGCATTAGGGTGAACCTCAGTGTAAATCTAAAACAAAATAAACAAAAAATACATAAAAACACACATGCTGGTTCCAAGCTGTTTTATAAGCTATATTTGTTCCATCAAGTCAGTCTTTATACAATGCTTATTAAAGTAAGCTCCATGTGTTTTGCCATAAACAGTGTATTTTAAACATATGCTATGTTCTACATGTCATATCTATTAACATAATGTACAAATAAATAGAATATACAATGCCCATAAAGACATTTCCAGAATAGGGCAAAATAAGACTAAAACGTAAAAAAATAAAAGGTAATAAATTTTATTAAAACAATGTGCTTGCACAAGATTTAACTTTTTTCCTTACTTACTATAATTACTTAACTAAAGCTTGATCCAGTTTAAACTTATTGAATTCTTACATTTTATTAGAGATCCTATTAATTATACAATTTCTAACAAAAAGAAATAAACTTTTCTACTTCATTAACTTATTAATTGAATTCTTGCTATTCTATAAAGTAAAACTCTTTGCTAACTGAATGCAATATGTGTATCTACATTCCTGATTTCTTCAAATGCCAATTGCAAATATTATTACATACTTAAAATAATGTTACCTGAAAATTATTAAATACTTAAAATATTATTTAAAACTGAAAGTCAAAGTTGAAAATTAACATAGGCCTAAAATTTATGGCATAGGTAAAATGTATAACAGAAAATTAGTCCAACAGTAATTTATTTACCAGTAACAAAAATATAAAGTAAAATAACCAATCCATTATATTAGCTCCTATAAAATATGCAGTTTTCTATACAATATACTCCCAATTATACTTTAAAAAGCCATAATTATTCAAGAGAGGTGAAAGTAGACATGGCAAGCATTTGAATATAAAAGCTACATTACAATTCACTATTTGGTTATAAAGGTAGCACTACTAAAGGTGATATTCTCTGCCTTGGTTAATTTTCTTAAAGGTGTAAAAGTGGTTTTTAAGCCCCACCTATCCCTGGACTCTCCTGGAATGAGGAAATACTCCACTTACTCATCCCATCTGCCAAGTGTTTCTCTTCAGAAATATCTCAGATAATTTCTAGAAACTCTATCAAAACTGGCTATGTCAGAGCACCACTTCCCCCAAACCATGCCTTGCTAAAAACAAAAACAAAAAACAGTGAGTCTATATATTTTAAGAAGAAATTCTGGGAAAGAGAAAACAACAGTTGGATTCTTCAAACTCTCTGGAACCTTTGTTTCTTCATTTCAAATGTAATTATTTCATAAACAGTTATTTTTAAAAATAATAATATGAACTCCAAGCTTTGACTTACATTCAAACTTATTGTGTATTATGTTTTTAAAAGTAAATTTTTCAATAAGTCTTTCAATTTAAAGAGATTTTTTAAATTGGATTCTCACTCCATTCCCAGACTGGAGAGCAGTGGCACACTCATGGCTACCCCAGCGTTGACCGGTTGGGCTCCAGTGATTCTTCTGCTTCAGTCTTCCAAGCAACCAGAACTACAGGCGCACGCTACCACGGCCCGCTAATTGTTTTTCTGATTCATTGTAGAGACGAGGTCTTGCCAAGTTGCCCGGGCTGGTCTCGAACCGGCGGCCTCAGGCAATCCACTCGCCTCGGCCTCCCAAAGTGCTGGGATTACAGGCTGAGCCACTGAGCCCGGCCAAATTAGTTTTATTCTAAACAATTTTTCTAATAAAATGTAACCCAACCTCTGCAAGTAACTCAATAGAAGTGAAGAAAATGATGAACGCTTAAATAATTCAGAGAGACTACACACTTTAGGCACTACTGGCATTTCAATTACAAATAGGGTATCTGGGCATCTATATACACGTCTGAAGACAGAATATAATTTTTTAAGGCAACTATATATATACATATATATAAAATCTTCAATTTAAGAGAATTCACGTATAAACATTCCTTCATTTAATAAAATCATTTTATATTCAGTAAGAGATTTGGAGGGGGAAATAGTCACGTAATCTGTTACGTTATAATACCACACTTCACACATGCATATATACAAACTATACATGCAAATATGATCATTTACTATATGATACAAATGTGTATGTATTTACAAAAACCTGAGAGAGATCATCCATGTATGTGCCTCCCAACTCTCCCACCATAAATTACGTATTTGCCAAAAGTACCCCTGACCTCATTGAAAGGGGGCTGGGAAGGTACGGGCATCATGATGTTTTCCTTCCCATGCTTTTGATGCAATAAGTAAATTACTAATGAGGTATTAGACCATAGACTATGGTAGTTGACCTAAATAACACAGTCCAATAATTTTATTTGAATTTATATTTAAGACCATGTAGATAAAAATATTTTATTAGCTTTCTCTTGATATCTTAGTCTCTACTTTTAAGGATGATATAGATACCATAAGCCACATATTGTTTATGTTGGTTATGGTCGCATAGCTATACATTTATATTTAACTTTATGGTATTTGACTACAGGTGAAAAGAGTTTAGTTCCTAATTTAAAAGTTTTCAGTTTTCCCACTTTTACTATGTGCTAAAAGCAAAAACAATCTTAAGCTAATAAAAACAACCAGAATTGATGAGACAGTTTGCCTTGTATAGGTTCTTCTGACTTATTAAAAATGCTTTCCAAAAAATAAATGTTTACTAATATAAATGCCATTATCTTGGCTTTATAACTAAATCTGCACTATCCTTGGCCAATATGCTCTTAACCAGGTCCTAATTAATTGTGCAGGAGAGGCTGAAAGGGACATGATAAAAGGCCACACGGAGGTTGCAAGTTCGGGCTTTGGAGTCCCAACAGACACATCTGGTTATATAACCCCTGGTTCTGCTGCTTCAGCACCAGTCCTCTTACTTAAGCTCTCTCCGCCTCTTGGCTAGTTGTAAGTTGGGGGCCAGAACAGCATCTACTTCCTAGGATTGTAGTCAGAATTAAATGAGGTAATTCAGGCAATTGCTAAAGTAGTAACTGATCGGCAGAAATGGACTATATGAGCACAGAGCAGAAAGCACTTGCCATCCCACAGCTTACTCCCAACCTCGCAGCCCAAATAGTCTGTCCAAAATATGTCAGATGCTGTCAGCATATGCTCAATAGCTCCCCTTCTCAGATTAGAATCTGAAGTTGACATATGTACCTCGTTCAGGGTTCTCCATGGTCCAGTCCCTCCTAACTCTGCCCTCAACTCTTACATTCTTCCTCTAATTCTCTTATTCTTTGCTTCTTAAATAAACCAGAGAGCTCCTGATTTGGACCAAAAATCTTAAGCATTTCCACCAGTGCCCCCTACGACCCCTCCCCATGAGCCCAGGATTTTCTTGGCCTGTTTCTTTTTCATCGCTAGTCTCTGTGTAATCCACACTTACACCCACTACCCTGGACTTTATTCACTTACCTTGCTTTATTTGTTTATTTTTTTTCATGGGACTTGAAAACAGTTGGCATACTACTTATTTACTTGTTTACTTGCTTATTGTTTGTCTCTGGTAGGATTTAAAGTGATAGGGAAGGGATTGTTTTCACTATTCATTCACAATGCTTTTGGATGATAAGTTGCATATGAGGGGTTCAATAACTCTTTCCTAAATTAATTAATAAACCTTTTGGAAATCCTAATGCCACCAATAACACAGGCCCTAAAACAGAATCTTGCAGATTTCTTCAACAAAATGTAACTATCATCTTGTTTATACTTGTGGAACTTCCCAGAAAAAACACACGTCTAATAGTCTTACATCAAGTATCCTGTAATATGAATATTAATTATGCTGAGGAATTATATTTTATATTAAATATAATATTAATATCAAACATTATGTGGATATTGTTATTCATACAAAATGTGAAACATATCAATAATTAAAAATTTTATTTATAAGAAATATTGAGTAATAAAAAGATATAACTTGTACAAGCATTTTTATTTCATAATTAAATCAGCATAATATAGTCTTGGTAAAAAATATAATGTATATATGCATGAAGCAAATTCTATGACATTTTAATCAGTATTCTAAAAAACATCCATATATTCATTCTCCTTGTAAATGTATCTCTGTTTTTAATTTCTTTAACAAGATACATTGTAGGATTTGGTATTTTTGTACATAGCACAGAATCAGAGTTTAGCAAAGATGACTCCACTCCTGGCTTCAAAGTTGGCCACTGGCTGCTTTAGCAATCTTATGGCAATACTCCTTGCACAGTGGTTGGCTTAAGGAGAAGTACATAATGCAGTCTGAGCCAGTCCACACATGATATTCTGCAGGCACCAGGGGCTATATCAGGGTAGGCTAATGAAAACATTGGTCCAGAGGGAAGCCTAGGACTTGTACTTAATGGGTCTAGGTAGGTATGTAAGCTCAAGAACTTTTGTTAACACTTGCTGCGCTACCAAGGGGTAAGCCAGCCAAAGTGCACCTCTGAAGACAAAGCAAAGAGAAACCCAGAAAATGGCAGAGAAATGGAGCGAATCCCTGATCAAGTTATGACTCAAGAGTGTTTATACTGGCCTTTCCAATAGGAGAACAAAAATATTTTTTGTTTTTATTTTTTCAGGCCATTTTGTTTAGTTGTTGTTAGTTGGAAGCATGTACCATATTACTATGTCCAGATTACTGTGGATTTTTTACATGTATGCAAATTAAAAAGTTGCTGCGGATCTGCAGACTAACTTGAATGGGTGTTCTGCCATAGTTAACAGTGCAATCCTATAACAGACAGATAAATCTAAAGCAGACACATGTGTTTCTTCGTGTATACATATTTATATTAAATTATACGTTAAGATACCCCATTATATTTAATGCAGTGCTTTCTGATTTCTATGAGGTTATTCTTTTCCTTAAGTGCTAAAGATTCTGCTCAGTTATCACTACCTTGAAAGGAAAATGTTATCAATACTTAAAAAGTCACCTTGTGCAATGAAATGTGCAGATTACTTACAATGACAGAATGTTTTGTTCCCTTTCACTATCCAGCAGAGTTGGTTCACTAGAAAAAAAAGGTTCTTTCCTAATTCATGAAAAAAAAGTGAGTATGTGAGAAAACTTTTGTGAAAGAAAAAAAAAGGAAATAGAAAGGTAGTTAGCCAAGTATAAATAGTCTTTGGATTATTCACTGCTTTTACTTTATCTTTCTTTTGAGAAGGTAATAGGGAACTGATTGCATTCTCAGAATTACTAGAGATTCAGCAGATGGCTTTAAAAATATTCTCAAATTAAAACACTAGTTTAGTGTGCTCTAGCAACAAAAATCATAAAATTTTACTTCATACATTCACTCTTATTTTCACAGAGGTAATCCAATAAAAACCAATTTTTTTATTCTATTGAAAAGCTACTTTTTTGCAAAAGTTCTCATTCATCCTTATATTCTAACAACAATTTAACAAACAAAAAACAAATGCTTATAATTGTATATATCCTGCTATAATTTATTTACCCTTTTATATATTTATATTATACAAATTGAATTTGTATGATGTATATGCATATAAAATTTGTTACTTTGTTCACACCAAGTAACATTTTCAAAATTTCCTAAAAATAGATAAAATTCTAACTCTATCAAATATCAGACTAGGATTGAGGAAACCTTTTTACTAGTTTCAATTCCACTTACTACAACACAAAACAAGGAAATCATTTTAGCGCGCGCGCGCGCGCGCGTGTGTGTGTGTGTGTGTGTGTGTGTGTGTGTGTGTGTGTGTGTGTGTGTGTGTGTATTTTATTTTATTTTGAGTTGGCGTCTCACTCTGTCGCCCAGACTGGAGTGCAATGGCCGCTCCCGGCCACCGCAGCCTCGACCTGCTGAGCTCCAGCAAGCCTTCCGCCTCAGCCTTCCCAGTAGCCGGAATTACAGGCATGCGCTGCCACGCCCGGCTGATTTTTTGATTTACTGTAGAGATGAGGTATCGCTGCCCAGGCAGGTCTCGAACCCGCGGGCTCAGGCAATCCACTCACCTCAGCCTCCCAAAGGCGTGGGATTACAGGCTGAGCCACCGAGCCCGGCTGTGTGTGTATTTTTTTAAAAAAATCAGTGCCTTACTCTGTCACCCAGGCTAGAGCGCAGTGGCACAATTTCAGCTCACCACAACTTCAACTTCCTTGGTTCAAGTGATCCTTTCTCCTCAGCCTCACAAGCATCAGGATTTACAGATTAGCCACCATGCTTGACTAATTTTTAAATTTTTTTTTATTTTTTGTAGAGACAAGGTCTTGCTATGTTGCATCAGACTGATCTCAAACTCCTGGGCTCCAACAATCTTTGACCCCCTAAAGTGCTGGGATTACAGGTATGAGCCCTCACAACTGACCAATAATCTACATTTCCAAACCAACTTTGTGATCCCACCTCTCCAGTGTTTTTTTAGCAGATTTGCATGTGTTGATGTGTTGTGACAGGAAGACACACCCTGCTTGAGTGCTCTAAGGATGTTCCTTCTAGAGCCTTTCCTAGCACAGCTTGTTTCAACCTAGGACAAATCACTGAAACCATCTGGCCTTTGGTTTCATCATTTGTAAAAGAGAAGAGAGGAAGTATTTGTAGCTTATGAATGTTAAGATCTTTTTCAATACTCTAATTCTAAAATGGTTCCACACATTGATTAGACTCAAGAAAGTAAATAATAGAAATAAAATCCATCTACATATAATAAATTACAAAAGGAATAATTTAACTGTAATTAAAATTTACTATCAAAATACATTTACTAAATAACTTAGAATATCATTTTTTTCTTTTAGCAAAACAACAAATAGAATAATCACAAAATTTCTCTGTTTTTAGTGATAACTAGGTTTTTATCACGTCTCAGCCTTTTGACTAAGATCAAGTGTAGTGTTAACTAGGTTTTTGATAATTTCCTATTTTGCTTCCAAAAGTTGATTTTATAAGGTCATCTATGTCTGCAGATTCTCCACCTTAGTCTCCCTCTTACCATGGTATTGGTGGTCTCCTCACTCTTCCAAATTGCCAAGAAAATCTTTGCCTCAAATTATTTGCACTTGCTGTTATCTCTGCCTGAAAAACTTCTCTTCCTTAGTATCACCTACTTGGATCATGCAGATCTCAGGTGACTTTTCATATTCTCATGAAAGTGCGCCTGTTTGGTCTAGCTATTATTGTCTGTTATGGTTGCTATTATTTGTTCTCAGGTCTATCTTTTCCATAATGCTTATTACAACATAAAATACCTTTGTGTATTTACTTACATAACCTTAACAAGAATGTATATTATTTCTGTCTTAAAGAAGACAAAAAGACTACAGTGCCAAGATCAATCCTTGGCAATAAATTCTATGTTGAATGAATACAAAAGCACATTTGGGTATTTTTTATAGCATACAAAGAGCTAAATGATTATTAAAATGGTAATATAAAATTAATGCGTTCACAGTTAAATAGTTACAATTGTGTGACATTTAAATTGTTTTCATAATTTGACCAATGCTTAATAAAGTACATTATATATATAGTTAAATATGTATACTTATTTCCTTAAAACTTATTTGAAATTTCAGATGTTAACAAACTTAAGAGTTGTTTTTATCCTCAACTATTGACTGTGTCAGTGTTCACTGGCTATAATTCTCTTCTGACTTCTACCAGGCATCATTGTAGCTTATTTACATGCCATACAACATTTATTTCTTGAATGAATTATGCTCAGCTGCTGTACTGTTCAAGCTCTGTAATAATAACTGCAGAGTGACTGACTAGCAATCGCTTATCATCTCTCCCAACTACAAAAGAATGTAAATTGGCAAAATAAATGTTTAGCTGTGAGGTGCATGTGTTTGCATGTTGGAGTTAGGGTGGATTTTGCTCTTCAGTTTCATCACAATGTGGTACATTCTTGACACTATTTTGGAGAAACAAAATGGTGCAGAGAATCCCTATCTGGTCAATAGTGACTATATCCATTCTCCTGGCCATGAATATAACTTAAAACTCCCTAACTTAACAAATTGTAAGTTTTCTTCATCATGTAAGCCAAAGCACAAACGTAAGAATTTCCTGCATTTTCTTGGCACCTTTATCAATAAATGATCATAACAAAACAAATATAACTGAATATCTGTGTTTTATTTGGGACATAGAACTCATATAACCTGATGTTATCTTTAAAATGTAGTCAATAAGTTCTCAACAATAGTTTATTTATTTAATTGGAGAGTAATGACCTATAGCTTCTTGTTTTATTCTATGAATGTACATTAGCTAAATATCATAATAATATTTCTATAGAGGACCTTCAATATTGATTTTCCAATAACTTTTAGAGTACTAAAACCATGAGAGCTTGGGATGCCTAAAAATATACAGCAAGATAGTTTCCATTACACTGAATATTATTTATATACTACTCCACAAGAGGTTTGCTTCATTCTTAATACTGTCTAAAGTGCTCAAAATAAACATAAAAACAGATACATAATTGAGTGAAATGAAGAAAAACAAATATTCAGAACAGATATAGTATCATTCTATTATTACAATATCTAAGTATATGGAATAGGCATATATAACCTATACAGTACATATTATATATATATTATTTATACATAACACCAATGGGAAAACTGAAGGAATAAATCAAGACTACTTTGACAAATGGCATTTGAGTGGGCAGAGATTTTAATTTTTAATTTTCAAAGTTTGGTTTTACTTAAATTTATTACAATAAATGTGTATTGCTTTAAAAAAACAACTAAACATAGTCTGATTTATATTTTAGATATTTCCATTTTATTTATTCAAAGTATGCTTTGTAATATGTATGTTTCAAGCCTCTCAGAAACTTTGATACAGAGTTATTGTAATGATTCCAAGGCTAAATTTTGGTATATTTCTGCAGCCTCCATGTGAAATGTCTACAGAGTCCAGCTTCCCTGCTTGTTTATAAACACTCCGAGGACCCTGATGTGATCAGTGGCATCATTACATTCCTGCTTAATAGCACATGCTGTTGATACATTAATTGCTTTATTGACTATTTTAAGAGTTTATGACTTCATCTGCATTCCAATTTGACCTTGTTTTTCACTTTTCCAGTGAATTGTCACATTCAACAACCTACATAACATGTATTATACTAATAAATTTATAAATGAAAAAACATCCAGCTGATATCCACCTCATTATTTTTTTAATGAACTAAATCATTGTTAAACTTGCTTTATATTGCAAAGAATTTCACTATTGCAAAACTGGGATGCTACCGCTTCATGATTGAGAACAACATTCCACATTTTTTTGGTGATTTTCTTTTAAATAATAGTTGCAAGATGAAGGGCCAGGCAATATCCTCGTTGTGGAAAGCAAGGGAAATGGCTCTAAAGCTTAACTTCCTGAGCCATCTTATGTAAAAAACATCAGATGGAATCAGTGTGTTCTTTGACATGATAAATATCTGCTGAAAATAATTTTTTAAATGGAAATTTTATTTCTAAAACCTGAGTAAAGTTCTTGCTTCCAAAGAAATGCAAGTTGATTGAAAAATGTATATGAGTTCATTGAGGTCATGGAAATTTGGTATGATGCAAGATTAAAATTAAATTCTGTGTTTTACAGGCAGCCTTTCAACATGCAGTCTGATGTTTACAAATAAAATCTCACATATAGCATTTTGCCAGTTTCCTATCCCCTTTTTACCCTCAAAAAGACTCTAGGGAAAAAATAATAATATTAAGGGCTCCTCAAGCTATTTATCTTACTAGGCACCAAATGGCAAGTCTGTGAATTCTATGGTCTAAAAGGAAGTTGGACAAAGTATTACATTCCATGGCAGAAAGGATGACAGAGACTTTGGGGATATTTATTGAGTTTTCGATATTAGAGAGTATTGTTACATAGTATTCTGAGTGCTTAAAATGGTTTAGAAAGTAGAACACACAAAATATTTCCCATATGGGCAAAAATACAAATAAAAGAATGCAGAAAGAATTAGTGGGAATTAAAATTTCAGAGTTTGATGCAATAGGAACAATCATATATTCTTATTCTTTTATAGATGAAGAAATGAATGCCCAGAATCATTAGATGACTTTTCACAGCTTTAACATTAGTCGGTAATACGATGGTGATCTGAACCTAAGAGGTCTTGTAACTCCTTATCCAAAGCTTTATTACTGATTGCGACGGCGGAAGAGAATACTGGGAGCCAATCAGGACAATTTGGTACACAAAGTTGCTGAAACACTAAGATTTTTCACAAGCAACAAACTTTGTTGGAGGACAATACATATGCTAAACAACAGTGAGACTACTAAAAGGATAGGTAAATCCCGAAGAAGGGATTTGGGGACAGAAATGAAAAATCTACACCCGTATCCCAGTTGCGAAAAAATACTGGCATTCATAATCTATAGGTTACACACCCATCGTGAACTGATTGTGATTTCAATGGAAAGAATGCTGAGCAATTAGGATGCAGAATATTTTAAAAGTCATAACTCGTATAGGGATATCAATTGTTAAATTAGCTGGTAATGTTTTCCATATCTGGCCTACCAAATTTCCAAATAACCTGTGAAATCAGACAGAATCACATTGTTATTAGGAATAAAAAAGTTCCTTAATACAGAGATTGTAGCCATTACAAGAACTAAAATTTAATTTCATCTTTCCAATAGTTTACTTCCTATGATCTTACAATTATTTGAGAAACAGAATAAAATTTATTCCTCAACTAATTTTATCAAGTAACGAATGTCACTTCCTGATTGTAGAAATAGCACTTTATGAAATTACTCCATGATCCAAAGTCTTTTTTTTACTCAACCTCTTTACCAGAAAGACTTTCATCTCAGCTGCAGTTCTAAATCATGTTATTCATGAATAATGAACTAACAATCCTGTGTACTTGTGAATTATTTTAGATATCTAAATTATTGTTAAAATTTACATTCTCACTTCATATGACAGAGTGTCTAATTGAATATGCACTTGGTATAGCAGCTACTTCCTCAGAGTCTAACAGAATATTAAAGAACAGGGTGAAGTTTCAGCATAACGGGGACATAAAAAATTAACAAAATGGGATACTTCTTAACACTGGCGGCATTTTTAACTGCACTCTAGGACAATTCCAAATTACTGTTCTGCTAGATGCCGAGGCCGTTTTCTGAGAAGAAACAAATAAAGCACATTTCAAAGACTAATTAATAAAAAGTAGATTTTGTAAGCCATAGCAGTATAATAAATGTATCAGTAAATTTTTTAATCTAGCAAATATTTTGATTACTTTTCATGGAAGTAAGGTGGTTTTGGTTTACTTTGTTTTGATTTTCTGTAGTTGTTTGCAAAGTTTCTAAGTCCTTAGCAAATTTTTATAATCGTCTAATAAACGGCCCCATTAATCTAAAGACTAAACTGGATGAGGTTTAAATAATAATATTGTATGTTTTTATTATCTCGAGGTGAAAAGTAGGGCAAGGTCCTACAACTTAGAGTATTTTAAACAATTATAAGCAATAAATCCTAAGCATTAGATATGCTTGGATTGGTGAGAACTTGAGTGATAGAAATTGCTAATACAGTACACCAACTTTCTTTTTTTTCTCAAAAGAATATAAAATTTCTTTTGATATTCTAAAAAAATATTAAGCAAATATAAGAATAAAAACATGTATATAATATCAAAAACAAATTTAGTGGCAAACAAAATTGATATCAATTTCTCATATATATATTCAGAAAGAATTCACATTTCTGAAGAGGATAGATGTTTTCACACTGGATTTCTAATAATAAGAAGATTTATGCTCATTTTATTTGATATTTTTATCATCTAGAAGATAACCAACACATTTCCATCTTTCAACTCCTAATCATTCTAACTTTGACAAAAATTTTCCTTTTTTTTTTTTTCCATAACCGAGAAGTTTTTCTAGTCAACAATAAGCTTACTACAGAGAACCAAGAAAATAGGAACTGGGAATTATTTTTTCATCAAGTTTGGTTTTCTTGTTATTGTTTAATGTTAATATTCCTGAGAAGACACACCTGAATAGATGGGTCTTCAACATTAGTGTTCTTTTTTGATATACTACTGACTCTTGTGTGTCAGTTATGTATCTCCTCTGAACCAGAGTTTGTAAAAATAATTCTTATTTTTCTGTGAGATAGTGCCCTGAATCTGTCCGTGGTCCATACCTTAACTGCATATATGATGCAGTTAAGGTGGAGTTCCAGGAGATCAGCAAGTGTGAACTCAATTTTGTAATCCATTAGTATCTAAAAACTATAAATAGAGAGGAGCAGCTAAGACACATTTTTTATTGATGTGGACAAAAGGAAGGCTAGTGATCCTTGCAAAGTATTTGATCAGATATATCAAGTCCAAGAATGTGTGAATAACGTCTTACCAACATTAACTGTGTATGTTTGGTAACTGTATATGTTACGAAAAGGTTACAAACTGTCTAGAAGAAAAAATACATTCAGAGAATCATGAGATTTCAAACTACACTTATTTTCTCCAGTCACATACTATTGTTTTAGCATAAGATTGAATGACTTTTCTTTCATAAACTTAGATTCCTTCATTATTTCAAGTTTTCCTTACATTTAATTTATTCATTTGACTAATTGCTTTTCAATTCCATTAAGATTTTCACCTGAACTCATGCCTGGGAAATAATTTTGAATGAACATTAAGAAAGATGTTGATGAGAAAACAGAGAAACAAAAAACAAGAAACCAAAACAAATTATTTATCAGGAGTAAAGTAAAGCATTCTTTCATGAAGAAAATAAAATATTTTCCTTAGAGGAAAATAATAGCGTTTTTACGAAGGATACTAATGACTCACAATCATAAATATAAATGGAAACAAGAAAAAGATATAAAGTAAAAATCATTAGGGCATATTCCTTGATTATTGAAAGTTTCTTGACTTAACGGTTCAGAACTTATGAAAAGATAGGTGATTATGTTAAAGTATATATTTTTAAAACGTAAGATTATATTCTTCCAATCTGGTGGAAGTTTGCATTTGATAAATTAAATGTCTATTTCCTTAATGTTACAGTGGAAAACAGTGTTACATATGCCAAATTTTTGGAGAAATATATTAAGATGGTGACCAGTAACCTCTATGTAAATGTTTTGTGACTGTTGATCTAGAGGTGAGCAGATTAAAACCAGAGAAATCAGGAAGAAAGGAGGAAAACTTCCCCAAGGAAAACAAATGCTTTAGTCATCTCTGTTAATAAATGCACTCATTAAATGTTTTATTGGCACTGTGTTTTACATTGTTTGCAAGAAGTGTGAGTACAATGGCAGAAAGGTACTGTCACTGCCTCAAGATCAGGCAACAGATCCAAGTTGATATTGGGGAAACCATTCCTTCCAGTAGAGTGAGGCAACTTAAAACCCATATCAAGCCTTCAGAAATCTTATTTGTTTTTCCTGGCAGTGCACCAACCTGACACCATTCAAACGATGAACTTCTCTTTGACTCTTGTATCCCATTTGTGCTATTAACTCATTTGTTCTTTAATATATGTCATCATAATCCTGTTGGAAGATGAGTTCTTTTAGTTTCAGAGCTCTTTTTAATTTCTGTTTCCACTTCACAGCCCCCTGACATTTTTAGATGATTATAATAGGCAGTACAAAAATATTAGCTAATTAATGACTTATTTTAGACATAAAGCCCTGGACAAGTTTGGACTAGTCATACCAATAAACTGAGCTGTTAAAAAATGCCTGCCTCAGAAGGCAAAAAATCAGCACAGCAGAGAAAATAGCTATTGAATTTCCTTATTAAACATCTTCTAGGGCCAAAGTATATTATTATTCTTGCCTAACAATTGTCTTTATCAGCACGTAAATCAGAGTTATAGAGTAAAAGTCTCTGATCTCTTAAAGCTTTGAGTCTCTAAAAAATGATTCTGGATAGATATATATAATGTAAAATAGCAGCAAATAAGAAAATATGTCTGACATTACTCTATAAAGAAAATGTTTAACAAAGTTCAGACTCTGAAATTTAAATTTTCCATGAAATTAAACTCTAGAGGGAACAACAAATAATTAGCAATCTTCATGAAATGACTTTCTCATGAAACAGAAGTATTGTTAACACTAGTTATTATTTAATAGTGATTCTACAAACAATTTCCACTAAAAATATTTAATTTGTCTATTGTATGTCATGTAATACATAGTAGCCATTGTGAAATATCTATTTTAAAACCATGAATGAATAAACATACAGAAAAAATAATTAACCAAGAAAAAAGGTCTTGTTTATTTAGCTGAATTTAACTGGTATTTACTTTGGATACTAGTATGAAAACATCAATAATTCTAACTTCACATAAAAATATGTCTGCTGCTGATTTCTCTACCTTAATTTCATTTGGGGATGTTAGATCAATTTATGAAAAAGATCTTTGTAAAGTATAATCTGAGGCATGGCTATGAGGTAAGTAATTATTTCAGAAAGCAAAATTGTTAGTGTAATGATGAAGAAAATTAGTGGAAAGTGGGTAGTTTCTCTTCTTTTTTTACCTGATATTCTCATTTACTTTGGAGAAGGCAGGAAGTGGAGAGTGGGGAGATTGAATTAAAGGACTTCCTTTCCCTACGAATTCACATAACAAGTAGGAAAAGAGATTCTCAAAGTTGTAGCCACTGTCATATTTCTGTTCCTCCTCCTCACATCTTGGCTTAAAATGCAAGATGAACCTAGGAACACTGGGAGAGATGGGAGGACAGGACTCAGTAAATATAAGCGATGAGACAACCTGATAAGAATCCTGATCTAGAAAATCATTTTAAAAATCACATATAGTATAATTACATGTAAAATATTTTTTAATGGCCTGCGATAAAAGAGATAAGAATTCTCTAATCATTTAATTGTATTAAGGTCCTTTAGAAGTTAGAGCAAAATGAATTTACTGATTGAATGATAGATTGATTGTCTATGGTACTTACATTAGCAGAGATCTACTTGGGAAAATACAGAACACATTAATTGTTTAAACAGAGAATTTAACATGAGGAGTTGTCAATCAATTGCTGGAAAACTAAAGATACAAATAAAAAGTGAGAGAAAGAAAGAAAGAAAGAAAGAAAGAAAGAAAGAAAGAGAAAGAAAGAAAGAAAGAAAGAAAGAAAGAAAGAAAGAAAGAACATACACTGATATATCATACTTCTGAAAAATCGTGACAAGAACTGAATACCTGTACAGCTTAGGATACAAAAGGAAAGAGTTTGAGGTTATCATAAACTGAAAGTCTGGCATAGGGTCCTGCAGAGTTGGGATTCTTACTTCTAAAAAGAGGACACTACCTGGTTACTCCTGATAACTCCAAGGGAGAGTGATGAGATGGACCCCAGGAATGCAAAGAGAAACTACTGCACTGGCACTGCAACCAGGAAATGTCTGTTGCCAGAGTGATGTGCCATTGTTGGGTGACTGTGAAAGGAACGGCCGCAAAGGAGGAATCAGCCATTCTCTTCTCTTCAGCCACTCCGTCTTGCTCTAGTGTGCCCCACTGGCCAAACTTACACAGAAGTCAAATGACCAAGGAAAATGCAGTGTATTAAGACCCAGCCTAGGAACCACAAAGCTGTGGGGGTTGATGCTGAAAGGTAACAGCTTCATAACTGGCACTAAAGTTTAATTAGGAAATTAGGATGTGATAGCTGATAAGAATTCTTTCATTCTAAATCACAATATTATTCTGTGGAAAAGTCTGAGCTGAGGTAATGACTCCAGAAATAGCACTGTGCCTGCCCAGAGGCTAGATGGTTGAAGACTTCTGAGAGCAAGAGAAAAGATGAAACGTTCAAAGCACAATTTTGTCATCTGATTTTCCTTTTTGAGTCTCCTTTTGAGAAGAATCACTTCCTCGGTGATTCAGTGACATTGCCTCTAAAACTGTGCTGACTTTTTACCCTACTCTATACTATATATAAATATAGGCTACAACCACATAGGACATGGCTATATTTGGTAGGCCTCATTTTTCATGGATAGTTAATTTGTGCATTCATCTTTTAAAACTAATAATGAATTTCTAAAACCTTTTAAACAGGCTTAAGTTTTGTAATCCATTTACTGAACATGTCTGCAATGAAAAATTAATTATTAAACAAGAGCCTTGGGAAGATATCAACGGCCTTGTCACCCACGCACTTGATTGATAACATGCCAGTTTCCAGACCAGGGAGGGCGCTGACAACTCTCAAATTTAAACTTGGAAGGATAATGCTAAGCATGTCAAGACATAAGTCACATTTTAAAATTATTTTTTATTAAATGTTAGGTAGAATAAATTCATCCATGCCTCTCAAGCTCAGCCTGATTAAAGAAGCTGGCACTCTTTCAAATGTAAAGCATGGTTATGGCTTCTCAAGGGCATCGGAAATGCTGAAGCATAAGACAACGGTAAATACAAAAGGCAAGAGAGGTGGACAGTGATATATTCACAAGCACCACGGGTGAAGTGAGGTTTTTGAAAATGCTGAAGCTAACAAAACAAGGGCAGCGCCTTCCCCAAATGGCAAGTGCACCTGCAGCAAAAGGCTCTGGCTGAGTGCAGGTGCATAAAAGTGTTCACCACCAAGGGGAAAAAAAAAAATCTAAGAAACAGAAAGGAACAGTGTGACCAATTTTTAAACCCTACGTTTTGGGGTTGGGTTAGGAAGTTAGAAAAATTATTCAATATTTGTGTCAGTTCTACCCTTTAATTTTGCAGAGTTAAGATGTTTGTGACTATAAAAAAGAATATCTGCTATATTGTGTGTTCCTGTAGCAAACACTACAGCTTCTTGAACTCTTCTTCTTCCAGTCAGAACTCTAGCTCCTTCTCTAAAATGGCCAAAAAATAGTTTACATCAAATATAACAGCCCAGGTCAGAAAAAAATCATCCATAGTACTGCTATCTAAAAATCTTCTGATGTAATTAACTCAAAAGAGCCTAAATGAACAAAATTATGATTTATATAGACCCAACTGGGCCACATTATTTGTAAAAAGATATAGAACATCTTCATAGGATATTTTGTCTCAGGATATCAACCTCATTTATTTTTTCCAGTAATTATTTGCTATTTACTGAGTTGATGAGCTAAATGCTATGGAAAATAAAAATATGTAAATCATACTGAGTAGGCTTGCAGAGCTTTTTACTTAATGGGAAGATATAGCAAAGGAGGATGTTCAGTCTTATCTGAGAGGCACAAGAAAAGTGTGATGAAAACCGAAGCTTTGGTTCTCAGAGGAGATTTCATTAAGACAGTGTCTTATAAGTTGGACATTTTATTGAATGCCACTATTTTCAGGCAGTTGAAGTACATTGTGAACAGTCATGGGTCTCTGCCCTCATGGGTCTTACATTCCAGTGACTAGAGGCAAATAATATTCAATAGACAGTAATAAAGAATTATGTTAGTTAACATGTTAGAATATTAGTGCTAAGAAACAAAGACAAACCAGAGGGGAATAGCTGGGATTCAGAGTGCCCTATACTAGGAGTGAGTGATTACAATTTTAATTAGGGTGAATGAGATTGGCTTCATTGGCAAAGTGACATTTGAACAAAGATTTGAAGACTTTAATAAGTATTGTATGTAGGGGATAGTGTTTTATGAAATTAAATACCACAAAAATTATGTTTCAATGTTTATGTTTGTGCTTATCCTCAGAGCCTAGTACCAAACTGACACAGAGTATGCACACAAAGATATTTAGAGTAAACATATAAGCAAACTTATAGTATCATAAATTTATTAAATGCACTTGTCTAAATATGAATAGTCCTATTTGACAGAACAAGTCTGTTTTTTTGTAGTCTTATGATAGAGGAAGCTAAAAATTTAGGCCAAGACTTTATTCCAAGTACAAAGGTAAAGGATTTTACAGAAAATTCAGCCTAGCATTGAAAACTATTTAAATTTTCAACCAGCATCAGGGAGGAGAGAAAAAAGAAAAGATGAGTTGTTGACAGGATGAGTGTTGTGCTTTGAAGTGGTGGCCGAGTTTGACTAAAAATAAGAAAGACACTGGAGATGTGGGGTGTAATTAATAGACTTATAAAGAGAGTACATGGATTTAATGTAGGATTATGATATTAAACTTGAAAATTTGGCCATATTTGAAAGAAATATATTCATTCATTCACCGAGTCTTTTATTTAGGAAAGAAGGTGAGAAGGGAGAGAGAAAGGGAAGTAAAATTCTGGCCCATTTACATGCTACACTAGGGGTGAAGAAAGGATGAAATCTAACAACTTTCTCTCATAATACATGCAACACAGTCATAGAGATATAGAGGTACGAATTGTTACCACTGATATTATACATTGGGATTGAAAAGTGATACAAGAAATTTTGACATGAAAAATCATCTAAATTGAACAGCCATAGAGGCTTCAGGGTATGTAAGAACTAATGCAATTTAGAGAGTAGCAGCAGTGTCCACAGTTGACAATAGAATGTGCCAGATCCCTAGGGAAGAATCAATGAGTTCAGAAGAGGACAGGAATAGAGACAGAAGATAATTTGGAAATTGTTGGTTAAGAAGTTCCTGCAATTGAAGAAGATTAATAGCAATATGTCCAACAATAGTTGTCCATTGGGTGACTGCATGAATTGTTCTTAACTTCAACTGCTTCACACCCCAATAGCTAATACTTCTAAAATGTTTATTTCTAGTCTGTTTACTCTTCTGAGTTCCAAACTCTCACACTCCTACTCCCTATTGTGATTCCAACTTGCATGTGCACCACTTGAATCAGTATATTCCCAGTCGAACCTATACCTTTCCCAAACTCCCTCAAACTTCCTCTTCTCCTTTCTACTTATTTGGTGAAAAAAAAAATGTTTTCATCTCAGCAGTTGCTAAAATAAAGAAACCAAACATCATCCAGTCACCCTTGACTTTTTCCTCTTCCTCACAGTTAGCCAGGTCCATTTCAGTCAGTGACACATTCCTTCTAGCACTCTACAGAGTCTCATAACCAGCCCATACACTCAATTCTCAGTCTAGCTTCCCATCAACTTTCACTTGGACTGCTGTCATTAAATCTTCATTGTTCTCTGCTCTTCAATTCACTCTTTCTACTGCTGCCTCTGTAGTTGCTACACAATGAAAAAGCCACAAAATGCCATATTATTAAGACTCAATAAAAACAAAAATAAAGCAAAGAGCAAACAAATACTTCAATCAATTGTGATTGACTATAAATATAACCCAGAATAAGCCATAAGCTCCTCTGGGAGACTCAACGTCGTTTGTAATCTAGACCAGCCTTCTCTCCATTCTTTCATAATTCCATTTCCCTAGTCAATTATTCCTTAGAACACCCTGCTGCCTCAGCAGACTGGATTCTGTCCTATCTCTCTGACTTTGTTCAGATTATAGCTTTTCTTCATTTGTACTCAGTCTCAAAAACTCATAGTTATCCTTGAAGGCCCAGTTCAAATGTCATTTAATCTCTAAATTTAATTAATTCATCCATAGATGTCAGGCAAGGTTAAGATTCAGATTTCAGTCAGCAGCAAATAATAGAAATGCTGATAATAGATGACAGTGGGAAAAGGCAGATCCTATAAAAAAGAAGAGGAGCAAACCTCCTTACAGTTCTAGGGACTGTATTTTAATGTTCTTCTACATCCTTTGAAATTTTAAACTAAATAAAAGTAGCTGTTAAAAGAATAAGTCACTCAACATCATTTCTATTCTTCAGTCATATTCCTGTAGAATAAACTTCATAAGAAATAGAATCAATATGTCTTACTCCAGAAATAAATTAATAACATTCTTAATTTTTAATCCAAGCTAAAAAGTAGATTTCAGGATTCATTCATGACCAAGTGATATTGTTTACAATATTTTTAAATAGTGCTAAGCTAAGAAACAATATCAAAATATTTTCCTGGTGAGGGAGGGAGGAGGGAAGGGACACGTGGCAACACAATGGGTACCTGGTCCATACCTGGGAAAGAGAGGGCCAGCTTGAAGTTAAACTTCACTTGCATGTAGCTTATGTGTTGCAAACCCCCACTTGTACCACACAACTCTAAAATAAAATAAAACAAAATATTTTCTTATAGTTTAAAATACTAATTTCCTGATACTAAGTGCTAAAGTCATTTATATTCATCTTTATTGGTATTTTTCACTTGTACTTATTGAATAATTGCTATGAGTCTGTCAGTTTTCTAAGCACTTATTTATAAAACGATAAACGAGGAATAGCAATTACAACTATCCACATTTTAGAAAAGATTAAACTAAGACTTAGAAAGGCAAATTATCCTGCCATCATCACAGAGATAAGAAGTTCTATGCACAAATAGGTGTGTCTGATTCAAATGTTTGTTTTCCATCTACAGAGGTGATAAGCTGGTTTTCATAATTCCCCTACATAAATAAAAGTGGAGGATTTGATGTTTGAACAAAGGTTTAAATATACAGTTTTTGTGCTTCTATTGACCATGACGGTTAGTATAAAACAACAAACTAATTTCAAAACTGGATACAATATTTAAACATTATGTATTAAAATTTTAAATTATGCCGCTGAAAATGGTTTCACCAGTCATAAAGGGGCAAGAATAGGGAGCTATGCTGTTCTGCAGAGATCCAAGTTTTAGTCTGCTGCTTTCTCACTGCTTACAAAACAAGGGTAGAGAGAAATCCCAATCTGGGAAAAGCAGTGGGTTGTTCCTGGCTGGTATGGTCTGAGAATGCTCTTGGTACAGCATTCTAAGTACCTAGGAGAGAATGTCAATCCCCTTGGTTTAATTAGGACCAGTGTTGTTTGGCTGTGGCTGAAAGACGGAGAGAGTAACATGGGATCTAAGGAGTAGAAGAAACAGACAGGCTGTGTACTCATAGAAGGGATGAGGGTCAGGAGAGCTCCCTGTGATAAGAGTGACCCCCAGGTACTCCGCTTAAGGAAACAATCTTCTGGAGGCGACTCTTTGCCATTTCAAAAACCTGGGTACATTTGATGGATTAGGCTTACACAATTATGTTTTTCATAATTCCTCTTAATTCTTAGGTGCTTTGTTTTAATTTCTATCAGTCTAGGTGCCTACTCTGCAGGAATCTTGTAAGAATTTAGTCATTGTCAGGAAGATTTTTTTCAGCTTATTGATGGTGTCTCAAAGTTTCGGTTCAAAAATGGAGGTTTCCACTGTATTATATTACTTGTAACACAAATAATTGTAACATAAATACTATGTGAAATAATGCTATAAAACTGTGCTCCTTGTTTTCAGAAATGGCTAACACCAAAATTGTTACTAAAAATTAAGTGGTTAGATTCCACTGTAGAATGTCTTAATCTTCAGAGATCACCGGAATCAAAATTTTTAAAAATTCAAAACATTTGTTTTTATGTAAAACCACACTATAAATTGCTAAAATATGGCCAGCAAAGCAATCATTAAGAAAAAAATGTATTACCAAAAATCTAATTTGCTACATCAATAGACTCACTATAAAACAGATATTTACTAAGGATGTTAAAGCTGCTTATAATAAATTCATAAGCTATTCATTAACTTCCTAATTTAACCCAAATAAAAAATAGACACAATAAAGTTATCAAAGTGCTTATAATTTAGGCATATACATGAAATCGTATTTTATACTAAGTTAGAATAGGAATCAAATATGTTCAAGTCTGAATTTTTAAATTTATTAAGCCAGTTCTAAAGGTCATTATTCTGTTTTGAAATTAATTTTGCAATTAATCAAGTGTCTAAGAAATCAAATCTCTGCATTTCTTATTTTTCTCTTTTTTAAAAAGATAAAAACGACTACTTTTTAGAGGCCATGATAATCCCTGTTTGGTTTCCAAATAGGGCAGTGGAGGTGCTCATTCTAATTACTCAGAACCTCGTTTTCACTGAAAAAAGATGCCTTTTCTAAGAGAGAGTTTAATCTTTCATGAACTTTCCTTTTTCTATGTATTTGCCATCTGACTGTAATCTTAATTAAGTTTATTTTGCTATTTTTGTCTCCAATTAAAAATATTATGAATGTTGTTGAAAAGTGACATACTGAGCTGTTCATGAATTTTCAAGCAGTCTAGTTATTTTGTTTTCAATCATCTATACCCTTGACCTTTCTGTACTTCTTGTGTGTATGTGGAGCCTGTTTTGTTTGTTTGTTTTTAATGTTTAGCATGGAAATCACATTTAGACAGAGATTATTTTAATAGAGCCATACATTGTTTTATAAAAACACCTTGTCCTTTACCAGATTATTTTTCTCCGTCCTCCAACTAAACGAGTTGGTATGGTTCATTTGCATTTTCTCACAAGTTTAAGTGCATACACTTACGCATACACAGCAAGTGCATGTGATTTAGAAATTCGCTGTATAAAGCAAATATACTTCTGAAAATATGTTGAAAGCAGCTTTACAAATAACTTCCTTGTAACAAAGATCTTATCAGACTACTAAAAATCCATTTTATTTTTTCAAAACTTACATTCTGTTCTTTTATACTTAGTTCTGAACAAGTTTAAGTAATGGCAAAAATATAAATATTTATTTCCTTATTCCATAGTTTATTATTAACATATATTGTTATATTGTTTTAAGGAATTATACTGACAGAAGTTTACTTTCACATTTCCATCCTTTATACTATGTAAAATTATCTACACAAGATATGTTTCTTAATTATAATCAGCCCCAACGAGTGCACGTTTTATTAGATAGATCTAGCATTTCTGTACTTGGAATATACTTAGAAACATGACATCCAATAATTTTAATGAAGTGAAAAGAGAATCAACATAGTATGAAGCAGAAACTTTCATTACTTCCTGTACTGCCAAAGAATCTGTCCCAATTGCAAAATTAGTCATGATACACTCAAGATATTTTACTCTCCAGTCTATTCATTATAGCTACAAAATTAAATAACACTTTACAGGATCTATTTTAATGATTGCTACTCATTATTAGAGAATAGCATAGGACGAAAGAGTCTTTATTTTTAAAAAGTAGTCTCGTTAGAACATATAATATGTGCCATGAGTTCCCTATCCTGCTTGTCTCCAGGGAAGGCAGATGGATGCGTCTGATCCTATGTGCCGGGGAAATGCAGCAGACCTGACTGGGCCTCTGATAAATCTTCTAGATAGTCCCATTAGTTTTGATGAAGTTCTTTGAGAAACTGAGAAGAGAAAAATGCCTGTGAAAAATGTTCCTGTTCTGCAGTGTGGTGTTATCAGGGCCCTGATTTATTTAACAGAAGGGATTAGGTCTCAGAGGGAAATTTTAACTTTTTTTTCTTTTGTTCTATACATTTGCTTAGTACAAATATGTGGTTAAAAGTCGTATTACAGATTCAAAAACTTTTCACAATATGATATATTAATTAGATTCCTATAAAATATTCACACACAATATTGGTTTCTTAAATTTTAAAGAAGAAATTGATGCCTTGCATTTTGCTAAGAATTTCATTACATAGAACATATTTAAAAATAAATATGTTTACAATTAGTTTGGCAATAAACAATAGAATATCGATTTCTATGGAGTCCAGGTTGGAATTTGGTTTATTTCACTTTGTAAAATGTGTGTCTTGGGAGTTTTTTCTTAAATTGTATTTCAGTTTCCTTAGCATACAGTGGGTGAAGCCATAGTATCAAATTCATGACATTTGGGGGATGATTACATGAGATATTTTATAAAGCTTATTATCCCTGACAAATAATACTAGATAAATGAATGCTTTATCTATTACTGTGATTAGCATGGCCCAACCACTCTTTAATTCAGTTTTCTCTAAATGTAAATCTAAAGGGGGAGAAAAAGGACAAAATAGTGGTTTATCCAGCAATAAATATTCCTTTCCAAATTGTTTGTGGGATATTTGTCCTCCTCTCTTCAATTCAGCTGACATAAAAGAAGATTCTTTTTGAAAGGAGGTACGTTTAGGAGAAAGAGAACATATATGTTTTTAGCAAGTGTTTCCTATTTAAAATTCACATCAGAGGATTGGAGGAAATATTTTAAAATTAAGGGCAGCAGAGTCACAAAACTTTCTGCTTGTGGGAACATCCACTTGCATTTCCCACTGATTAAGCAGAAGACTCACATCTTCAAAACTAAGCTCTCTTTAAAAAACTTAGTAGGAAGAGAAGTAGGGAGAGGAAATTGTCTGGTGAAGAGTGGGGACTTTCTTTTACTATTTAAATTTGCTTTAAATTGTTGACTTTCCATTTTGAAAAATTGGGAAATGGGCTTGGCTAGCAACTTACTACACACAAACAGAGATGGGTAGGCTTTCCATGCAATCTTTACTGTACTATTTATTACTTTGTCTTTTGAATGCACCCTCCACCCCCAACATACACACACACACACACACACATACACACACACACACACACACTCACACACACACTCATACTTTAAATTTGAAGAGCACCTTTCTTTTTCCTCAAACATTCCATGGAGTTGACATACTAAATTCAATAGTTCATTCAGTTTTCTTGCCATCAAACTCTTCTTCAGACCCTCATACTTCCTACAGTGTCAATCACATTAAATTAAACAATGAAAATGTCAATATTTGTATTTTAAATGTCTTACACAGATGACATGCACATTTCTAATATTCAAACTAAAGGTATGAATTTAGTAATTAGAAATTAGTAGGTGATGATTACATTCGCTCAGTGAAAGCAAAGAATGAGTAAGGAGTTTCAGTAGTTTTAAAATAATGTAATTTTGTTTATTTACAGGTTTTAGTCCTAACCTATAGCTAGAAAGACTTCAGGCAGAGATCACTTGATCTAAAAAGCTGTAGTAGCCAGCATTTAATAACAGGATTAAAATCGGGTCTTACAAGATATATTGTAGCTAAAGTCCAAGCCCAAAGAAAATGGGACCTACTTGAAGCATGGAAGATGGATTGTGGAGAAATGTAAAATGTACAAAACCAGGGTAGAAATGGAGTGGGCATCTCTGGCAATCTAGGTCATTGGTTCTGAATCCTGTCTGAAATTGTTGACATTACCTGGGAACTTATTAAAAATACCGATTCTCATATTTCAAACTCTAAAGATTTGGTTGGTAAGATCTGGAAATATGTATTTTTAGCCATATCCCTGGTGATTTTATGCAGTCCCTTCCACACTGGTTCTTGGACCATTATTTGGAACTCAATGACCTAGAAGAAGGAAGAACAGTGAAGGGATATATTTAAAATCAGAGAACTGTTAGCCTTATAAATTAGATTAAGGTCATTTATTCTAAAAGGCAACTTTTGGGGAGCACTTATTTGGATGTAATCTTCATTTATTTAGCTTCAATTATGCAGTGAATATTACTGTATATAATAATATTTTTGAATATTTTATAAACTATATAGCTATATAGTATATATTTCAATAAGATATAATGAGCTATTTATAGTAATAACTTCATTATGATAAATTATACCTTATAACTTTAAAGGAAAAAATAATTTCATATATTTTTAAAATATATAACAAAGAATTCAATTTCAAAGGGAAATTATATGTCAAAACGAAAAACACTTTTTTTTTTTTTTTTTTTGAGTTGGAGTCTCACTGTCGCCCAGACTGGAGTGCAGTGGCCGCTCCCAGCCACCGCAGCCTCGACCTGCTGGGCTCCGGCGATCCTTCCGCCTCAGCCTTCCAAGTAGCCGGAATTACAGGCGTGCACTACCACGCCTGGCTAATTTTTTGATTTATTGTAGAGATGAGGTCTCGCTGCCCAGGCGGGTCTCGAACCCGCGGGCTCAGGCAATCCACTCACCTCAGCCTCCCAAAGGCGCGGGATTACGGGCTGAGTCACCCAGCCCGACTGAAAAACACTTTTTTAAAGAAAGAAACCTAAGCCTAACTTGCCCTCCAATGTCAAGACTCAAAGTATTTGCATATATTTAAAATAGTTAAATATATTGAAACAGTTAAATATATTTTAGAATTAAAATGTTGCTATATCGAGTATTGTACAGTCACCAAAAAAAAAAAGTAAAAATATTTGTTTTTGTTTGCTGTGTGTGTATGTGTGTGAGACTGAGAGGCTCCACTGAGCTAGAATTGCAGCACTGCACTCTAACCTGTGCACCAGTGAGATGACAGCCTCAAATTCCTGTGCTCAAGAGATCCACCCACCTCTATCTGCTGGGTAGTTTGTACTACAAGTACACACCACCAAGCCTGTCTAATGTTTTAAATTTTTTTGTAGAGGCAGATTCTCACTATATTGCCCAGGTTTGTCTTCATCTTCTGGCCTCAAGAGATTTTCCTGCCTGGGCCTCCCAAAGTGTTGGGATTACAGGTGTGAGCCACTATGTCTGGTTCATTTGTAAGATAAAATTTTGAGTGAAAAACAACAAATGAGTTCTATATGTCAAGATAAATCTGTAAATACATCTGTGTGTTAGTATAAAGACCGAAAAGAATTAAAATATTAATTATGATCATGGGTTTATGAGAGGTTTGAGATATTTATTTAATTTTTAAAATATAAATTTATTTAATAACTTAAAAATGTGTTAAAATAATTTTAAAATTTAAAATTATCTGTACAGAAACACTATATTAATTTGACTTAGAAATTCTTCTGCGTCTATTATCTATGGCACTATTCTCTTCCTAACTATCCTCTACAATTGGGGGCAGGGGTATAGAGGAGAAATAAATTACTTTAGCAAAAAGTTGCTAGACATGGAGTATGTTCAGGCAGGAGTTCTCACAAGCATGCAAGCGATATCCACTTTTATTTCCATGTTTCTCATTGGACAAGAACTGGCCAACAATTTCTGTGAGTAAATTCCAAATCATATGTATCTCTGAGTCTTGTGCCTATAGCTAACATTCTTCTTCAGGTGACTTTCCAGAATTTGGGAATGGTGGGATATTAAAGAGCATATCAACTTGACATCATTTAAAACATAATATGCTTTATATCACTGCTTTATAACAACTGGTATATGGAAAATGCTTCTGGTCTTCTGTGATTGTACTCAAAGGGAAGGCTACTTATTGGAACATATTTCACTATTCTTATTAGCATCCATCAGGAAATGAAAATGTATTTATTATGTTATACTGTAAAAGAACAAATAAAATAGACAATTTTTATTAAACTTAGAATAATTCCCAATCACTATTGGACAGAGTTGTATAAAGTTTGGAATAGAAGAATGAAATAAAACCTTAGTAATATGGAAAAAATATGAAAAGTTCTCGACAAATCCTTTGTTTCTGTTTACCTTCTTTCTAGCAGTTAAAATTGCTAGAGCCTATTCAAAGTTACTGGAGAGTAAAAAGCACTATAACCAACAGTGGAATTTCTTTTAAGTACTAGCTACCTACTGGGAAAAGAACTGTATCGCATTTCTTTTCTATGTAAACAATTTGAGCAAGGAGAAATCAGCTAGTACACAATCTATAAAATTGTTGGTTTAATTTTTGCAAGGTGAGAATCGTGTGCAATTACATATCGTTTTATATTACACTGTTATCCAGGAAATATGCCAATGCTCTATTTCCAATTCTTGCAACTAATTGCAGTCTTCTTGATTCCATTGTCTACTAGGTACTTTTTACTTGGCTATGTCTCACTGATATATCAGGGTCAGCATGTTCAAAGCAGTACTTTCTATGCTTCCCCATTCAACAGTTTCATCTTTTCCCTCCATCAAACCACCTCTTCTTACTTTCACTGTTGCTGTCTAAAGCAGCCTGGAAATCTGAACTCATTCTAAGTACACACTCTCCTCTATCCAACTTGTAGAATCATCTCTGGTAATTCTTTTTTTCATTTGTATTTTTTTCATTGTGTTATACACCTACCAATGTAACAGAATCACTTGGCTATCTGACTCTAGCCAATTCCACATACTCACTATGTGCCTAAACTCCTTCTATTCATAAAGTGTGTTATTACCAAACTCATCCTAGTTAGAGCAATTCAGTGCCTATCAGACTTCAGTGTGCATCTTTTTTTTATAATCAATATTTTTTATTATGATATTGTGGAGTACAGTTAATGGTTAGGTATACAAATATGCTTCGTTCAGGCACCCTTGTTGATAAGAGGTGTCTCCCCGTCCCCAGACAGATATTTACTACCATTAATCCCAGTGTGCATCTTAATCAGTAGGGGGCCTTGTTAAAATAGGCTACTGGCCTCAGAGTTTCTGAATCAGAGTTTGCTATTGGGCTTTAGAATTTGCTATTCTAACAGGTTTGTTTACGGGGCTAATACTTTGAGAACTACTGTTCAAACACACAGGACCAAGTTCCTCTTTCAGGATTTCAGAGCTGTTCATAATTTGAGACCACCCTGCTCATACTTACTACACTTATACTTACTACACACTTCTCTTGCTAGGTAGATGTGGATTTATAGTGAAATTAACACATAAGTTTCAAGACCACTCATTTGCATAGGTTTCTTCAAGCTCCTTGCAATTGCTTTGTATTCTTTTCCTTAAAAAGATCTCTAAAATATATATACGCTTCAAGTTACACAAAGACTAGCTTCTTTCCTGTTGCAAGCATTTAGGGTTATTGATAGATATATGAGCTTATTGAATTCCTTTTCATTTCTAGACCTTCTCCGATCTGCTGTCCTTATTCAGTAAATTCTTCAGCTCCCACCCTGCACTTGTTTCTGCTCCACAGCCGACACAACCCACACTTGACTATCAAGACCATTTCCTTATTCCTAAAGGAATCTAGCCCTTTTTACTGATGATTAGCCTTGCATTGCTACTAGTCCTCTTTTAAAAATTGTTTTGTAATTAATTCAGTTTTTTGCTTTCAGTGTTGAATTTATCAAATACAGTACAGGTATTATCAATAAAACAAACAAAAACATGCAACAAGTCACATAGTAGACATTACACGTTTATTCCTATGATGAGAATTTTTCTATTTAATAAAGAGAAGGCCTACAAATCTTAAAATGTAAGGAATAATTCTTCATATTTTTCTCTCCCTAAAAAGGACAAATGTAAACAAGTGTAAAGTCATTTGGCATGTTATTTTACCAAGTTACATATCTACTAATTAACTAATCGATGTTCAGGAAATGTGAAGAACAAGTTAATCAGGTTAATTAAAATAACTATAACAACAGCACCTGATATTTATAGAAGATGTCCTAACAGGCAGGCACTGTGTTAAGGGCTTTGTATATATTATTGCAATCTAACCTCAAATTTTCCTGAAAATTAACTACTATTATTGTTGCAATGGTCTTTGTTTTCAGATGAAACTGAAGTCTAGAAAGGTTAAAACTTCTTTGAAATCCCTCAGTTAGTATAGAATATGGATTAATATAGGATATGGATGAAATACAGGGTCCAAAGCCTTAACTCTTAATCAGGTAAATTAGAAGCTATAATTCATTATGTTAAGGGACAGTGGGTGTGGGAAGATCCTTTCGATCATTTTTCTTTTCTCTATTGCCTATAAAAGCCTGCGAGGCAGGAAGCTAGCTTCACTTAACTATATATAGCACAACAGCACAGTGGCAAGTAGCACCACACCAATCCAAATAGAACAGGTACAACTGGAAGTAAAGAGAATGACATTGAAAAATATAAAAAACGTCATCGAAAGGCCATAAGATGGAGTTAATATAGTCAAAGAACAACCATTTTAACATTGCTTAGCTTTGTCATGTTTGTCTAACAGTTATCTTTAACTTTCCCTCTAATCATTAGCCAAGGACAGAACCAGTTTCTTAGACATAGCTATTGATAATTGTTTACAACCCTCTCCCTGGCTTGTTTTGTCAATAAGTTAAAGTAATCAGCCCTTCATGACAGACCCCATCAACGTGGCAGCAGTCATCTGACTAACCCATTCATCTGCTTGCAGTCTATCACCTGTCCATACCTGTGCTGATCTGTAAGCTCTTTGTGATGACATGAAACAGAAAACCACCCAATCACATTAATGAACTGCTCCCGTGAAAAGGAAGGTTGAAAAGCATCCAACCTCAAGCCAGCCATTTGTCATTGCTTTGCTAAATTCTGGTCAGGCATCTGACTATTGAGCTTTGGCTGCCATGTTTCCAGTTTGGATCCCTCCCCTTCCTTGGGAAGGGAATCTCCTCTCTCTCTCTCTCTCTCTGTTTCTTTAATTTACTTTTTGAATAAACTAGATTTTCCAATCTAACCTCTGCAATTTTTTGCATTTATGTGTGGCACCGGATCACATAACCCCTCTTTCCCCCACCTGGTCTGACCTAACATTTTGGAGGTCCCTCTGGGATTTTGATCTAACAGTCATTTTTGTAACTTTCAGACAGATAAAATACTAGTTAACAGACTGTGTTGTTGGCTATTATTTTGATGAGTATTGTATTAGCCCTAGAATCTTCTGTTCATAGGTTATCCTAGTCTACTTTCCAAATTTCTTTCCTCAGTTGCGTGTGCATTGCCTAATTCATGACAACTCCTGATTTCTACAGTAATTTCTTGTCCTTGATGACAGAGATATACCTCAGGACATATTCACACTTTAACTGGACTTCACAATTTAAAGAAAAGTAATTCAAACTCAGATGAGTCACTATTGACAAGAGGTAGAACTAGCAGCCAAAGTCAATGTGAGATTATTTGACTTCCATTTTTCTTAACTAGATAAGATACTTAGCTTTTATTCCCTAAGTTACCCTTCCACTGATCAAAATAACTTCACAGACATTGTGATATTTATCATAATATTCATGACATAGAAGGTAAATAACACAATTCCCTATATCAATATCAAACTAAAGAAAAGGAAAATAAAGACATATGTACAACATGCTGGCAAAAACATACAAATTCTGTTTTTTTTTTTTTTTTTTTTTTTTTGAGTTGGAGTCTCACTCTGTCGCTCAGACTGGAGTGCAGTGGCCGCTCCCGGCCACCACAGCCTCGACCTGCTGGGCTCTGGCGATCCTTCCACCTCAGCCTTCCAAGTAGCTGGAACTACAGGCATGCGCTACCACGCCCGGCTGATTTTTGATTTATTGTAGAGATGAGGTCTCGCTGCCCAGGCGGGTCTCGAACCCGCGGGCTCAGGCAATCCACTCACCTCAGCCTCCCAAAGGCGCGGGATTACAGGCTGAGCCACCAAGCCCGGCTAACATACAAATTCTGACTCGGCTTAATATAGTGTGACATTTTTGTATTTTATTTCGATTGCTCCTTCAACCATTATGTTATTTACAGCAACTCTATAATAAAATAATGTGGAATATTTACTTAGAGTTGTCATCCCCAGTACTTAATAGGCACACATTATCTTCAATGTAATCACGGGGAGAATAAAAAAAAACTGTATCTGTATCTTGCATTTACAGTCTCAATTCTAATAAAACAAAATAATATTAAAATGTTTAATCGTAAGTTTATCACATATAAATGCCTTATTGACATTATATAATAAAGATAAACTAAGTATTAGTTTTATAACACAAAACAAAGTTATTTTTTATCTTGGGAGGTGGAAGGTTTACTAAAATGCTCTTCATGATATATCCATTAAATTAATACCTTACAAGTGTCTATAATTCTGAGGAGTATTTGAGATGTGCCAAAAATTAATATGGAATATTAATATCATTTACTTCAATTATCAATTGTCATTTTGGCGCACCCAAAATGAAATATCTTGTGTATAACAACTACTCATCATAGTCATGCAAGAGACTGTGATCCCATATGAGACATCACAAGAACATTGTAATATGACCAGAGGCATTTCATTTTCAATTAGAGAAGCCTCTAAAAGACTAATCAAATTAAACATAAAAGTACCAACAGATTAAATAACTTATTTAGAGTCATGCATGATGGCTGAAGAGCAGAATATTATAGGCTGCTCTTCATACAATCATTCTGAGAAAATGTTTTGCTCTTGATAGGGATATTCACATTTAGATCTCCTGCTCCTTGAAAACATGACTGGGTGGCTACTAATATCAGCAAACCTACACTCCAAAATAATGAAGTGCCTATTTTCAAATTGCTTTTACTCAGGCAAAGTCAGCATCTGAACTCCTCTTTATAGTTCTATAAAGAGAATATATTTCACTTCAATTATCAATTTAATCATGAAACTAAGGATAAATACAAGACCTTGCCTTGAGCAGAGTATCCCATGTGGAGCAGTAATTTGTTTCTTTCTTCTTCTTTCCTTGCCTTGCTTTCTTCTTTTTTTTCTTCCTTTCTTTCTTATATCAGAAATCATGCTATTGCTTATATAGTTTTTTATTCAAAGCACTAAAATTGAAAGAATTTTTTTAAAGGATTTTGAATGGTGAGTCCATTATTATTCGCTGAACACAATATTAAGCTAGGAAAAATTAAATAAATGTAGTCCTTTAAAAATTATAGAGTAAATTATTACTCAGTATAAACATTAGCAAATTAATACTGAAATTCATCAACAATGATTAATTTATGTAAAGCATGTTATATAGCACATGGCCCATATTTAGAGTTCAAAACTTATTAATTTCTCTAATAGTATTTTAGGTAGTAGTTGTATTATTGATAACTGTGATTTTGTGAGTTAGACTGCAGTCACGCTAGCAAAACAATGTTTAAATATCTGGTAGTATATTTATATGCATGTACGTGTGTATATATGAGAGAATGAGAGAGTAAAAGTATCAAAATAAACCTGGTCATCAGGTTTTTTCATAATGAGTTATATTATTTTTCAAGGTACAACAAGCAAGTTATTACCAACAGTATTCAATTACTTTTCTAGTTTTCATTGATGCAAAAAGGAAAGAAAAAAGCAAAGCAAACCATGGACCTCAAGATTTCTCCTGCTGAATGAACAATGATAAGAAAATACTGAATCATTGTTTCACCCTGTTAATGCTATTAATGGACTAATGTACAGGAAGACTACAAGTAAATTTAATGGTTAGTGAATCACATTGTTTTCCATTTCATACACAGCACAGACTGCCTCTGACTCATCCAGTGTCTACTCCCATAATCGTGATGGTTCTTATACTCCCTTCTTCTAACTAAATCAAATGGCTCATACTAAAACACTCAAAATAGACAAATATTTCCTTTTTATGTTAAAAGATTAAAGAGTCACACTGTAGAGAAAATTCTTAAGTGTTGTTTTATCTCAGAAGATCAATTGTAGAGGACCCAAGTGTAAATTGGCTGGTATTAGACATCGTGGCAAAAAGAACACTCTTCCCAGACCTGGAGGAGATAATTAGGACCTATTGCTAGGTGAAGTCACAGTATTCATTTAAGGTTCAGACAATGTGTTAAAGTGTGTGTTTGTGTGTGCGTATGTTGTGTGTGTGTGTGTGTGTGTGTGCGTGTGTGTATGTTCCATAAAATTGTGGCTTAACAAAATGATAGCTGTGATCGCTTAAGTATTCTTGGTAATAACATTCCTATGATTAGAAAAGTGATACATGGTCACAGTAAAAATTTTAGAGTATCTAGGTGAATGTATTGGAAAAACATAAATCATCCATGAAATCAACACTTAGAAATAACCAGTATTAAAATCCTATTATAGTTTTTCCAGGATATTTCCTAAACATAAGCTCGTGTTTTTTCTTTTTTTAATGTAATACACACACACACAAACACACACACACACACACACACACACACACACACAGATATACAGTCATATAATATAGATCCTCTTAAAATATGGATCATACTTTTATATCTTAGCTTTTGTAGTTACCTTTATGATGTAGGTATTTACCAACATGTCCCATGTCATTAAAAGTTAGGTTAAAAATCATGATTTCATCTTATGATGTAGGTTTATTTAACCACATAACTGAGATAAACAACTGTATGCATAATTCTTTCTCTATATCTTTTTTTCAATGACATAACCTTTTGGAAGTAGATCAAAGTTTTAATTTTTATACACTGTAATGATAACAAATTCTTTCTTTAAGTAAGTCATTGAAACCCATGTGCTAATCACATAGCCTATCATTTGTACATAGATTTAACCTGCTCACTTATAATTTCTTAGATGTCAGACTCACTCATTCCTGATTGGTTGTCCTTGGATATTGTTGATGGGTAAGAAAAAGAAAAGGTTAAATAGGAAAAATAAAATGACCCATATAGAAGTGATTTTGGATTAAAGAAAAATACATTTAACATGAGACTACTGACCTGAACTATGAAAAAGGTGAAGGTGGATGACAGAGTCTACTAGAAAAATTGTCACCAGTATGAGACAAGCATTCTCTAGATCCCACACTCTTGTTCTAAATTTTAATATGTAACCTAATGTTTTGGCCAACAGTCCATTTCATACTCTGCTTGCTCCCTGGAAACATTTCTGTTTCCTTCATACTTGTGATCTTAAAACCCAAATCAAAACATATTTTTCTCTTCTAACTTGAAACTAACCAGAATTATATACATCTTTCGCCTTTATTGAGTTTAGGCAATTTGTGTGTTCCCCACTAAAAGAAGAATCACTCTTTATAAAGTGAGACTAACACTAACTTCCAACATATGCTTCTTGTTAGAATATTCTCCCCAGACAGCTGTTCTTAATCTGGCTAATAAGTAAGATTTTCTTATATTGATATCCTTCATATAAACAAATAACTGGTTGTCTGTAAAGGTAAAAACTTCCACCAGGCAGCCTGTGCACAGTCTATGCTGAACACTTTAACACCACTTTCCTTGTAAAATGTCCTTTATGGATTGACTATGTCCTCTAGAACTTTTCTTTACTTACTATGAAAAAATTGATATCTTCAATTTTCCCCCAGAATGTTCTCTCTCTTTCTCTACTTACCTGAAGTCTGAATTTCCTTTGATAACATCACTGCTTTTATCTCAGTGCTACCAAGCACACTTAATCATATCTACTTGGCTTCTTCCCATTTCTTTGAATATGGTTCTGATTCATAACCACTATACTCAAAATCTCACCCCTTCTCCTGCACACATAATCAACCATTCAGCCGTGACCTATACCACTACTAGACATTAGTCTCTAGGGAAGAAGTAGCTCAACTAGTTTTGATTTGTGCTTTTGATCTCATATCTCTCCTACTTTTTTGTGGCTTTACTCTAAAATGCTATATTCTCCCTTCTGAATTTCCACTGCCTCCACCCATCATTCATGGGCTTGTAAATGGTTTAACATACCTTCCATGGTCAAGAAGCTCTTTGGGGCCTTGTCTCTCTTTAAGAAGCACTTCCTGCTTTCCTTTCCTTCATTACCAAATTTCTTGAATTAATATCTACTCTTCCTTTTACTATAACATAACCACTGCCTCCATTGCACAATGACTTTGTAATTTTCAATTCCAAGATCAATTCTTTTTTTTCTTTTTTTTTTGAGTTGGAGTCTCACTCTGTCGCCCAGACTGGAGTGCAGTGGCCACTCCCGACCACCGCAGCCTCGACCTGCTGGGCTCCGGCGATCCTTCCGCCTCAGCCTTCCGAGTAGCTGGAACTACAGGCACGCGCTACCACACCCGGCTAGTTTTTTATTTATAGTGGAGATGAGGTCTCGCCAAGTTGCCCAGGCGGGTCTCGAACCCGAGGGCTCAGGCAATCCACTCACCTCGGCCTCCCAAAGTGCTGGGATTACAGGCTGAGCCACCGAGCCCGGCCAATTCTTTTTTTTCTAATATTTTATTTTTATTTTAGATTCAGGAGGTAGACACTCATATTTGTGACGTGAACACATTGTATAGTGATGGGGATTGAGTCTTAGGTGGCCCATTCCCTAGATAGTGAATATTGTACCCAGTAGGTAGTTTCTGAACCATATTGACTCTCCCCCTGCCCTGTTATTGGTGTCCCCAGTTTATTATTTTCATCTTTTGGGACTGATTAGCTCCCACAGATGAGTGAGAACATGTGGTGTTTGGTTTTCTGTTTCTGAGTCAATTTACTTAGGATGATCTCCAGCTCCATTGATGCTGCTGCAATGGACATGCTTTCATTCTTTTTATGGCTGCATAGTATTCCATGGTGTGTATGTGTGTGTCTATGAGTGTCTGTGTGTGTGTGTGTGTGTGTGTGTGTATACATATCGCATTTTCATTATCCACTGATCAGTTGGTGGGCATTTAGGTTGTTGATTCCACATCTTTGTGTTGTGACTTGCGTTGCTCCATAGATCAATTTTTAGTATTCCAAAATGAGCTTGAGTCCTAATCAAGTTTTTTTTTACTTCATTAAAGAATTTGACAATAGGATATCACTTATTTGTTAAGATTTTCTTCTAAAACTTACATGAGATCATTCGCTTCTGGCTCTTCATTTACCACCTTTCCCTGCTATCTACCTGGGCAGCTCTTTTGCAGATGCCACATTAATTGAAATTGAAATTTGGGCCTCTCTCTCTTGTCTTATGTCTCCTGCACACTCCCTGGACAAGGACACTGGCTGTTCTGGCTCTATTATTATCTAAGAATTGGTAAGTATCAAATCTGAAGATATTTGGGTGAATGTTTAAAATATGGCCTAAAATTTAGTAAGGATTGAAATGTAAAATGCAAAAGATAACAAAGCTTAATTTACAAAAAAATTATATGTAATTAGTTAACCTTTCTCAATATTTAGCTTTGTTTTTCTCTCCATTTCTGGTGTCACTATCCACTCAGTTACTCAACTTTGAAATCATCAAATCAAGCTTTAGCCCTTCCCCTAACTTGAATCTCTCTCCCTCTCTCTCCCTTTTTTTCTAGTTTGCTTTCTAAATAAACTATATTTTCCAATCTAAAAAGAAATCATCAAATCACATTTGATTTAACCTTCTTTGTTGCTGTTCCCCTCCACAACTCACTTCTGATCTACTTTGCTTACCACCATCACAGTTACCTTTCAAATACATAGAATGGATTAACTATATTGATCAGATTCAAAGGCTTAAAAACTTTGATGATTCTGTTAACAGAACTCAGTAACATCTACTATTCAAGTCCTTTATATTTTTGCCCTGACTTCTTTTTCTAATCTCTGTTCTTACATAATTGTTCTCTTTTTCCACCCAAGCAGAATTCATCTCATATTACTCCTATAGTTCATTGTTTATGCCAGTAATCATAATTCTTTTTTTTTTTTTTTTTTTGAGTTGGAGTCTCACTCTGTCACCCAGGCTGCAGTGCAGTGGCACACTCACAGCCGCCCCAGTGTCAACCTGCTGGGCTTCAGTGATCCTTCCACCTCAGCCTTCCAAGTAGCTGGAACTACAGGTGCATGCTACCACACCCAGCTAATTTTCTATTTACTGTAGAGATAAGGTCTCGCCAGGTTGTCTGGGCTAGTCTTAAACCCACGGGCTCAGGCAATCCACTCACTTCGGCTTTCCAAAGTGCTAGGATTACAGGCTGAGCTACCAAGCCCGGCCAGTCATAACTCTTAACTACTTCTGTTCTAATTTTTTTGCATGACTGCCCCTCCAGTGAGATTTGAAGTTCCTGAAAGGTATGGGCCATATTTTTCACCTCTATTCTAACACCAGCACAGTTTCTAGTGAATATTTGAAGCTCAAAGTATATTTTAATAACCAATTTCAGTAATTGAAATCATTCTGATACACTACAAGTATAACTTTACTTTTGATGATATTAATTCAATACCAAAACATGCTTTAGTGTAGTTTTAAGTTTATTAAAATTTAGATCACGCCTTCTCTTTGGAAGAATGTCAATTTTCCTGAGCATCAGCATGACTTCTTTCAATACTCCCGATGATATTAAGTGAAAAGTATGAATATTTCTCCATAGTATAGATAAAGAAAATAAGACTAATAGAAATTAATTTACTTATCATTGTCACAAAGCCAGCAGGTGATACAGTAGGGATTAAAAATACTTACTTTGAATTTCCATTCATTAACATATTCACTCCATGAAGCATTCATTCAATTGTAACTTCCCATCTTTTTATGAGAACAAATGAGATAATGTCTGTAAAACAATTTGAGCTACTCAGGAAAAGCAAGCTATATTATTTAAGAGATGAATTTGATAAATTGGATTCACAAATAAGTGGATTGGCTCAAAGCCTTTGTGAGAGGAAGTTATTGTGTCATTTTCCCAATCATCTTGCCAGTTTACCTCAAACCTCACAACCCTACAAATCTCCTATAGAGTTCAGTAAATGAACTTCTTGAAAATGAGTTTTGGTCTCAATCCAGGATATTTTATTCGCACTTTCCCCATATTCTCGCCAATAGTTCACTGACCCATTACATCACCAAACCTACTACTTCTCAGAATCAGAATACAAGCACATTCGATTTGTTTCGTATCTAGTATTTTAGCAGTAGTCTCATAACGATTTGAGATAGAAAGCATCTGTTCTTTCATAATATTATATTTATGTGCAAGTTCTACATGAGAATGCACCACGTAAGCCTTCAAGAGTGCACCTCTTGCACGTCAGTCTTTTTCAATAACAGCACCTACTACATAGGGCCCAAGGGCACCCATTAAGTGCTCAATGATATTTTCTACTAGGCATTCTTTTGTCCTCTGAGAGCATTTCTAGCACTCTCAGAAGGGCAATACAATCAATGTGCAACCTCCAATAGTTCTGAGCTTCACAATGTGGATGCTACTGAAATACCCACAATGTATGAAGAAGAAGTCGCTGCTTCACCAGCAAATGTGAATCATACACAGGCAGACAAAGCCAGTCATGTCCTGTATTCCACTGTTTAGAAAAATAGAATGATTTCATTTAGGGCAGAAGTTGAACAGAAATAGAGTAGAATTCAATTGGATTTCATAAGTAAACTCTGCTCCAAGAAAAGTGACTCTGTATGTATAAACCAAAAATGCAATTTAAACAACACAATACGTTTTAGATTTCTGAACATTCATTCGGTTTTACTATAAATGAAGTTTCACTTTAAGTGAATTATGCCATCACTTTTGGGAATCTAAATAAATCTTGCTCTCTAAGCAATTTACAGACATTGATATTCCCTTGCAGTTTAAAATACCCCTGTTTACAAGAATAAGGCAGATGGGCACCAGCAGACGGGCACCATGAGGGGAAAAGGAGTGGTACCCACCTGTTACTGTGTTTGTGCCCATGATCCCAGGTTTACCCAGGAGAAGGTTCTATTTTTAGATTTTCGTCTCAAGTATGAAAGGGAAATAGGATAAATCACCATATTTCAAATATTTTTACTATTTCAGTAATTTTAGAACTTAAATATATCCCAAATGTAATATGCAAATGTTACTTTTGGTAACAACTTCCTACAAAACAAGAGTAACAAAATTTCCAGGAATTTTTAAAAAATCATTGCAATGAACAGTCTATGAGTAATTAGAACCCTAGTGCATATGAATTTATCAGTGTAGTAAATCAAGACAAAAATATTAAAATTTTTGCTGTACACAGAGAAAAATTACACATCCAATAATCTCAGGTACTCCATATAGCACATATTAGTTTCAAACTAATGGTGTAGGTGAGGAAAAATAACAACATTAAAGACCTACAGATATGCTGAGAGACCCCCCCAAAATGGAATTATCTTTTGGAGGATGGACCCCTTTTAGTACACTCTGAGTTTCTTCCTCCAGATCAAATAGTCAAAGTTTTTATCTGAAAGTTTTGAGAAGGTTGCACCACAATTTGCAGAAGAAACGTCCTGAGTTGTGGCAAACACGTGGCTGGTTTTTCCACCATGACAATACACCTGCCCACACCACACTGAGTGTTCGGCAGTTTTTTTACCAAAACAGCATGACCCCCATGTCCCACCCTCCCTAATTTACCCAATATTGCCCTAGCAACTTTTTTGTTTGTTTCCCTGGATAACAAAAATCCTCAAAGGGAAATATTTTGCTGATGTAGAAGAGGTGAAACAACAACAACAGCAATAACAACAACAAAAAGCAGCAGAAGTACTAAAAGGCATCAAAATTGACAAGTTCAAAACTGTTTTGAGCAGTAAAAAAAGTATCTTGATAGGTGTCCTGCATCAAATTGGAGAGTACTTTAAAGGTGATTGAAGTTTTGAACATGTAAGAATAAATACACAAGTTTTTATAAACAAATTTCAGGTTGTTTGGGTCCCCCTCATATACAACTGAACTCAATTTAAGAAAAAGTATTTTAACACAAACATGCAGCTTGCTTTCTGTGTTTAGTAGTAATCCAACTCTGTTGTCATTCTGTTTATTTTTTGGTTTTTCAAATTTTGTTTGATTTGAAGCAATTCTCCTATTAGTAACATGCAATATATTTCCCCACGTTACCATCTTTGGACACCATCCTGTGGGAGCTGAAATGGCTCATAAGCCATTCAGCAAATATAGACTAATTGCTAATTATGTGGAAATTATTTTTGAAATAAGGAAAGTTATGTTAGGTAACTAACAACATCACAGTTCTGAATGGACCTCACGATGTATTTAACAAAAGAGTCATAAATGCGTAAAATAAATTACAAATAAGAGATTAACAAAATATAACTCAAAAGGACAATAGAAGAGATAGTCAAATATGAGTTACTTAAACAAATTTAGCAAATGTAACAAATACTCCATGAAAAAAACAAATGCCCCCCAAAACCAAAAAATGGAGTCGTTTTTATAACAGTGCAAAGCCTTCCCTGTCTAGCCTCTCTGTTTCTAAATTCAATAATACATCTTGCATATTGAGGATTAAATTTTTTCATGAAATTTAAATATGACTATGTCACCTGTCCCCCAATTCAAAACCATGACACAATTCCAATTAATTTATTTGACTAATAAGATCGTGTCTGACCTTATGACTTCATAGATACCCAATCTCATAACCACTATCATCACTTGCTCTACTTGGGTCTCAGTTTTTCTCGAGTAGAAGTAAGATAGTTGCAGCTCCTTAAACAGCACCATTATGCATGTCATTGTTTTCTGACATATTTCCTTTTCCTCTACTTGAAATGCCCTCCCCCCAAAATCTATCATGTCTATCTTTTCTTTCTTCTTAAAATGCCAGCTCAAATAGTTGCCCATGAGTCCTTCCATAACACTTTCAGGCAGTTGCTTCTCTTTTTTTTAATCTACATATTTCCCCCACTGTAGTACTTGTTTTTTATGGATCTTTCATAAGATTATAGGCCTCTTGAAGACAGTTACCATATTCTTTCCTTGATATGTTTTTAGGGCCTGATGATTGCCTAACTTGTAGTAAGTGCTTAGTAAATGCTTAAGGAGAGAAGGCATAATCTTGATCTAGTATAGACTGGGGAAACTTCAGAACTGACAGACATCAGGACTATCTGGAAGGCAGAGTGGAAGTTACAAGAGACTCCTGGAAAGGATAGAACAAAACTTCAGAGTCAGCAGAGCGAAGTATCAGGTACATTCTGGTGACAACAAAGAAACTCTGGCTATAAGGCAATTAATTGGGAAAGACGACTGCCAGGATGAATCTGGATAAGGTGATTTTTATCTAATAATTTGCTGTATTGAATTGAACTCTCTCCCATCATTCATAAACTAAGTTATTTAGCTATAATACATTTTATGTTTGATGAACTTAATCCATGTGATAAATTGTATGTAAACAATCCTTTCATATTCCATTATATTTTATATTTCAGAATGCATGTATAAAGTTACTTATATTTTCCTTTTGAGTCTGTGTGTAGTATAAAAGTTTTTTTTTAATCCTAGAAGAACTACTTACAGAATCCATCTGTGGAAAAAAAAAGCCTAGAAAAACAAAATAACAATAACAACAGAAAGCTTTTATTACGTGTGTGCTACTTACTTCTCCCAATTTGGCTATACTAAGTCATGTGTGACTGACGCCAACACATCCACCAACCACCTGATCATTCCTACCAGCCATTGACAGGGTGTGGTCAAATGGAAGCTGGAGGACCTTTCAAAAGTATTTTTGGATTCAGTGCTTAAGCAAAACTTCATTAGATCCATAGCAACCCAAGCTATATTCATATCTGTCTGAATTTCTAAACAGGCAAACTATGAGTTGGGTATGAGTAAACCCCAGAACAAGGATCCTCACACTGGAAGAAAAAATGAAAAAAAAAAAAAAAAAAAAAAAGGAACAGACTGCCTATCAAGAAAGCAGCTGGAAAAGTCTAAAAGCAAAACACGTAGCTGGCATATTTCTCTTGTATATTAGCCAAATCCCTACAGGGAAAAAATGTCATGTAGACTTCGGTCAACAAACAAATATCGATAAGACATTAAATAAATCAATCTAGCCAGTTATAATATATCATATGCTGAGTTATGAGGATAGAATCATCATAATAACACCAGTAACAATGTGTTTGCTTTTAACTGGATTATATATCTGTTCTCTGTTAATTGGAATCACATGTGATTATGTTCTTTTTAATTCAGTGTTTTGAGTCTACATCATCTGAATACAGAGATTTCTATCATTAGTTAAAACATCAGTGAAAATATGTATGAGAAAACTGAGGTAAAAATAAGACCTCTCAAAGTATACGAATAAATGCAAATTTTTCATTATATAAACACCTACATAGTATAATGTTACATTTCTATCTTTTTTTCCTGCTCTATGGGAAATAAAAGAAGCATATATCTTTCCAAGGGTTTCAGTCTTTCCTTTATATTTCCTGTCATTTGGTGTACAACTCATTCATAAGTTACCAATACAGACCTAGTCAAGCTTCAAACTCAGAAAGCAAAGTGACAACTGCTTTTGTTGTATTATCATACTGTATAACCACTAGCAGAGAATGAAGAATATTTTCCTCTGCCTGTAAAGCCCTCTTCAGGAGATTAAATGGAATTCTTCAGGAACCACTCATAGTTGTATCTAGCACAGTGCCTGAACACCAGGTACTCAATAAATATTTGATAAATGAATGTAACCACAAAAAGGGAATCATTAAATATTTGAATGCACTTACATGACAAGTATTATGGCTTTATTCAATACCCACAAAAGTTTCTGATACTAGAAAAGTATCATTGAAAGAAATAACAGTAGTTTTTCTCTTACGCCTCTGGGTTTAAAAGTTAATATGCTACTATGAATGCACTAGGAAATGTGAATATGACATTTTATACTAATTATAGTGTAACTTTAAAATGTAACTTATTTTTGTTGTCTCTATATATGTATGTATGTGTATATATGTGTGTTTGTATGGTACACCACTTGACTTTTTAAAATATTCACCAAGCAGAAACTTTATGAAGTAATTAATTTGTGTGTATTAGGACTTAAAAATGAAAGATTTCTTCATTTCATAAGAATGTTTTAACTCTTAAGTCCTAAGGTGACCAAGGAAATGGCCTTGAATTGGGGACTTGAGTATTGAATCAAAACCTCAGAATACAGGTTATTACACCCCAGCCCTCATCTTTGAAGGCTGGAAAGTATATAAAAGTACTTTGCTTTTTAGTTTGCCCAAGAACTATGCCTGACTTTCATGAGTATCTGTTTAACTCAACCTGCTGCACTGGGCATAGTAAATAACCAAAAGGTAATTTCTTTACTTTCTTTAAGGAAACAGTATCTTGCACTTCCAGTGTTCCGTCACATTTAATAAAGATGAATCTTTCTAGCAGTTTACCACCCTCAGTTATTTTAAAAATAAGGAAGCAGAATCTTCAGTGATATTTTGAAAATGTATAAAGCATGGTGTTTTTTCCATTAGAGACAGAGAAGAGTATTGCTTGACAATCAGAGATCAAAGGATCCTCTCCTATGTTGAGGCTTCAAGGAAGGGGGTGCAATTATTGTAAAAGGTAAACCAATTGTTTTAGATTGGCTTCTTCAGAGCCCTGGATACGGAGTGTGACAGGTGCTGCAGGTAGACAGACCTTTGCCTATTGATACAAATTGAATCTGAAAATAGCAATTTATTCGCCCAATCAAACCAATCACCGCAATGCAGTTTTCTCTTTCAGCTCTTATTTCCAACCAACACTTTTAACCACTTTGAAACTTCTGTTTTGTAGTAACATTTCTTTTCCAGCAAGCGTTTAGGGAAGCTGTCACCGAAAGCCTCATTCTAGCCTTTTTAGCTTTGAGCCTTTCTTTCAGAAGACCATTTGTTTACAGTTACACCACTTATTCTAGGCAAAAATGATCAACACCTGTTCCAAATTAGTGCTCCAGTCCCCACACTCCTTTTTCTCTTCACCACCAACTGTCATTGCCTTTCTTTACCCATAAAAAAGCAATCACATTAGCATCCTTTGTAGCACAATTTCACAACTTCAAAGACTTACCAGACATTCTGTAGTAAAACTCTCTCTTATACATGGCAACATAATCAACTTCCAGGAAATAGGAAAGCACATAAAATAAAGGCATTTTTGAAGTGAATCTTTTTATTTTAACGTTTACTTGAAGTGACACCTAATGGCTCAAGAAATTGAAACAAGTAAATGAAGGATAGTTTGCCTGAGGGGAAACAAACAGAGCAAAGAACTCTCAATTTGTATCAAAGACTGGACAAATAAGTGGAAGTGGACACTTGAAATTTCAAGTCAACACATATTCCTGGCATTTGACCAGCCTTTCCAAAGCTCCTGATGGAGAGGCTGGCAATGGCTAACCACAGGTTGTTGCCATGGTTACAAGCAGCCAACAGGAAAAAAAAAACAAAAAGGGTTGGGAAACACTTAAAAGCAAAACAAGTTGTACTGGAAAGAATAACATTGAAATGTATTTTGAAAGCAAAGGCAGTCTATCAGAAAGAATGTAAACAAAGAACATTCTTGATATCAATAACAGACCAGACTGTATTTTAAGGATGTTCTATATTATAAGGCATTCATCTGGAGGAGAAAAAAAAAAGTACAAGGAGTAAAAGGAAGCCAGACAAGAGGAATGAGTAGTAACAGCAGCAGCTCTGGTTACCATCGTTGTTTCTCATACCTCAGCATTTCAGAAAAGTGAAACCTGCAGGCAACTGTTACCCATGTATTAATCTAAATTCCTAATCAGGAAGCCAGCAGAAGCTGATTTGGATATTTAACCTTAAATCAATGTATTTTTACTTAAAGAGATGATGGGAAAACACTTGGTCATTTAAATCAAGAGATGCAGGACTTTTCATTATGTTGAAAACTTAAGTTGATATTAGCAAAGATTGACCAAAAGCAGGTGATTACTAAAAAGCAAAATTTGTGTCAGAGTTGGGTCATTACCATATACTCAGTGGCCTTTGGCCATAGTTTCTGTGTTGTGGTGTGTCCCTCTCTAAGGGCAGTGATGTACTGGAGCTGCCAACACCTTTTAAATCTTAGGGAATGTTGTGAGCCAGTTATTAAATGCAGCCATTATTAAAAAATAAAGTATATAAGCTAACAATTTAATAAATTGTATTAAAATAACTGTTTTACTTCTTTTACAATTATCTACGCTCTGGAGATTTTTCTCTGTTGTAGCTGTATAATGGAAATAGTATTTATTGGTAAGCTATGTGCCTCCCTTACAAATTCCACATTCAGTGACTTGGCATTGGTAGCTAAAATTGGCCATGCTGCAAGTACTTACACCATAAAAACTGACAAACGCTACATACTAGGGCTATATTTTTAGCTGGATTGATAATCTGGACTTAAGGTAGTGATGGAGAAAATAATAATGTAGAATTAATAATGTAGAATAAGCATGAAAACTTGCCATGTCTGTCCAAGGGGATTCTCCAAGGGGCCGACTGGTGCCACTCTCAAGAAAGTCGCAACTTGGAATAAAATCTGACATGCCTAAAGTTTTCAGGGGACAGGAGATGCTTATTTTCTTTGCCATCCTTTGATTGCCTACATGCATAATTAAGTCCCTTTTGGATAGATTCTGTACTTATTCACATGCTGAAGTTGTTATAAAAACATTTGTCATGTCTGTTGCTATCACAATGCAAAAAGCAGAAAATATTGATGGAATGCTATTCCAGTATTTTAAAACTATTATCTGATTCAACAAAGAAGTGCTCACATCACTGATGAGTAAGTGACGTTCTGATCTATGTCTTCATTGTTTTACTTGCATAAATGAAAACACCAGCCAATATGTATGTCACAGGTATATTCATTTGTCATTTGCAGCCAATTAACAAATCATACTGCAAGAACCAATTGCTCATATGAAATTGATCACAGGCTACATGTCATTATTTGTAAATTAGGAGCGTCACATTTAATATATCAGTAAAATGTATAATAGGTGTGCGTGTGTGTGTGTGCGCGCACGCACATGCGTGGACAAATGCTATATGGAAAAAGTTATTGTGGTGGCATTATATTCTAATATTTTATTTCTTCTAAATGGATATGTGAAATGTTAGTATGTTTCACTTAACTCTCCCGTGAAAAGCCAGGCTATCTACTATAGGTCTTTATTGTAGCACTGGACAGATTCAATGAAACATCAAATAAGACATTTCAAATATAATCCATGGGCTGTTCAAGAAAAATTAACATGAATGTGTTTTCTTATTCCTCTTTCCGTGTTCAAAACTCCCAATTGCTTTTAAGGAAGCCCTTTTATTTTATCTTTCTTTTCTCTCCTGACTGCAGGGTCACATTCAAAAGTATATAATTATGAACATCCCACTGGTATCAAAAGTTAACTAAGTTATAGTCTCTGAAAAGAATGGCTTTGGAGCATGAGCTTAATATTGGTTTACACGATTTCCATTTGCTGAATTTCCCCTAGATGCTCAATTAAAAGTTTAAAATGATAGCTTAAAATGTACTTGGGAAGAGCAGGAAGGAGGGATAACAAAAGCCTTAGTACATTTTTGCTGATGTTGTGTTTATGTCTACTATTTTGAAAGTAGTGATGGCGTCACAAGTATATCACTATGGTGGGGGGAGGGAGATGGGATTAACAGTAGCAAATATCTGTCTGGGTACGGGGAAACATCCCATATCAACAGAGTGCCTGAATGAAACGCAATTGTATACCTAACCCTTAACTGTACCCCACAACTTCACAATAAAAATAAAATAAATAAAATAAAATAAAATAAAAACTTATCAAACAGCATTTTAAATATGTGCATTTTATTTAATGTCAATTATACTTCAATAAATTTGTTTTAAAAGTTTCTAAAACGAAGGAGGATAAGTTAGAGCATGTATTCACATAAACATGTACATGTGATTATTAAGATTATCACTGATATGAACTGATTTGGGGCCTACTCTTTTGCTCTTTGGTGCTTCTGTTCTTTTAAAAAATAACAAACATTTTTATAATAACTAGTTATTCTACCTTTTAAAGCAGGCAAACACTATCTACATGATATACATGCAATCATTTTTGGAGTGCACATTTAGAGAAAAAAATGAAGATGTTTAACTTGAAAGTTTACCCAAGGCTTACAAGACTGCAACTTTTACTTTCCTTGTATGTCCTTTCATTCTAAATGTATTTTTCTTCTAAATATTGTGTTGATATGTATTTCTTCTCTACTTGAAAATGTTATCTAAATATCTATTTATGTGTAACACACACACTGAAACTTGAGAATAAATGACACTTTGATTTTGATGAATTACCTACAAATTTATAATAAACAGGAGAGCAAGACATATTTTGGCATTCTCAAAGAACTTTATTCTGTCTTAATTTAGACTATTAAAGTTGAATTTTATCAGAAAGAGAATTCTGGAAAACTCATGTTGGCTGAACTCAAGTGAGTTTCTAAAAAATAGTCTATATGAACTTGAATTGTAAATAAATCTCTTAATATGTTCCTTTCAATTCCTTAATTTAGTCAAAAAATGTTTTGCCTTAAATACTATTATGTAAAAATGAATGCGAAAAAAAGATCTACTGTCAAGGAACTCATAAGCAGGCCAAGACAGATTAACAAGTAACTTTGATAAAACACTTAAAGAGTTGTTGGAAATTTTTTATTAGAGAGTAAGAACAGAAAAGGGAAGGGTGATACCCTCCTGCAATTTGTCCTTATGGGAGATTTATACATAAAAATGCTGTGCAAGCTAAGAAACATAGAATATAGATATAATGGCTACTTAGAAAGAATGTGAATGTGATCATTACAAGTTTTCACTTTCTAATTTTCTAGTTCTTTATAATATCCTGTATAGACTCTCATGGAGGCCCAGCCCCCAGTAATACAGAATTTTCTATCTTTTTGAGATCTGCTGTGTTTGTTTTTCATCTCCTCTAAGAAGAGCTCTTCAGTGGTTAACCTCTTCATTCAAAAGCTAATATATCCCTATGTTCCCTAGAAAGCAGCTTCCTTTCCTGGCATAATTCCCTGAATGTGTTTTAAGAGCTTTGACTAAGTTGGTTTGTCTTTTAGTTTGCAATGTGCTTTTGAATGATCAATATGCATTATGGAATTATGCTTACTCATCATTTTTTCCAATCAGGAAAACACATCAAAATTTTGGCAAGAACATTAACACATAAATAATAATACTCACCTAATGCAACCTCTCATTACTCTCTGTTTTTCTCTTCCCAAACTCAGTTTTATTTTGTTTTTCTAATGTTATATTTTCATTCATTTCTGGTAAATCTCTCAATTTAATAAATAATATTTAGAAATGAGCCAGAGCCCTTTATCCTCTTATCAAAACAACTGAAATAACTTGCAGAAGCTTTGAAACACCCACAGCATTGCAAATTTGAGCCAATGATTTTTCTCGCTGGCCTTCTGACCCCACTATCAGAAAGGGACTACATTTTATCTTGCAAAAGTAGATGAAGAAATGTCCCTGGCATGTCCAGCTCTGAAACTATAACTTTAGACCAATAATACAACATTTAAATGGGCACAGATGGGGACAGTGGAAGACAATTGTTCTAGTAATTCAAAACACTTAGAAGGATCTCTACAACCCAGCACTCTAGATTCTAGAGTTTCAAAAGAGGCTAAGAGGATACCTCGACAGGAGGTATCCCACTCTTCATTTAAAAAAACAGTTTTTAACTATATTTTCCCTACTGTGCTATCGAACACAAGAATATGTTCCTTTTATCTAACTGAATGTTTGTACTCATTAACCACCCTCTCTTCATCCACCCACACATTTTTCCCAACCTTTGGTAACCATAATTCTACTCTTTGCCTCCAAGAGAGCAAATGTTCAAGCTGATCTGCACCCTAAATATCCTGATTTGATCATTATACATTTCATGCATGTATCAAAATATCCCATGCACCCTATCAATATGTACAAATATTATGTATTCATAAAAAAGTTTGCTCTCCATATTGCTTAAGCACCTTTATTCTAAAGGTTGATGGTGTCTCATTCCATATATTTAAAAGTCTGCCTTTATCCTTCCACTATTTGTTAGTTATGACTTAAAAAGCTAAATTTTTCATCTTTGACCATAAAATTTTAAAAATAATACGTATAAGAAAATCTAAAACACCCCAAACACCTAACGTTACTTTGTTTGTGTAGTATTTTAAACGAGTCATTCACAGTAATCTATTCATACTCCTAGTGAAACTAATACAGGAAATTTAGAAACTAGCCCTCTGACTGTATGCTATGGTTTCCAAAGTGACATATTGAAAGTCAAATCAAGAAAAAGAATTACTGCTTCATACTAATTTTGCATGCAATGCATAAATAACTGAAATAAACGGAACCATTTGTGGAAAGCTTTGAGTTAGCTGCAATGTACCTATTTTTTTTTCCAGCCATAAATGACTTTGAAAGCAGGTGTCAAGAAAAACAACAACAATAATTAAACCTACAGTATAATCCAAAGTTGGCAACATGCATGGTTCTTATAATGAGCAAACAGACAAGAAAGTAGTTATTTCCAAAATTAAAATATGTGAATATAATAATATCTACATTTTCTGCAATTAGTTGTAATAATTTCGTCCAGAATTCTTATTCTTTTCCTACCTGTAAAATACAAGTCAAATAACACTTTCCAAAATGCCCATTAGTCTATGTTTACAATACATTCTATGAAACATAGGATTTTTTATTGTTTGAATATTTTGATTTATTTATCCATCATTTATGTCTCAGACATTTGTCTTGCTAGCGGACTTTTTGGAACATTAAAAATGTTCATATGATAGTTGATTAATTATCACATTGTCAAGAGACAGTACCTTTGGAAACTATGCCTGTCAAAGAGACAACTCAGTCCTTCTGGTCTTTTATTTAGACTTAGTTGATGTAGCAATGTGCCAATGGTAAATAAAGAAAAGATAGTAATTTTCCAAAAAGTTCAAGTAATTATTGAGGAACAATTCTATGGAAGGCACAGGCGCACTTGCACCAACAGAAATTTTGCAATTAGCCATTGAGCTTCCAGTAGAACTTGTTTAAAAAGCCAGCCATCATAGATTATAGGTGTAAAAGCAAATGCTAATAGTTCTTGAAATTAAAACTTTACTCTTAATAAGAACAGGGTATTAAATAATTTAAACCTAAGAGCAGTGTAGAAATGCTTGAATTTTTGTAAAAATTGTTGTGGAAATTAAAAAAGAAAATGATATCCCTTGTCTTAAAATATACATGCAAAACCAGGGTGTTTTTACATGTTATTAGCACAATGTTAAGTGACATTGATTATGAGACTATTTGGACAAATATTCATGCTTCTTATTTTGCATTAAAACAGTGAAGCTTTAGTATCATTAGTTTATTACATTCTGAGCACAAAATTTAAGATAGTTCCTGGTATATAACAAGATTGATGGTGTTCCAGGCAAGTTACTGAGTAACAATTTTCGAAAGTTTGCCTCCTAAGCATAGCCACTGCTGTGTCTTGAAGCAATCAGATTCAGTTGTGGATCTACTGGTATGGTTTTTACAGTTTGCAAAATCTGAGTTTCTGATTTCCAATACGGGCCTATGGTTTTGGTCTGCTTGTTAAGTTTTTTTGTTTGTTTGTTTTGTGTTTTGTTTTTCTAAATTGCTCTTTCTTGATGTTCATGATTTGTAGTTAAAACAAAAAAAATAATTAAAAAAAAAGTCTGAAGAAATTCTTATAACACAGGGACTCTCTTCCCTGTCTTTCTATCTTCACTTCTTTTCCTCTGCATTGAGGCAAAAAAATAAGGAGGCCATAACACTCTCATGCAACAAAAATAAGAATTTTTCACTCTCCCTCCTCGCTGTGATTACAAGCTATTAAACAGTGCATTGCTTTTTAACTGAATGTTGAAGAGGGATGATGAAATATTTTTCATAGTTAGAGCTGTGGGTCACTGCAGTGAGAAGTCAGTGATTGAATAGATGCCCCAGGCAAGCAAGAAAAAGGTAAAAATGAAGGGAAAAGAAAGCGAACTCATTGGTCAGGAAGTATTTATGCAAAGTTAGAGAAAGGCTGAGTTCAAGTGCCATAGATGAGATGCAGAAAGACAAAGGGGACAGAAGTGGAACGTTGATAAGAGAAAATGCTAACATTCAATCTGTGAGAAGACAGATGCTGGGGTTGTATGTAATGTTTTGCTAATTGGAGTACGTTACTTTAATAGTGTCCTTCTGTCTGCAACAAAGTAGTGTGTCAGGCATGCTACCCCTCACAGATGCTGCAATCCTGTCAATGAGCCACTGAACCCCAGAACTGCCTCTCTGCTTTCTGTGATATGAGAATACGAAATGTCTTCATTGCTTAAGAAGAGTTGGTTGAATACTTTGTATACCAGAGATCATAATGAGACAATCTCAAGAAGCAAGATAACTCATATCTTTTGAATACTTGATGTCTACTTCAGTTCAGTAATGGTAAACCAACAAGCATTTATTCACTGAAGACAGCAAGGAATTGAAAGAAATTCAGACTCTGAAGTTATTTTTAAGACAATCACCATCATAGCTTACATACTTCAAAAGTATTTTGTTTTAATTTTTATAAATAAAAGGGACAGTGATATAACCTTAATGTATCTCATATATTATTTGAAGTGTAAACAATAGCATATAGATGTAATAATCTAAGGCCAATTTTTAAAAATTTTCAACATACTGATTATGCCTATGTCATTCATATCAAAGACCTTTAAAAGACCAGTTGAAGTAGAATTTTACTGACAAACTTCTAGCACATCTAGTTAAAGATGAAATAAATAAAACCACAAACCAATGTACACTGTATAACTCAGGTTTATATTTTCCCTACTGTCACATGTGATAGAACCAACTCTGAAGGAAAATATGGTAAAAAATTTTTGTAAAATACATCATGGTATTATTTAGGTCTTTGTTTCTCATACTAGAAAATTCTTTTATTTCTTAAAATGTTGTATTTTTAAAAAATCTTGAACTGGTTGAAATATCACTTAAAACAGACAAGTTCCAAAATATCTTGCTGAAAGTTTAGCCAACTTGTATAACTATCTCAGTCAATCCCAGAATAATATTTCACTTCTAAAAAAAAATTGTGTGATCATTTCATGATTATAATGATCCTGAAATATGACAGCTTGATAGAAGTGTGTACATGTATATGCATATATATGTTTATACATATTTATATATATTCACACCTGTGTTATGTAATGTCTAAAGAAAAAGAAAAGTGAATTCAATTGCAATCATATAATTGTCAATTTCTTCATAGTATGCATGAAGTTCCCTAAAAAATTTGCTTGGTTGTTTTATAATTAGATTTTTAACCAGGGATATACTACAAGATACAGTGATTGGCAGGAATATATTGTTCAAAGTTTGCAAATCAGGTAGTGGACACACATCTCTTATCAAAATGTTATGTTGAGGTTTATTCTTATAAAATTGTGATGCATATAAAATTTATATGCTTATATATCTTATATCATATAATCTCCATTTCAAATTTTTCTACTGTATTTTACTCAGAATGTCAATGTGTCTGAATTATGTTTATACAATTGACATCTAGTATTCAATATTTTAGTGAACACTTGCACTTGTTCATCACAACCTAATGTTTCTCTTTTCTCATGAATCTTTCAAAAATTAAACTCAGAAATTAGACTTCAGCATAAACAAATACTGTTTAAAGAAATAAACATATAATATATAATTAAATTTAAGCTATATATTACAATTACATAATGAAAATTATATTATATATGAAATGTTGACTTGTTAGGGAAAATACGGACAGTAAGAATAACAAGGTGCCTGAGGTAAATCTGAACATAGATGAATGAACTTTGCTTGGGACCAAGGAATCTTTCTGCCAAACCTCACAACAAGTCAAAAGTCTGCAAAGGAAAAGGTAAGTCAGAGCAAATCTTTTACTGCTTCTGGAAGAAGTACAAGTTTGACATATTCAGTTAATTATCATATCAATAAATTTTGCATGTAAATAAAATTTTGTCTCAAATCCAACATTTGTCCTTGGTTGATCTTCAAATAACCAAAAAGTTATCTGATCATACCTTAATTTTAACCTTGAAAATATATAGAAATAAACTATTAAAACTGTTCCAAACAATAAAATGTTAAAATATGACAAGAAAGGACAACTCCTACATATTCTCAAAATTCAGATAGGCTTTTTTCAGAATGATTACTCATGCCAGCAACCGAAATGGGAACAGCACATCAGCATTCTAGTAGAGTCACAGTCTGTTCAAAATCTAAAAAAAGAAAAAACAGAAAATGCCACATCCCACAATAAACAAAATGTATTCAGACACAACTGTAGGGAGGGAATGCATGGGCATTTGAAATATAATGTTTTAGGGACAGTGAGTTTGTTTTTTGTCCTGTTTTATATTTTATCTATTTTCATAAGTTAAAGTACATTCCTCAAATCAGGTTCCAGCCATTCAAATCTCTATTCCTACATAAAGCTTTAAAGCCACTAATCTCTCAGGTCTTTGATAAGTCAACACTGCAATCAATAGCTTGCTGTCTTTAGCTTCAGGTCTCAGTGGCATCCTTTGATTAATATCAGCTTTCCAGGAGAAACATAAAAATCATATCATGTGCAACTGGATCAAACTGCCATGCAACTTCAGGAAACTAAGACATTCAAGGGAAATGTGAAAATGAACTGTAGTAGATAAATGTCAATTTCAGGGTTTTTGACATTTTGTTATATTTAAATTAAAGGCAATGTTATTTTGGTTGCTTCCTGCTCTAAACATGTTGGTTTTCTCTTTCAGGAGATTCTGATAAAATATGTGATCATCCCTTGCCAACATTTTCAATTCCTCTTCTGTGCAGACAGCAGGGTTTATATGATAAAATTTTAATGACCATGGACCTGCATAACAATGTGAGCACCAGCACATTTTGAATGAGGTTGTGCATTTGTTAAGACTGGCATTGGGTGGTATTCTCTAAGCGGAAGGCTTCGTGGTCTGAGAAGCAGGCTTAGTAGAGATAGAAGCAGCTCCGAGAAAGCGCCATTATCATGCAGCAGTTGTCCGGATGAAATGGAGATTTATGAATCACTGCCAAGGAAACTATATCACGGGTTGCAAATTAAAACAGGGGTTTAACGTATACCCAGCACTATGCGGGAGGATCTAGTTTTCAGATTACCCCACAGACTTAGTTAAAAGCAGCTTTCGAGTACCCCTGAATCCCTGATTACATCCCCCTCAACTTTCCACAAAATCCTACACTATTTTCTGGTTGTAGTTTCATAGGGGCTGAAGGTATCTGAATCTATTCAGGAGAGGTTTGGGATCTTTGTCTAACTCATTTTCAATTCTGGGTTAAGTAGTGTTGGAACTGGACTTTATCAGTGTTAAATCATGCAGTCATGTTACCTGCTTGACTTGCACTGAGACGGTTTATAAACTTGGCTTCTTGACTTACATATATACCTTCAGCTCTGAGCCTGGGGATATTTATACTTTCTGCAGTTCTGCTATAGGTATTCTATAACAAATATAAAAATCCAGTATAACTTTTCAACTCCAAAAATGTTATTTTAAAGGTTTTGCTGTTTGTTTATGACTATGGCTATCTTCGTGAATTATTATGGTCCCAATAACAAAATATAAACACAATTATTAGGGCTCGATTCTTGATCTACATGCAGCATCTTTCAGGAATTTTCAGGTTTATATGGAGCACACAATGCTATTCTTGTTACATTGTACAAATCTGACTGATACTAGGACAGTTCTTTTAATGAGAACTGTATTGTGGCTTTCACATGGCAGATATATTTTGAAAGTTTCTTTTTGGCACCAAGAGTACTGACCTGGAGCAGAGGAATGAAAGATGGAAGCTTTCATATGGGTCATGGTTCAGGATTGTTCCATTTCATAAATGAAAATATATTACTGCTATACTTCAGTATCTCAGCTAGATGAGATCAATTGGACCGCCTGGTAAAGAAGACCAGTTGAAATGTGGAGGAGTCATTTATTTACTCCATAAGTACTCAAATTAATGACCAGTGAAGAAATGTCTTTCTAAGCAATGAGAATATCAGAATACTGGCTTATAAAACAATTTTTGGGTAATAAAAAATAGTGAAAAGATCATTGATATGGAAATGGAAAGATGGGGGTCGTGATGGGAGGAAGACTATAACTATTAGAGTTTGGCTGTCAGATCATCCAGTAATGAAAATAATTCCTAGAAGTTTAACATTACGATATAAATAACAGTTCATATGCAAAAGATGAAAACAGCTGTTAGACCAGAAGCGGAAGTCACAAACGCTTTAAAATAAATTGCATAATACTCTACTTGGAATCAAAAGCCTACCCAGAATCCAAGGAAATAGCCTTTAATATTGGCTGCCAGCATAAAAATCACTTTGGAACTTATAATAATATAAAATGAATTAAATTTAATTTCAGATGAATGTTTTTGGAGTGAAAAGACTGTACTATTGATCACATTTTAAAAAGCCAAAAATCTCAAACTATTTAAAGAGATTTTTAATATCACTATAAACCTGAGAGAATAAGAATAAAGTGATTAGAAACATAATTACCACTAATAAGCATAGTAATTCAAATGTGCACATATATATACACACATTCAGGAATTGAGGAAAATGCAATCTGGCATGATATTTAAAGTATTAATTTTTTAATGTAATTGCTCATAAGGTAATAACATAGCAGGTTGCCTAAAGAAACATGCACATGCTTTAAATCGGATTTAATTAGATTTGAGCCAAAATTAGATCTAGTTTCCTGATGAAATTATAAATCCAATACTTAAAAACACCTAGTCAAATAATCCACTCTTCTTCATGCTAGTGTGAGATTGTGATATAATAAGCAATATATTTTAGGTCTTTGTCCTGGTTTCTGGCACAGAGCTCCTAAAAGCCTTGCTTGTAATATCCGGAGTGATGGGGTGATAGGAGCATATTTTGTTATCATATTTGGTCTTTGCCCTAGTTCCTGACACAGAGCTCCTACATCCCTTGGAATTCTGTGAGTGACAGAAGAGTCTTTTGTTCCAATGAGGCAAGTCTCCACAGTCCCCTAGATGGTTTCATGATGTGAACTGGTGGCCAGAAAGATCAAACCTTGATTAGCGTCTTGGAACTTTCGGCCCCACCCACAAAGATGAGGGAGAAGAGAGGGGCTGGAGACTGAGTTAATAACCTGTTATGCCTACATGAAGAAACTTTCATAAAAACCCTTAAATGGCAGGTTCAAAGAATGTCTGGATTGGTAAACGCATTCATGTGCTAGGAGGGTGGCCCAACCCTAATTCAAGGCACAGAGCTCCTGTGTTAGAGATCCTTCTGGAACTGTAATCACATCAGACTAATCTAGTTCACCTTTTATATAACAAAGTTGTAAAGTGTTTCTTAGTTGCTATGGACTCCCAGGCTTGAGGTCACATAGCTTAAGCATGCCCAGATGAATCAAGAATGCAAACTAGGCAAAACCTAAGTGGTTGGACCGAGGAGTAGGGATTGAATTAAGGAATGAAAGGGATGTGGCAGGACTCAGGATCTAATCAGACCTACTTCTAGCATCACCCCATGAGAGGATCCAGTTGGATCATGCCTCCTGGCATCACCTCATTGCAAGATTTGATCAGATCACACATCACTGCCCCATGGGTATGAAACCTAACCTAGTCCCCAGCTCTCAACAAGACAGTTTTGAGTGGTTCCTCCTGTCTGCTTGTCAGTCAACTCATAATAAACCTTTCTCATTACAAAAAACTCTGTGCTTTGGTGTTTGGCTTTCCACACACCAAATGTGGAAGATGAACTCAGTTTGATTCAGTGATAATACTTGTTCTATCTGCCTCTTCACCTGACTATTTCTTTGTATTTTTGTCGCATTCTTTATAATAAGCCAGTGATAATAAGTAAAATGTTTTCCTGAGTTCTATGAGCAGTTCTAGCAAATTATCAAACCTGAGGCAGGGGCTGTGCAGTCTCTGACTTTGTAATAAAGTCTAACCAAAGTGTGGGTACTCTAGGCCTTAAATAACTATGATTGGTGTCTGAAATGGGTGCAGTCTTATGGCACAAAGGACTTCATTTGTGGGGGCCGAGCTAGTTCCTTATAGTTAGAGTGAAAATCAAATTGAACTGTAGGTCTGTTTAGAAAAAATTGGTTGGTACAGGGGAAAAAACCCAAGCATTTGTTGTCAGAAATGTAAAAACAGTCAATAAAGTAAACCACTTAAAAAATAAAAATCACATTAAAGATGGCTTGTTTGCAAATATAAAAACTGTGAAGTAATCTTTCTGGCAAGCAGTTCCTTTTCTCAACATTATGGACTGAATGTTTGTGTCTCCCCAGAAGTCATATGTTGAAAGCTAACCCCCAATGTGATATTAGAAGGTGGCACATTTGGAAGGTAATTAGATCATGAGGACTGTCCTCATGCATGGGATTAGTGTTCTTATCAAAGTTTCTTCTGGTGGTGCAAACCTGTAATCACAGCTACTCCCAAGGCTGAGGCATGAAGACTGTGTGAGCCTGAAGTTCAATAAGAGTTGGCAGTCTGAAACCTGCAAGAGGCCCTTATCAGAACCCAACTGTGCTGGCACCCTGATCTGATTTCCATCATCCAGAACTGTAAGAAATAAATTTCTGTTGTTTATAAGTAACCCAAACTAACTAAGATTAAAAATTACAAAACAGAATGGGATGAGGGGAGTAGAGGGTGGGAAGGCTGGAGTCAAGAAATAATAAGTTTTGCTGGCAAAATATTTGCAATTTTGGAAAACAATAAAGATTCATATATAAAATGAATCAAGTTACAGTTTGATTAAATAATTAAATACTAAAATCATTAATATATATATATTTGAAAGGAACAAACACAATCAGGGTTCTGTTGAGAATGAAGAGTGTAGTCACAGATGTTAGGCAGAAAACCAACAATATTGACATAGCTGAAGAAAGAATTTGGGATAATTTTTGAAACTTCTTTATCCTGAATCTTCATTCAATGGGGAGAAAAATGGAAGAAAATAAGAACATCTCAAAAAGAAAGGTTAAAAATAACCTTTTTACTAGTAATAGAATGTTGTTATACATTTATATTTTTTGCAATTTTCTAAAGCAAAGCGTATTTTATTTCCAAGGTGGAGATGATGGACAAAGGAATTTTTCACATCACAGGAGAGATGAGGCAGGACAATGAGAGATTTAATTATGCTACTCAGAATGGTATGCAATTTAAAACTATGAATTGTTTATTTCTGGAATTTTCCATTTAATATTTTCAAACTGTGGTTAATCATAGGTAGTTGAAACCACAGGATGACAACCCATGGATAAGGAGAAACTATAAAAAATGAACTTCTAAAACATGAGTTTCAAACAAGAAGCAATATTGCTTACTGAAAAAAAAATGTTAAAATCTTTACTTTTCCTCCCTGATGCTTCAAAAATTTTCGTAACAATTCCATAAACGTTCCCTTTGATACCATAGCTGCATCTATAAAACTATGGCAGAAAGAAATATTTACTAACTATCCAGCCCTCTGTCAGCTAAACAAGGCCATATAACTAGTTCTGGACACTGAAAGGTGATCAGAATGAAGCTGTCACATTTGGATTGTAGCTACTGAAAAACCCTTGTGCAATTCTCCATTCTCTTTCTTTCTATGTTATTACTCTTGCAAAGGCCCTTTGCTCCTGATGATGCATTTCCAGGATGGGACTGTTTTGGCAGCCTAGATCCCTGACTGACTAACTGTGTGGAATGGAGGTATTCTACAAACATGCAGCTTGTAGCACATGTGAGAAGTAAAGTTAATAGTGTTGAGCCTCTGAGATTTGGGGGATGTGCCTGCACATGTGTGTGTGTGTGTGTGTGTGTGTGTGTTTTATTACTATATACCCTAGTCTCTTCTGATAGTTGCAACACATTAGCGGCTAAAAATAAGCTATAGAAAATTACCTCCTGACTTCTCTGTATCTCTAAGTTCTACAGTCTCCCTTAAATCAAACAGAATATGCATCCATTTAATGCTAAATAATTAATATGTAATGTTGGTTAAAATTGTAATTTCAATATGTTTTCCTGATTAGTAGCTTAAATTCTTGTGACAAATTCTGCTTATCTTCTATTACTGAATACATCCCTGAGGAAAAAAGTAATATAAAACTACAAAGCAATGTCTCAATTATCTAACTTTAAAACAACAACCAAAACAAAGATAAAACTGGCCATGTGTTATCACAAAGACAATTGCAAACAAATACAATTAATTCTCTAAAATTTCTCCTTTTAACAAGTTGGGTTGATGTCAGATACAGATAGCCTCTAGTCTTCACATTAGTAATTCTCTTTCTTGCTATTCATTCAAGAACAAATATTGTTTGTCTTTTATGTGCCAGGCACAATGAGACTACCAGAAATACAATATCAAATGGTGCTTAGCTCCAAGAGTTCAGAGTTTAGTAGAGAAACAGACAAGAGAATATTAGAATTTATCTTGTTCGATGTTCTAATATAAACATGGAATTTTACTATGGGAACTCTGTAGAGAAAAACCAAATTATACAAAAGATAATCCCTGACAGTCTTGGAGGATAAAAAGGAGTTTGCCATACAAAAATATTATAAATTAGAGCACATACATAGAAAGAAGTGAATTTGAAAAATCATCAAGTTGTGAGAGAATAAGTCATATTTAGAAAATTTTTACAAACTTAGTCCATTTGGGACAAGGAATTAATCTAGCAATAACCGAGGCAATGTGTAAAAGGAAAAACAACAAAAAAAAGTCTTATATGTTATGCAAAAAACTTGGGACTTTATCCCCAAGGGATAGAAAACTGCTTACAAATTCTAAGCAAGAAGATTACATGCCAAAGTTTATTTTAGAAAGTTCCTCTTGACATCAATTTGGAGACGGAATTGTTGGAGAAGAGATAGAAGGCTGAGAAAGTGATTGGCAACTATTGCAACAATCCATGTAGAGAATGGTTGAGGCTTGAAGCAAACCAGCTGAAGTAGGTAGAGAAGGATTGTATACATTTAAGTTGCATATAGAAGTTTGAATCAATAAGAGTTGGTGGTAAATTGGATGGGGGAAGACAAGGAGAAGAGGAAAGGAAAAAAAATCTAACACATTCTCATCTGTGACAAAGTGGATGGTGATGCCAAATACAGGGATAAAATATGTAAGAAGTAGAACATTGAAAATGATGTGATAACATTATATGATGAAACATACTCTATATGTGTATGTCCCGTAGGAGAGAGTGTTTGTTTTCTGCACTCTGATTTAAATGCACAGTATGTCAGTGTCCGGGATGTGAAAACTGGTCACTGCAAACCTCTCATCAAATTAGCTTAAAAGGGTTTAGGCCAACCCGTCCCTAATCCAGAGTAAGAGAAATGGAATTAACAAGATTAGCTCATATTAGCAACATTCCACCTGTGAAGCAGTGAGCAGGTCTTCCAAGGCACCCAAACACTGTAAAGGTTCTACACGGAATGAGGAGTGGAATCACAATCAGTCGCAGACAACCAAAAATGTTGACATGGCTGAAGAAATCAGTCGAGCTAATTTTTCAAACTTGTTTGTCTTGAAGCTTTGTTCAGTGGAGAGAAAAATGGAAGAAAGCAAGAACATGTCAAAAAGAAAGTTTAAAATATGCTTCGCTTCAGAAAATAGTAAACAGCAACAACAACAACAACATTCTGCTACTACTGTGGCTGAAAGGAAGAGATCAAAATCCATATCACTGCCAGGGGATGGTGAAGGGGGTGAGGGTGCACCTCATCAACAAGGGCACCTGCATAATGAACATTTGTGTACTTAACCCTGAATAGTATCCCACATCTTCAAAATTAAAAATTAAAAAAAAATTTACATTACATTTTGTAGGATTTTCAAAATGGTAACCCAAATGCCAATTCCACGTTGAATTCTTAGTGCTTGTCGAAAGTATTCAGTGTGTTCCTACATGTACGAAAGCATGTGTTTGTGCAAAATATATGCACACACACGTACAAAGTACAATAACTCACTTCTCTTGCCCCAAGAGAACCATGCCCTAAGCTTGCTCCAGGCCATCTCTTTTAAAATAAGTCTAATTCTTTCAATGAAGTATTATAAATGAAATGGCAGATGTTAAAATATATCCTGGGATCTTCCAGAGTCTGCTGACTTTACACTACAGTTGTAGAGGCAGGAGAGGCTGTGACTAAATCTTACTGACCATTAATTATTCAAGAATATTAGCAAATTCATGAAGGTGGTGAGGGAGTCCCTTAAGGGCAAAGATGTCAGTTTGCATCAGGGACTCAGCAAGGGGAAGAAAATGAATAAACGGAGGGAGGGAGTGGAGAAGAAGAAACGTGGGGGCATGGCCTGATAAATCTTCTGCAGTTACTAAAAATATGAAATACGTGTTTTGGATTTTCTGATTGCAAAATTAGGAAGCTGAATTTGACATTCTTCCAGATATAGAATGAAGTAGAGATTGTGCAAACACAGAAGGCAGAAAGGGAGCAGAGAAATGAAAATGCCAGGCTTTGAAAATTCACAAATTGTGGGGAAAGATTGAGATTTTCACAGAACATAGAGAATTAGCGGACAGGACAAGTTCACTCAGATCTCTGCTGGGGCAAGGAAAGTGTGAGCAGAGATCTGGGTGAAATAGCACAACCCTCTACCCAGCATCCTTATCTTGTCATTGCCTGATAACCAGTTATAAGACCCCATGTGATCAATGTTCTCAGCTGATTATTTGAATCATTCCATAGCATGACTCAAATTTTTATTTCCTATTTTATTCTTTACTGTCCCTTACATAAGTCTGTGTTCAGGCTAAACTAGATAGTGTACTGTGCAATTTCCTTCCAGACTTTTTTCTTCCCCTGCAAAGTCTTCATTACATTGAACATTTATTTCCATCTCAGTGTGCTTAGCCAGCTATACCTGATACCCAGAAGTCACTCAACCACTTTGTCTCTCTCTTCACTCCTCATCTCTACTTCACATCACTTGCCTTCTTGTTTGATGATGCAGTGGTATTGCCCAGCAAGAAAATAAACAGAAAAGGCTGTTTGTGACTAAAAATAAATAATGTTCTCAATGACCCCAACAGCTACTAAACTCTGGATTTTTAAAGATGCTATTCAGCTATGGAATGAGAAAACCCATCACAGTTTAGCATCAATAAGTAAATGTTTTTAATGTCCTTAACATGTCTACTATTAAATTTAATTGAATATGTTGGAAAGCTTCAGTGTTACTTTTCAAAAGGACTCACAGCCTGATTTTGGATGTACAGAGAAACTTTCCATCTAACTTTGGTAATTGTTGTCCCTTGATTATTTTTATATTTGTTTGTATTTGTTTTCATTTTTATGTTCTGTTTATTCCTTTGTCTTATTTTTTTCCTTATTCCCTTCCCCTTCCCCTGAATGGTAATTAATGAGTGGTCAAAAGAAAAAGGAAAAATGAAGAGAGTTTAACTAACTGTTAAAAGTCTACCCCAAATATAAACTCACATACTTCAAACATAGTTTATGCTCATAAGAGATCTTCATCCCAATAGATTATAATTACATAATTGTCCAGTGGTCCATACTATTGTTCATGCTATTATAATATGTTAAGAACAAAATCCCCTGAGAATATAATTATTACACGTTAATGTACCCCCTTAGCTATGTGGGCTTCACTAGCAGCCATCAAAACATTGCTAACATTACACTCCAGCAATTAGCCCTCAGTGTGGGCTGCTAATGGATTTTGCACTCATCTTTAAGAGATATACCCTAAGGCTATTTTAGAAAATAACTCTTAAAAGATATTTTTAGATGAACAGATAGGTACAGACTAACAAATCTTGGTCAATCATACAAACTTTCTTCTGTTTGATAAAACTGATAAAACTTAGTAACATCTTAAGAGTTGTATTACAGAAACAAATGCAGAAACATAAAAAGGCACTGCTTTTCTAAAAGACCTAAAGTCAAGTTCACAATGATCAATGTAAAGATTACTATTTTGACAAACACTGTGTCTTTGCTATGTGTTTTAGTGTCTTGTGGAACAGAGGATCTATGATTTTTTTTCTCACTTATCACTTAGAACAATCTCTTGAGGGAATGTATTTAGTTCACTGTGTCTGGGTGAGTCATTTGAGCTATAAATATAAAATTGAAATAGCAATGATCTGTGATAACAGAGGAAACGTATACCAAAAAATACTATGCCATCATATATTATAACAGCAATACAGAAAAGACGAAGAAAACTCTCCTTATCCTGATGAGGAAAAAATATGGCCTCATTATCATTTGACAGAATAAAAACCTAAACCAACTGAGACATGAGAGGTATAGAAGGTCAGCTCAGCTTACCAAATCTTACCAAGCATCGAATATACCGATAAGACAGTCTCTGTCACACAGGAGAGTTAGACTCATGAACCTATAATTTCAACATAATCCAGTCAATATTCTATAGGACATTTCAAATAGAGCAATGCCTGTGAAAGCACCTATCGTTACGCCTGCATGCACAAGACACGTGTGGGCTATAACGTGTATATAAAGTGGTAAAGTGCTAACAGGGTAGGACGAGGCACTTGGGCCAGACTAGTGATGTCCTCTTGCTTACACAATGAGTGGCAAAATTAGTGACAATGCATATTTCTCAGCACCCACTCTAATGCCTGTTCCAAAAGGCTGCAATCCTCACAAGCTCCAGTGAGACGAAGTCTTGGAGCTGCACAGTAAGCAGCACCTGCTGAAAGTCAGCTGCCATTCTCTTCCCTCCTTGAACCCTACCCAAGTACAAAGCAAACACTTTCTAAATACTGAAGTTATGTATTTCTCTTAATAGCTTTAACCAGAATGACATCTGCAATAGAAAAAGAGTGGCATTTTCTTTTTGATTTCTTATGTATAAATAAGTCACACAACACTTTAAAGGTTAAGTTATGCAAAATATATGGCTACATACAAAGGACTCTCCCTCCTTCTGTTCATAGGAAATCAACATCCAGAAGATCCTCTCCATGAGTCTCCCATTTCTCGCCCACTCCTGCTGCCTATCAATTTAGGTTCACAATTTCACCAGGAGACATTCTTGATAAGATTCACAAATCAATTCAGCAAGGGGTGAATGCAATGCCTTTTGATACAATTAAACATATTAGAGAAAATGAACATTATCATTCCCAGTAAAACAGGGTCAACAGCATGCCACCAAGCTCTTGTGTTCTAATATATGCCTACTTACACCAAAAGCCAACTCTCTTGATTTTAAAAATATCTTGCATAGTGAAATGAGAATGCTAATGCCAAATTGGAAGGTTGATTTAAGGATCTACATGGATTTATACTTTAAGATTATTCATCCAAAAGCAATGTGGAACATGTTACCAGTTTCTCTACCAACAAATACAGTGCAATTCATAAACCAGATTTATTTGAAAAGTCAATGTAGAGGGATTAATTACTTGAAACAAGGCTGTTTCTGGTATTGTTTCTTTTCTTTAAAAAAAATTTTTTCAAGTTACTTCTGTCATTACATGTGTTGCCTGCTGCCTTATCCCTGACCATCAACCTCAAAAACCCATGACTTCAAACTATGTAGTAAAATTGGTTGATTCCTCAAAGTGATCTTGACAAGGAATTTATTTCAAAAAGGATTCAAATACTTGTTCATCTTAGAGCCTAACATGAGCGCTCCTCATTCATATCCCTGGCTGAAATGGCATGGAAACCAATGTTTAATAGCCTGACTGGGTATATTTTTCCCCATGCATAAATCCATCCCTCTCCCAAGTGGTTCACAAACACTGCATTTTTCCAGAAAGGTACAGTAAATTTTATATAGATGCCATAAGTGGCGCTGAAGACAAGCCCTGGCCCATATGCTCAGGGCTTAAAGTGACACTGTCAGGAGCAAGGGGAAATGAGACTGTGCTGCTGAGAGCATGCATGCTGCCCGGTCCTTCTGTTTGTTTTTCATGTGGTTGTGCCGTAACTCAGGGCATTTACTCCCACACAGAGTATATTCTCAGCCTCAGAGGAAGAAGTCCAAAAGAAAGAAATCAGACTGCACGAGAAAACAACCAAGAACAGTAAATGAGTGGGTGGGAGACAGAACCAATGTGTACTGAATGGAGTTTTGCAAGACCTGCTACCTCTGAAGCTCTTCAGCTTTAATGAAAAGCTCAGGAAAGCCTGTACCTCTTTCGCTAGATTGTGGGCAGTTTACAGGCAGGGTCCCTGCCTCTCTCACAAATGTTTCCTGCTCAATGATTCACACAGTTTTTTCACACGATAGGTGTTCGCATCACATCTCTAGAATTTAATCTGCTGCTGGGGTACTTCTGTTATACCAGCAGGCAAAGATGAAGGCCCATTACAGCTTGAGTTAAAAGCAAAACCGCTGGAAGACATTACAGCGCTGAAATACTGTGAGGCGTATGGTGTGGACATGTGCTTTTGAAAGCCTTAGGAGACCAAAAATTTCAGTCACCCTTGAAAGGTAAATGACTTTCTAGATGGGAGTGCATTGTAATCACATATTTCTAATAGGTTAAAATTTAAAAATGGTTTGCTCTCTTGAACATTTGGCCTTCCTTAATCAGTACTTCTTGTCTTAATGAAAAGTAGCTTTCGTTAATCCTGTGCTCATTAAAACATGTGCATAAATGTAAAAAACAATAACATTTGAACAACATACAACCAATTAGTTCATGGGTCCACCACATTGCTTTAAGAATTTTTAAGCACATCATGTATACAGTCCTGATTAATGGCCTTATGGGCATGATTAAGAGAGAACGTTTCTAATAGGAAGACTAGGTAAACTGTGAAAATTAACAAGTCATCTCCCATTCTATGTTTCATAGCTGGACATCTAAAACCATAGGGAAAAAGCATGTTCCAAGCATTATAGAAAAGCAACCAGGTTCTTCTTCCAAGCAATGAACAGAGTTTTCTCAAGGGGCGGATTATTACAGTTTTCTTCTCACTCTTGGTGGAGCCTAAGCCCAGGAGGCACATGTATATATATCAAGAACTTATTAACACCTTTTATAGGAATCTGTGCCTGCGGATGGCTATAAAGTAGCCCTGTGCTTTTACACAAGGCACCAAGTATTCCTGGTAGCTTCCTGACTATTCCAGTCTTTTCTTCAGGGTTAACTTTTCAAACAAAGGAGATATTTACCATGCCAGTCTAAGCAATAAGCGCCAATTCAGGAAACTCTTGTACCTTAATAGTTAAAGAAATTTAGAGTCTGTGGGAAAATAATATGTTCAAGAAAAACACAAACTGTATAAACACAAATACTCTTTTTTTTAAACCACACTCTGAAGAACTGCATGCAGCCAAAAAATTCTGCAGATAGACAACAAGACAAGATATCCAACAGTTAGTGTTTGTTCTGCTTCTTGCCTTCAGAGAACAATGACTTCAGAATGAACAATAGCAAATTCAGAGGGAATCCTAGAGAATGAAAATGTTATCTAGTTGACCTTAAATGTTTGTCACAAGATTTCCAGCAGGTTCTTCTGAATCCCAGACTGATACTATGTGGGGTGCACAGTATGCCACAAAATAATGAAATATCTTGATTTCAAAAATAAAAACATATGATTTTCTTCACTAGGGATTTGCTTTTTGCTGGCAGATTTCCCTTCCTAATTTTGGTTGCAAGAGATAGCCATGATCTCATAGCATTTATTCTGAAGTGTTTCTTAGATGTGCATTCATTGCTCTCTCCATCTAATCTGAACTCTCTGAACAACCCCTGATCAGGTAGCAGGAAAGCACAACTTTACCATGAAGAAAATCGGTGTTTCCAGCTACTAAGTTCCCACCATATTGGTACTTTAGTTTACATTTGCAATTTTTTTTTTCTATTCTGAGAATTACTCTCTTTCAGTGTGATCTCTACCGGGTATTTATAAGAAGCACTAATAATTATGTTCTTGGCAAGCTCATGAAAATGAATGAAAGAGAAAGCAGAACCCAGTTCCTAGTAAAGTTATCACAAGCTTACTCATCTGTAAGTGGTAGGCAGCTACATATTGTTATTGTACAAAGCACTTTTAAAATATGCTGTCATTTGGCTCAAACTTAATGGAAGCTTAGGATGGGTACTTTAATGATTGGAACAGTGACTCTGTCTAGCGTAAGATACGAAACTAATGAAACTGGCAAGTTTTCTTCTTTAAGCCAGCAAATTCTCTGCTCTGAAAATCATGTCTGTCTGACAAGCAGGAGGGTATGTCTCACAGCAGATCCTAGAGCATTTACATTCTCTCAGATTTCCATATTTCATATTACTTCTTTTTCCCTAGATACAAAACAACAAGCATTGACTCAATATCACCCCGCTGTCTATTTTAATTGAAATCTTCTCAGCATATACAAACATGTCAAGAGTTAGTAATAAAAATCACAACTAAAATCTCAACAAGCAATAGATATAGATCTTTGGGGGTTTGGAAATTGTATTCTTTCACTTGGTATTTGGATTGTATTAAGTGGTCACAAATGAGGATACAATAGCAATAGGGACAGAGTCTGTTCAGGGAGTGTCAAGATTCCATAAATATGACCTTCTCTAAAATGTTTGCCCACCAGACTGATCTCAGCAAAAACAAACAAACAAACAAACACCTACGATTACAGCATTTGGGTTATGCCATTTTTTTTCTCCAGAGGATGCTTGTAAAATACAAACACAGTAATAATGGGGAAGAAAACAGGAAACTAGTTTAAAATTAGCCTTGATTCACCCTCCTAATATTGTCATCGTTTTGGGAGGTGGGACTGCAAGATCTGGAGTAAGAATTAGTGATTAAGGTTAGAAAGCCTCCCCAAAACGGAAGCACCTTAAAAAGGTAAAAACAATACAAGAATTCCTCAGATAATAAAGGGTCAATAAGAAAAGACTTAAGGGAAGTTGGGTAATTTTTACAATTTTGGCAGGCAGTAACCGTGCTACCTTTCAGTTTCTCTCTCTTTCCCCTTATGTATGTTAAGCTACCATATTATTTGCTAAGTCACATCCATGGTGGATGAGATGAATAAATTAAACTAATTGGAAAGTTGAAAACTTTTATGTTAGGAAATATTTGGATAATAATAGCTATAATTCATGCTGTGTTTTAGGTGTTCCAGACAGTGTTAGATATTACATGATATTATTAAAACTACCATGGCCATGAAAGACGGATATTATTGTCCGCATTTTATAGATGGAAGAAATAAAACTCAGAGAAATTAAGTGCCGTACACCCACTCTGCTATGAGTGATATGGCTGGAATCAGGCTTTTGTGTTTCTGCCTCCAAACTCAATTTCCCAAATAATTATTTGTTGTTGTTATAAGCTGAGAGATATCAACAAGCAAGAAAAAGGATGGGGTAAACAAGCGGAAGTACAGTCTATACAGCCAGGGGCTCAGTAGGAACAGTCAATGGGGACATCCTGCGAAAATGACACTGAGGTGAGAGTACAAGTTAGCCCTGTAATAAGGGGTTAGGGAAGGAAAGGGAAGATGGTTTCTGGCAGGGGAAATGCATGCCCTCAGGCTAAGAGAGAAAATGAGAGGTTAATGGGCTCCAGGAACTTAAAGGAGTGAGGTCTGCCAGGGTCAGCTCTCAGATCACCTTGTAAGCCTGGTTAAGGACTTGGAGGTTATCTGAAGGATAACTGAAAATCTGTGGGAAGTGTTTAGTGGAAGGATCATATTTGCATTATAAAAGATCACTCTAGCAGCAGCTAAGAAAAAAAAGCACGATTGTAGTTGCTTTTAGTGCATCCAAGAGCAGGTGCCTATAAGGTGACAGAAAGGAAGGAGGGGCAGCCCTTGAGACAAAAGGCCCTGGCGGAAGTGTGGATGAACATGGGCTGACATGAGGAAGAGAGGTTTCATAAGGATTGCATGTAAATTTAAGATAAATATATAAATTCACGAGATATGCATTAGGGAGGAAGATCCCATGGATTTTATGGTAGAGTCGGAAGGTGGCAGACCAAAGGAGGATTATGGCTTCCCGTTGGAGGAGGTGGTTTTATTATCTACTAAGACAAACTACATGGGCAGAGCAGTAGATGGTCCCATTTTAGAAAGAATGATTTGATATGCTACAGATATCCATATGGTGCTGCCCATATGGACATGACAAATAAGCACTTCTCTCAGCACCCAGAAGGGAGTTAGTGGTCTAGAGATGCAGCCACTGTCTAAACAGGGTGGCGAGACTAGGTGCTGTGGAGTGTCTTGTTTCAGAAAAGCCAGTGAGACCAGGAGAGCCCCAGGCAGAGGAAGAAAGGTCATCTCAGGAGAACTTACTCTGGGCACAATCTACACAAGACAGAAAATAGAAAATTGAATTCCCATCTAGGTTGTTCATTTAAAAAAATGGAAAAAGATGAATTTGCAGCAAATCTTTGTCCAAAAATAAGTGCCAAATAAGTGCCACACATATGTTTAGAACTTCACTTTTGCTCTATCCTCCAGGAACCTCAGAATGGAAGAAAGAAGCATACGGATAAGAGAGCCACACATAGTACAAAGGAAACAGGACAGGGCAAGAAACAGCAAAGCATCATAGAATAAAGGAAATTAACTAGGCATGCTTGGGTGGGAAATTTCAGTAAACAGCATAAACGACATAAGCACTATTGAAAGGGAAGCAGAGACTAAGATACACATAGATGTCACTAGGATACACATAACACACATAGAAAACAGAAGGAAAGTGAGCAAGCATCTTTATTTCCAGACCACAAGCTATCTCAAAAAAGTGATGTATGTTGAATTAATCTCCTCCCATATTTGTCACCAAACAAAACAATACAAAGAAACTTTGTGATGCATTGGTAGAATAAGGTAGAGAACGTAAGATGTGCCTTTTAGGCCAAGTTGGTATTTACATTAGACATCTTGACAACACAGATGACACAATTTCAGTTTACAATTTCAGTATTTCTTTGGACTCATGTTTGAAACAAATTGCATTATTACTTGAATAACACCACTACCTAACATTTCATGAGAGCTTACTATATATTAAATATTGTTCTAAACAGCTAACTCATTAATTCCTCATTAAAAACCCCATGACCTAGATATTATTACCACACTCCTTTCCGTGGGGGAGAATTCTCCAGTCTGAGATACTTCAAAATTATGGAACCTCTCAACAGTCATTCATGTAAAACACATACTGCTGATTTTGCCCTCTCTCCCTTACCCCTCACTCACCTTGCAATAACAAGCAAACAAAGTTGGGACAGATAGACTGGTAAAATAAATGGGAAAAAGAAGAAAACCTTTAAATTGTTGAAAATCTTTTCTTACCAAGTATTTAGAATCATTTTCAAATTGCTTCAAAATATCAATAATAGTTCACTTTAATTGAAGACACTAACGTAGTTCACAGAATAATTCATTAAGTCGAAATATCTACTATTTTGATATTATATTTTATTATCATGCTTTTGATTTGCAAATAAAATCATGAGTGTATTCTATTGTATACATATACACACACAAATGAGCAAAGACCTTTGTTTTATCTCGGAATATGTGAGCTTCTGTACACAATGGTTCAAAAGCTATTTGGCTCATTACAGTCTATCTATATACTCTGCTTTTGTTTGAAAATAATTCATTGAAAAGCCCTAACTAGAAATCTCAGAAATTAGATAAATTAGTATCGGTAAAGCTTTAAAGTTTTTCTAGCTTTCCTTTTTGAATGCACATATAATGGATGTATGCAATTTTTTGACAGAATTATGCCTCCATTCAATACCTCAGAAAATAAGTTAAAACATTGCAATGTTTTGATGTTAAACACCTTGTAATAATCAAAGCAGCCTGAAGGGTTAAACATAGAAGTAACAGGACCAAGTTCCTCCTGAGAGAAATACCAATCCTTAATCAAGAATATATTTGTTCCATGCATCTGTCATATTATCCAGCACTCTAACTTGTACATAGCAGATGCTAAAAAAAAAAAAAGAAATATATATGAATGGATAAATGAGTGGATGTGTGTAGTTGGGCTGAGGATAAGCACAGCTCTATTTGCTCAGATCGTCAGAAAACTATGATTCTAAATGTGTCTGGAGGGGCTGAATTCTTGCTAAAAGTCTCATTAACATTCTCACTGTTGTGCTGGTTATTTTATAAAACTTAATTTCCCTTTGGTGGATATTTTATTATTTCCACTTAAAAGTTATCAAATTTTTTGATCCTATCTGGGTTTTTTCCCTTTAAAAAATTTTGCACATACTCAAAATTCTTCTTCTTTGCTATGTGAATTTTGATATTATTATAGTACATTTGTTGAAACATCAAGTATGAGGGTCATAGTTGCTATAGAACATAGTGTTCAAAATGAACTCTAAGAAGTTCCAGCTTATAAATGTCAAATTGTTTTTCTGAAAGTCCTGGTACAATTGTTAAGATTTTTAAGATAACTTCATGTATTTCTGAACAGGTAGTGTGGGCAGAATCAATTGTCATTCATACAATCCACATTTGCATTCAGTAAATGGACGATACTAGGACTTTTGGTTAGATTCAAACAGATTCACCCTAGGAGGGTGAATTCACATTCTAATAGTCAGGGTGTGGTGGCTCATGCCTGTAATCCTAGCATGTTAGGAGGCCAAAGTGGGAGGATCAAATGAGGCCAGGAGTTCAAGACCAGCCTGAGCAATATAGCAAGACCCCACCTTTACAAAAAATGTTTAAAATTTATCTGGGAGTGGTGGTGCTTGCCTGTAGTCTCATCTGCTTGGGAGGCTAAGAAGGGAGACTCGCTTGAGCCCAGGAGTTCAAGGTTATAGTGAGCTATGATTCCACCACCGTACTCCAGTCTGGGTGCCAGAGTATGACCGTGTCTCAAATAAAATTAAAAGCAAATATATTCTAAGAAACATATTGCTTAAACACAAACAGTGCAATCATCACAGAGCAAAGAAATATATTTTAGAAAATGGCATGCAAAACCGCATACATTTGCTAAAGTGGAATCTTCAAAACTGAGAGCTGTTATTTTCAGAAAAGAAGTTGCAGATATTAGGCTAGTTTAAAGAGGTCTTATCAATTCTCATAAGGTGGTTAATGTACTAAATGAGGCCAGGGTTGCAATTTACTTTTTTAAGAGCTGAGTACTTCTTTGTCTAGAAGAATGAATGGCACTTTAAAAACAGCACTAAGGACCTAATTAACAAAAATGTGATTATTTCTGGATCTGATCTCTACATCTATTCTATTTAGCTAGCTGACCAGACACTATCTGTCTGTGCACTCTATGTCTATTTTTGTTTCTCTGTTTTTCTCTGTATGATCTCCTGGTCCCAATAAGATACATAGTCAATTATTAATTATATTCACCAAAAGAGAGGACAGAAGCTCAATATGACAGACAATAAAGAAGCTTTCTGGATAGAAGTGTGTCTTGGGGAGTCATTAAGGGAACCGCCAACTCCTTAGAGTTTCTTGCTCTTCATGGGAGACAACAGGATACCAAATGAGGAACCCATGTTTGGAGTCATGATGTCGCGGTTCAAGTCATAACTCTATGACAGTGTGCAAACTTTGACTACTTACCTTCTCCATTCACTCACTTCCTCCTATGTTAAATGAGGATAAAAATGGTATCTTACACACCTCATCAATAAGGGTATCTGCACAATGAACATTTGTATACCCAACCCTGAATTGTACCCCACAATTTTAAAATAAAAATTAAAAGAGAAAAAAATGGTAACTTAATTATGGGGTATAGTGACAATTGTGTGGAATAACATATGCAGAACACAGTGTCTGGCAGTTAGAGCGAGAGAATGCTTTACCATCATCATTGCCATCATGATCTATCACATTATCACACAGACAAGAAGGACAGATTCAATTCAAATTTTTCAGACAGCACTGAAAATGTGTGCACTATTTTACATATACTATACAAGAAAATTGGGATACAAGGAGAATAACTCTTTATCCTGTACCTAAATTATTGCCCTATTCATCATATACTTTTAGATTCATGGCCATGTAGATACTCACTGAAAAAGTTATAAATTATAGCCATAAATTGGATAGTCTTATCTTTTTAATATTTCTAGTTGAAGACTGGCTTATTTGAGGACTAATGGTTCTCAACCGCTGACACAACTATTCTGATGGGCTTCCAATATGTTCAAATACCTGTACCCCATGAATATGGATATGTATTCTCCATATTGAAATCCATGATTCAAAACATATTTTCCTTAATTTCGTGGTTGCTTTGTTGCTGAAGGGAATTAACGGGGCAGCCTGAATCTGATTGCCAGGAGCTCAGGAAAAAGGTACTAAAGCTGACTTTACACCCAAAGAGAAGCATGGCCTTTAGTCTTGGTGACCGTCCAGCTCACTGGCATGGCTACTTAGAAATAACCAAAGGAGGCAGAGGATGACAGGCTGCTGCTTTCCTAGAATTCAGTGTCATTGATATACTTTATGGCAACCTTTTTGCCTGGGGAGACAGAGCAAACAGATTGTAGGCTTTAAGCGCGTAACAGTGGCTATAGCATTATCTACCATTCATAGAAAACCAACTAGCTGTCACAAATTCTTCAAAGGATATTATATATGCTATTTCAAATAAATATCACAGAAACTCTATTGTAAGTATTTGATTATTGTGATCTTCCTGTATATATAAGCAAATTGAGAATCAGCAAGGCTAAAATGTTGCACAATATTTATAAGAATATGCTTGGAAATAACTAGAATTTAAATATCACAGTAATTTTGAGTGTGTATTTATTACATAATGTAACTTCATGTGCCATATTTATGCTATCTTTCTTCAGTTATGAAATGGGTAATACAATATTGACAGATATCATTAAATGATATTATTAACTCAAGGTACCTATGATTTAATAGGTGCTCATAAAAATCTCCCCACTTCAGTCAGAGGTGGGCAATTACTGGGCATCATCAATTACTTCCTAAATGAATAAGCTTCTCTACAGTATTAAACAAACAATATTATTAACATATATTGCTTTTTAAACTCTACACATGCAAAGATGATCACAATCCTCTGGGAATTCACTACCCAGTAGTGGAAAAGACTATACTCTCTACAGATGAAACACTTCAGAGTGGTGTGATATAAGCTAACTGTGTTCATTCTGCACATAGTTAAACAACAACCAATTGTGCCAATATTGAAAAATGCACTTTCAAATAAAAATATAGAATGCATTGTCTTCTCTTAAAAATTTTTACTTCAGCCTGGGCAACAGAGTGAGACTCCAACTTAAAAAAAAAAAAAAAAAATATATATATATATATATATATATATACACACACACACACATATATATATATTTCAGACAATGCTGTGTTGTATCACTACATGTCAACAATTGTCAAGTGTCTAATGTTTAGTTGTATCTGTACACTTTCCAATGTGGCGGGTATCTTTTGAGTAACTATAGATGGACCCCATTTACCCACCACTCTTCTTTATATTACTTGTCTGCAAATGTGTGTTCACAACTCCTGTTGATGTCTTTTGGCTCAGTGAGAGAATCAAGACAATAACTGGCATGGTGTCTACCTCAGTAGCAAGTCCTCTGTATTTGTTGAATGAATGGATAAATAAATGACAGAAATCCAAAAGGAACCAAATATTTTTTTTTTAATTAAATTTTCTTTCTTAGATTTAAACCAGCTTTTCATCCATTAACAACTGATCAAGGGAAATGCCTGAGGGGACATGACATTCTTAGGATGACAACTCTTGAAAATAATCAGAATGTTCATATTACAGGTAATCGATCATCAGCATCGTGGTTGGCCACCAAAAGCTGACATGTATTTAACCAAGACCTATTAACTATGTGTTTCCTGTGTTTGAGGGATTTTCATGCATTTCCAGCACCAAATAGGCTTATTCTTTGATTTTTTTTGTAAAATTTGTATTTAAAAAAAAAAATTTAGATCTGAATCCTGGTTCTACCAATTTGACTGCGACCAAATTATTGAATTACTCAGAAATTTTTCTTTCCAATAAAAACAGACATGCTACTTAGCTTTTAAATTAGCTTTGACAGTAAATACTATAATCACCATAAAAACTGTCACTCAATATACTATACCTGGTACATAATAAGGCCACCAGTAAAATGTGGTATTCTTTCCTCTTTTTTGCTTACAATTTCATGTTGTTGATTTGTCTTTTCAGATGTATAGTGTTATAATTCTCTGAAACTCTGTAATTATAAATATATAACTAAAAATCAAAAAAATTAAATTTTTCTTATGTATGTCCAATTCAAATAGCAGCAGGCCTAAACAATAGCTTTTAAATTCACAAGGAAACATTTTGTCTGAATTTTTATATTTTGTATTATCTGATATTTTCTTTTTTATTAAAACAATGTAAAATAATGTTTGCTATGTTATTAGAAAAGGAATTTTTTGACTTCAGAAATTTTATTTCTCAGTATGTAAATAAGCCTTATCTGTTCAATATATGCATAGCCCCTATGTCTGTGTGTATGCACACACACACACTCACATACAAACTTATACATCATCCAAGAAAAAGTTCTGGACATTTATACAAGAGACACAAAACCAGTATCTGAGCCTCTCTGTGGGGAATGATTGAACGCTCCTTATCTTACTGTAGTGACCCTATGTTCGCCTGTGCCAAGTGTGCAAGTCCCAGCTGTGAATTTAAACCCAATCTCATTTTAAGTTTCCATTGTACCCGGCATGATCCTCATTTTTCACTGCATTGCCCTCGTCAGGGCCATGGTCTAGTCTAGGTCTCTGCCACTGATAAACCAGGAGTTGTAATTGAACTTATAACTACACATACTTTTCCTCCCACCACAGAGTATTACTTTAAATGAGAGTGAACAGACTTTTATGCTTTGAAGAACGTGAGTAATTTTAAACAGCCACAACAGCACGCCTATGATCAATGTCAAATAGAAACGTTGTGGAACTGGCTCACACGTGACTCTCAAACAGTAACGAAAACTGGCTCACATGTGACTCTCAAATAGTAACAAATAATTGCATTCCTACATTAGCACATCTTTGAAAGGTGACTTAGTTGGAGATGTAGATCATCTGTCACAGGGAAGCCCACACACTGAAATTAATCGAAAACAGCTAGCCCGCAAATATATCACAGCTTTGTAATAATTGTAAACACATATACTGTACTTGTTTTAGGAGTAGTTTTTAAAAGGACAGGTCTTTCAATGTACATTGAGTCTAGAGTGCTGCAGGGACATTTTAGTAGATAACCACAGCATAAGTGAGGGCATTCTCACTGTGCGTGACTGCCTGCCGTTCTCTTCCTCTTCCTACACACCATTCCCCCAGGAGAGTCTGAGTTCTCCCAGGGTTACTCCAGCACACAGAACCAAAAGTTCTGCCATAACGCTGTCCTCTCCTTCCCATTCTTTCCTTCTTTATCAAAACAGTAAGCACAGTTGCACTGCGGTCCATATGTAAAGGCCTGCTACATGGAAACTCTTTCATTCCTGGATGTAATCAATATCAGCCACCTACTGTGTGCTAGTATTATTCTAGGTGCTGAGGACAAAGCGCAAACTTTAGTATCTTATGAATCTTGCATTCCAATGAGGAAATAGGAAAGAATATTTTTGAAAATACAATATACTGTCAAGTAATTCGTGTGATAAAGAAAACTACAGCAAAGTATGAAGTACAATGTGCCATGGAGGGTGACCGCAGACAAAGCAGTCAAGGAGAGTCTCCGACATTCGAGCAGTGACCTGGATTGTGCAGGAAGGAGTGTCGTCATGCAGCTATTTTGGGAATAGAGTCCAGGAACACGAGGGTCTAAGTGTCCTTTCAAGACACTAATGAAGCTACTAAACATTGGCCTAATCAAACAGGATAACACAGGAAGCTTCACAGAAGAAAACATTCCGAATAGGGGAATGGATTTATTTCCATTGTACTGATTTTCTAATTTGCATTTGTTTTCAGTTTTATAGAAATTAACTCTGAAGCTGACTATCAGTTTCTCAGAGGTTTTTCACTGCATTAAGGGCATCCATAACACTAATATTTTGTTTCTGTCTGTTGTTTTGGGTTTTGCTTTTTTTTTCTGGAATGAATGCTCATCCCTTCACTATAGGCTCAAAAGTGCAACAAACACTGTGAAGAAGAGAAATGCTACTTATTTAGTGGGAGCTGTGCACAAGGGGTATGGCTCTGAACTCAGAGAGACACAGGTACGAATTCCAATTGTGCATCTCATCTGTGTGGCTGTGGGCAGGCTACTCACTTCACTTGACCTTCACCATCACAAGCTGAGGGTGGCAAGCATCTTAACATAAGAGGGGGGACTGAGAAGATCCTGGGATTGATTTATTAAAAAATTGTGTATTTATTCTTACATTTTTAAACTTCATCACCTTCCAAGTATTTTCCGTTTGATGCAATACACGTATCGAGACACTTTTTCCACGGCTCAAAAACAGTTTGGAACTTGTCAGTTTCGATGCCTTTTAGTGCTTCTGTCATTTTTATGTTTCATCTCTTCCACATTGGCAAAACATTTCCTTTTGGGGACTTTTTTCATCAGGGGAACAAACAAAAGTCGCTCAGGGTAAGATAGGGTGAAAGGAAGGGTGGGGCATGAGGGTGATATTGTTTCTGGTCAAAAACTGCTGAATACCCAGCACAGTGTGGGCAGGTACACTTGTAAATTACTTATCAGAAAACGGGCAAATGCATTGAAGGAATCATGGAAAAAACAGTCACTGAAGCCAAATGTATTCTCTCACAACCATGCTAGCAGATGGGTCACTCGAACACTTACCCAGTGGGATAAAGCTGTTCTCCAAGACTCCACCCCCTAAAAAATAATTCTGGGTTGTTTCCCCCTCGTATTGCTGAAGGGATTTCATGAGGGCAGGCACACACAATAACCCTTACCTAGCTGGGGAAGACTGTACTGCAAGGCCCCTCCCCCTCTGAAAAACAATTCTGGGTTTTTTTTGTGTGTTCCTTTCCTAGTGCTGAAAGGATTTCATGAGGTCAGGCACACACAGTATCCCAGCTGTGCTTGACACTCCATAGACACAAAGGAGATCATCCATGGTGAGTACTTCCCACATCATTTTGACAACAGCCCTACCTATGCTCTGTGTAATATTACTCCCATTTTACCCAGGAGGAAACGGAAGTTCTGAAAATCTAGGTAATTTCCCCAAGCTCTCACATCTTAGAAGTGGCTACCTAAGCTTCAAATCTAGGAGCTCTTCAACCACAAATACCAGGGTGTTTTTGTTTCTGTTTTCTCGCTCATTCTCTCTGATGTCACTTTATAAATAATAAATGCTTCCTATTCTTTTTTTCTCACCTGTCTGCCATATCTAATCGTTCCCTAAGACCTGGGCATAGTTTTTGCTTTGTTTTGAAATGATTTGTATTAATCCCTTCATTTCCATTCTCGCTGTCGGCACCACAATTCTGACAATTATCACCATATAATAGAAATAGGTTGACATTCCAATCAGCCTTTTAGCTTCCATGTCTCACTTTTTCCCCAAATTAGTTTCTCTAAATCACTCAGAAAGCAATATTCACTGACTCAGAACCAAGTAGAGCATCAAAACTACACAGGCTTAGTCCACCCACCCCGCCCCCGCTAGATTCCTTTCCCAGGTGATGAGGACTGGATTTCCCCCTGACAACTCCTTGTGGATAGGAATATATGAACCTTCTTTGATGTATTCTCTTTAAAGTCTTCCTTTAAGATTATTTCAACTAGAATTCTTCAGCATAACATCTTTGCAAAGGAAGTGAAAGCACCTTATTTGACAAATTCTGGTTTGTCCTATTTTTAAAAAGTTATTATGAATCAAATAAAGCTAAATTTTGTGTAACTGATGGGTTAAGTGACTTCTAAACATTTAATTATTGTTTTTTGTACTCATGGCACTTAGATTATGTGAGATGAAATATGAAAAAAGGTAATATAAGTTGTTTCATAGCCGTAAGAACAAAAACAAAAAGTTAAACTATCCTCTCCCAACAAGTGACTTTCTCTCCGTCATTCTTACACTCTTTCCATTATTGTGAGGTGAGCAACTGAGAGACACTTCTCCAGAGCACCCCTTGGCCTCTCTCAGGTATAGCAGTCATCACCAAGTAGTATTTCATCTGGTCATTTGACTCCAACTTAACTGTATGGTCGTTGGAAGCAAGAACAAGGTTTTAATATCTCTTTGTGTGTGTGTGTGTGTGTGTGTGTGTGTGTGTGTGTGTAGCATCGTTATAAAATAACTGGCATAGTCAAATGTACAGAAGCCATGGTTTCAAAACTGGCAAGAAGCACATTTGAAATGACATCATGACAGATGAAAAACAGGATTAAGCCGGGCTCAGTGGCTCAGCCTGTAATCCTGCGCCTTTGGGAGGCTGAGGTGAGTGGATTGCCTGAGCCCGCGGGTTCGAGACCCGCCTGGGCAACTTGGCAAGACCTCATCTCTACAATAAATCAAAAAATCAGCCGGGCATGGTAGCGCGTGCCTGTAATTCTGGCTACTTGGAAGGCTGAGGGAGAAGGATCACCGGAGCCCATCAGGTCGAGGCTGAAGTGGCCGGGAGCAGCCACTGCACTCCAGTCTGGGCGACAGAGTGAGACTCCAGCTCCAAATAAAAAAAGAAAAGAAAAACAGGATTAGTTTAAAAATGCATGTTTTTTTCAGAGGAAAATTTACTTTTTGGTTGTGTAATTCATCGACATTTTGCCTTTAGAAAAGTTCTAATAAAAGTACTTAAGGGCAAATCAATAAACTTTCTCATTCCCCTTCATCTCTCTTACCCCTCAACAAACTCTCTGGAAGAAAAGCACTTTCTAAAAAGTGCATTAGACACATGTTCTTAGTGGGTTTACAGATAAAGAAAACAGCCTCCCTACTGCCTTACATTCTCTTAACATTTTCAGGTAATTATCTGAAACAGACCTTGTGAGGGCACTGTCTTTTGGGCAGAATCCAAAAGCAAAGGGACCAAAATAAGGAAATCAATTCCTGCCAAGGAGTGCCTGAAAAGCTCCAGTTTAATGAACTGATGTAATCTCAGTCCAGGACTCAAGGCAGCACTGGCAGGGGATTCTCATTACTCCTGAACGCTAGGAGGACGAAAAGGGAGTGAGCAGCAGTTCCAGTTGGTGGTAGTCCAAGATTACTGATAAGGCATGGCCCGGGAAGGGCTCCCTCACTTCAGCTTGGGCAATGTGTCTTACATGGTTTCACCTGGCCCCGAGTGACAGGAAACCAAGGTACTACTATCAATCTTATTTGCCCCAAATAGTGAAACACAGACAAGAAATTGGAGAGATTGGAAAGCCAGATTAAAAACAAAAACCACACACTACATTTAAGTTTGTGACCTGTGTCCCCAGTCCTTGAACATATTGCAGGAAAAATTCCAGTGTTTATCTGAATGGGCACAAGCATGCTACGCTGTCATCTGACAAAAGAAAAACCTTCTCTGCAGTTCCCGAGAATGGGAAGGGAGAAACTTGCAGAGGAAGCAGGATTTCTTTCACAATGTAAACCATCTCAGATAATGTAAAAGGCGAGCACATCTCCTGCCATTTCACTGTGTGACTGCATATTGTATATTGCATATTGTTGGCTCACATTTGCAGAGGCAGATATATGTTGAAAAGGAAGGAAAAGATCATCATCAGGAACTATGAACAATTGTGTGTTCTGTACAACATCTGGAGCGTTGGTCTTAAAGAACTATTCCTTTCTGTTAAACTTGCAAAATTGTATACGGATATGTTTCATACAGCAATCTACTGAATGATATAAGCATTCTGAAATCAGAAGTATCGGGAGTGAATTTGTGTCCAATTGTAGAGAAATTAGCAAATTTCAGCTAAATTAAGTTGATGATGTAGATTTGGTATTTTCTAATACGTTTGAGAACAACAGGATATATTCATTTCCTTTCTTTCAAAAGGGATGAAAAGCAATCCAGGAAACATACATTAAAGCTTCCTAATCAAGGTCAACATTTGTTACTAACAAGTGGTAAGTAGAGTCAAAGAAGTGACATTATGCTGGTATGAGGACACCTTACTTATACATTGTACAAGTCAGGATAGGCTAACTTATGGTGTCAGTGGTCGCATATTTTTAATGGGCTAAAGCAAGCAAGGTGTATTTCTGACTCCTATTTCAAGGGCATTTTGGGCCAGCTGGAGGCCCTGTTCTGTGCTGTACTCTTCTGGGTCTCAGTGATAGAGCAAGAACTACCTGCAAAATTGCTGGTTGCCATGGCAGAGGGAAGGATAGCATTCTGGACAGTAGCCCACAAGCAATTACATGTGCCAGCCCAGCAGGGATAAGCCTCACTTCAGCCACAATTCATTGTGTGCCACTCACAAGGGACCATCCACCACGAGGACATCAGGAAGCATAAACTTTAGAAGCAGCACGACCATTTATTTAGGGCCAACTATGTGCTAAGCTCAGGGAGGTGCTTCGCCTACTTTGCATAATTTTAATATGTACAAATACTCTTGCTGGTAGATATGATTAAAGTTCCACTTAGCTTACAAACTGAATCTGTGGCTCATGAAATTTAAGAAACTTTCCCAAGTAAAAAAAGTGACTACAGTCTGACAATAGTCACCCTCCTTTCCTCAACATCATACTGCTGACTCGCCCACAAAGTCTCACACAGTTTTGGATTCTTCACCTTAAAAGCAATAACAAAATGCATACTGCATGCATAAAGTTGCTTGAATTTACCTTGATAAAGTTACACAACAAAATGTCTGTGAAGAAAATTAACGGTACAGAGCGAAGACATTATTTTAATTGCTTACTACTGAAAAGGGCAGTCTTAACACAAACACATACAAAGCAGATATCGTTGTATTTATTACAGTGCAAAAATGTACAATAAATAAGTTGCAGATTGATGGGGAATATGATAAATTGATATTTATACGATGTCAAGAACCCAGTCTATAGGAAAAATGGAGAAAAAAATATTATTTAGAAATTATTCATTAGGAAAAAAAAGAAACATGATACTCCTCCCTCTGAATTCCCCCTTTGCTTCTTTTCTTTGCTTGGCTAGTTCTCCTGGCCTTGATGTTAACCTCAGAAAATAGCCCATCTGGTCCCAACTGTTAAAGTGCTAGAGACCTCTGTTGAGCAGCATCTTCAAAATTGCCAAGTGTTCTAACTCTTGATATTGGAAAACAGTAGACTGGAAAATTACAGGAGATTGGTTTCCATAGACCCTTGTTTACAACTGTAGCTTGTAACTAGACAGCTCCAACTCATTCTATGGCAAGTGGTTTCTCTGAAAAATCTCTAGATTAGAGAAAAACAACCTGTTTTTGTGCACCAATTTTAAATCTAATGATTCCTTCCTTGGTTGCTACATTTTAGAGAAAAAAATCCACCTGAATCTCAACACAAGAGCCTAAAATATTTTCTAGATTTAATATAAATATTGCAAGCAGAGGAAATTATTTAAATGGCTGTAAAATAACAAAGAATAACTATTTTTAAAAAACCTAATAATCAGTTAGTGCTTTTATCATATCAAATGCTCTAAACTTCTCTGAACTGAAGTCTTTTCATCATAATGTACTAAATTAAATATCTGTTCCTTGTAGAATATGATTTTGCTAAACTAGATTAAAATCAAATCATGAACAAAATCAATTTTACTTACAATAATCCTAGCCCACTGGGACTTGAGTTTAATACAAAAAATGTCTCTCCTGACCAGGCATGGTGGCTCAGCCTGTAATCCCAGCACTTTGGGAGGCTGAGGGGAGAGGATTGCCTGAGCCTGGAGGTTCGAGACCAGCCTGGGCAAGTTGGTAAGACCTCATCTCTACAATAAATCACACACACAAAAAACTAGCTGGGTCTGGGGGTGTGCGTCTGTAGTTCCAGCTACTTGGAAGGCTGAGGTGGAAGGATTGCCTAAGCCCAGAAGGTCGAGGCTCCAGTGGCCATGAGCATGCCACTGTACTCCAGCCTGGGTGTCAAGAGTGAGACTCCAACTCAAAAAAAAAAACCTCTCCTTCTCATATTTTTTCCAGTTTTAGACTTTCCCCAAAGGTACAATTTGTTGATATTGTGCACCTTTTAAAATGTATTTCATTAGAGTACTAGGAAAAAAAGCAGACGGCACACATTTTAACAATCCCTTAGGGTATTCAAAGGGGAAAAGCATGTGTGTATTTGTGTACGTGTATGTTCATGCCTGTGTAAACAGATAGATGACAGCTAGATATAGATGATAGATAGATAGATAGATAGATAGATATAGGTGGATGGATAGATATTGATATACATATCCCTAGAAATAGAATCTGAATGAACCTAAAGGATTACTTGATTTAAGAGAGATTGCCAAATATTTAAGCTGTCTTGAGGGAATTATGCTGACATTGGATCTAGGGATTACTTCTTCCATAAAACTCAAAGGATTTGGTATCTTGTCAGGAAACTAGAGTGAAGCCTGCTTACAGGATGTTAATCATGCATTCAATCATTCTTTTATTGCAAGCTCACTAAATGGTGACAGATCAAAATAAAAAGGAAAAACAAGCAAGGGTTCTCCCCACCCCACTGGTCACAGCTGAGCTTTTTTTGTTATTGTTTTTGTAAAGCGCACCCTCCAAGAGTTTAGCTTTGTTCACTTGCCCCCCAGAAGTTATCAGTCTAACATTAAAAGAATACATGAAAATAAGTACTTATCTTTCACTTAAAAGTACAATTATTCTTTCAAACATTTTTTTCAATGGCCTAAATCTATATTCTAGTTTCAGATAGTAATTAAACTGCAGTTCCAGAAAAACCAAGTGTGACAGAATTACATTTGAAAACTGATTAATTAGAGTCATACATGTTAAGAATCGGTGAAGGCTCAAAATTTCAGTAAATGTTCCACAATGGTATAGTTTAGAGAATACTTGTACAATTTTGGGCAATTTTAGTTTTGAATTTCAAAACTATCACTGGCAAATACTGTCCATGACCACTACTGACTTTGAAATGAGGAAACTATGAATCAAATAATTGACATGAGAATTATAAAGACAGACAAAGCAGATTTTACTGCAAGTCCAATACTCTTTCACTTGACATAAAAAAATAAGAAATTTGCTCATGTCACTCCTTTGGTGGTACATTGATTTTTCTCTTTAAGAAAATTAAGACGATGCTTAAAAAGATATGTTAATTAGAATATTTAGTCATCAAGTTGGGAAATAAAAATCAGCACATGTTTTCAAAGACTAAAATTGAAAGACGTTAACGATTTGAAAAAAGAGTTTCCTATATTGCTGGTAAAAGCAAAAGCTGACTCAAATTTTCTGGAGAATCAGGCTTTAAGAATCACATGTTACAATATGTGCTTCCTTTCACTAAACACGCCTGCCTTAAGAAATTTAGTTTTCAAAAATAATATGTATGTTTAATTAGGTGAGAGTTACGGGTTGTTTCTTACAAAACTGAAAAAATGGAAATGATTATATTGGTGTATGTTTAGCCTATCAACTCAGTGGAATACTTAACAATCATTAAAAAGGAGCCATACAATAAATCAAAAAATTAGCAGGGCATGGTAGCGCGGGCCTGTAGTTCCAGCTATTTGGAAGGCTGAGGCAGAAGGATCGAGACTCTGAGGCAACAGAGCGAGCCAACCCAAAATAAAATAAAATAAAAAATTAGGAGCCATATATTTGGGCGACACTTTGAAAACCCAATGAGAATAGAGAATGCAGGCTTCAACTAAACCACATATACAGATAAATGCTTAAAATCTTAAGTAAAGCATTTCATATAGAAAAATTGGAAAAGTCTAGGGATTTTATCAATGTTTTCTTGCCATAGAAATAACAGATATGTTTAACACTAAATAAAATAAGCCATTCTTAATTGTCCATATCAGTATACGTCTAGTAGTTTTTTCCCTATATAACTAATCCCAATATGCCCAATTTGGCTGCAATTTGTTCAAGGTCATATAACATTTCCCTAATCAGGTTATAAGATATGCACTTATAATGGCCCTTCAATATTCCATTCTGAGCAGACACATCTCCATACTAAATGCATGGGTCTCTATCCTCCACAGCATTGCAGCCTATTAGTAGTGTTGAACTCTGCTTCTGAGAGTGATAAATGGCTAAGGCATAGAAATCACCTAGGGCTGTCATCCTGTCAGGGTTATTTGAGGGTTATTTGTTGCTTCTCTGCTTCTTTTTTTTAACCAAGGAATTTAGATAAAATCTTTTCATTTCTATTTCTAGCTAGACTATTTTATATTTTCCTTAATTTAATTATTGGAGAAGATGTCTGTGTTAATGAGCAAATAAATACAATTGGCAAGTTCTGTACCAGGACTACCCAATAGAAGCATGTTTGCCACACACATAATTTTAAATATGTAACTAGTCATAATGTGGAAGTGAAAAGAAATAGGTGAAGTGAATTTTTAATAACATACTTCATTTTATCTCATATATCCAAAATTACATGACTTTGACATATAATCATTATAAATCTTATTGATGAGATATTTCCACACTTTGTTTTTTTTTTTTTTGAGTTGGAGTCTCACTCTGTCGCCCAGACTGGAGTGCAGTGGCCGCTCCCGGCCACCGCAGCCTCGACCTGCTGGGCTCCGGCGATCCTTCCGCCTCAGCCTTCCGAGTAGCCGGAATTACAGGCATGCGCTACCACGCCCGGCTGATTTTTTGATTTATTGTAGAGATAGGTCTCGCTGCCCAGGCGGGTCTCGAACCCGCGGGCTCAGGCAATCCACTCACCTCAGCCTCCCAAAGGCGCGGGATTACAGGCTGAGCCACTGAGCCCGGCTTCCACACTTTGTATACAGTTTTTCAGATCACTTAGAGCACGTCTCAGTTTGTTCTAGCCGGATTCCCAATGTTCGGTTGCCATGTGTGGCACGTAGCTACCCTACTGGAAGAGATCATGTTTTCCCAGAGTAACCACTCTGGAACCATGCGATTTTTTTTCTTTTAACCTTTTAAAAAATAATTTTAGAAATAAAACAAAAATCATCAAAGCTAACTATACAAAAAAATAAAAAATAAAACAAAATTTTGGCAGTGGAAAAGTGTTCTATGTAGGTCACTGATTCAGGGAAAGAATCTGGGGCTTTAACTACTGTTTATGGTGGGGAGGTATATGGAGACAGTTCAAGATATGCTTGAATACGAAAGACTGAAAACCACTCGGGGGACAGGATCAGCTCATAGAAGCCTGTATTTACATCCTGTGGTCTCCTAGTCAGAAAGGACTTCAGGTAGGTCCAGCGTCCCTAAGTCCCTCAGAGTTCATAGTTTTTTATCATTTTCATTTGACTGAACCAGTAGTGGTGATAACATTTAGTTTTGATACTTTCTAGCCAAATATCTCTAAATAAGCATTTCTTATTCGAAATGGAATAACTCAAGAAAGTCATGTAAAACAAGCATTATAAAAACAAAACAAAGCTAAATGCTTTCTAACTATATAAGGTAAAATAATAAGTGATAATATTCATAAAATCAGTATATATTTCACAAATATTACCTCATTGGAATTTTAAAATATTCTTCATGTTAAGTAAGAGGAATTTCTAAAGTATGGCCTCTGTAAAGTTTGTATCCTAAAAGTTAATTTTTTCAAGAAGCAATTATCAGAAAAGTTAGATTTACATGCCACATGGAATACATATTATGCTAAACGCTAGATATGTAAAGATGCCTGAAATGTGGGCTTTATCTAGGAAGAGGAATAGGAGGGAGAAATCTAATATTCAGTGTTTTATAAAATCAAGAGCTACATGTGTATTATATGTCACTGCAATATCTTTAAGGGCCAAATATTGTTACCTACATTTTTCAGATGAGAAAGGTGAAATTCAGAAAAATCAAATAGCCTGTCCCTGGCAAAGTTGACATTAGAATAGGTGTATTTGATCTCAAACATCAACTTCATTTCTGGACAGCCTGTTGTTTGCAGTTAAGATCATGTAGCACAAAATTGAAAGCAGAAAAGAATAAAAGAAAAACAATCTTTCAAACAATGCCAACATGACACACTTAACTCATCAATAACTATATATACACACACACATATGTAAATAATGCATACAACTTTGAATCCCCAAATTATCCTGTTACGTAAAAATATGACAATAAGGACCAATCCTAACAGAATGTGTTCACGTTACTTTCTTGTCATTCTGTCTAAATTATTAAATTCCAAATAGTATGTCTTTGAATTAAAAATCATCACTCATCAAAAAGGATCTCTAAATGAAATTTGGTTGCACATAAAACTTCCTTCCTGTATATTAAAAATAAAAAAACTTTCCTGACATTTTTAGGTTGGGAATACTTCTATATTTTATATTGTTCTATAAAAAATGAACACTAAATAAAACTACATGTTTCACATTTTATGTCCACTTATTAAGGCATGTTAGCTTACATTTTCATAAACTTTTGTCATATTTTAATCATTATCTAATGTTTTTTAGAATGGCTACAAATATGCTTGTTTCAATAAAAGATGTTTTTAAGGAAGAAAGTATCATAAATGACGACAGTATTTTTCTCTATCCTCTGAATTTCTCTGAAACCTCAAGTAAACAGAGGTGAGTTGAATGTAGGATCAATTTATTTTCTGCACTGATGTTAGGTCATGGAGAAAGTAACACCTAACAGAAAATAAACTTGAAATACTAGTCAGCTTTGCGATTCTCTTTAAAAATTATATTCAAAAGTTTTAAAATTAATGATCTACTAATTTTTTTAAAATCCTCCCATCAAAACCATAGAGTAATAGGATTATATCAGTCTCGCCTGAAAAGGATCAGCCCAGTTTCAAGCTTGCTTAATTCTCTCTTGCTCCCTGGTCCATGCTGAGAATGAGCAGTTTGCTCTCATGCTAGTGCTTTTCACACCCTATAATAGGCCATCACTTTTCTTTCTGAATTTGCTTTCTGCAGACCACAAAACTTCTTCATGGTAAAGAAATCATTACATTTATTTACTGTGAGGAAATTCGCTCTAATTTAATTGTTGCCTTTTTACCCTTATGTAGGCTAAGTATAAACGGGACTAATGGGAACAGATTTAAGCAGATTAATTGATAAAGACTCTGGGGCTAATTGCTTTGCTTCTCAGAAAAATCCTGGGATTGTCAAATGTGGATATATTCATAGGAATATTTCGGGCATGTGAATATCA